>JAQIUQ010006237.1:0-225000 GCA_030378365.1 Hybognathus amarus
AAGACCATAATATAATTAAAATGAAAGACAATGTCTTGCATTCTTAACCTTCCATTTAATCCAAGTCTTGGTTTAACGTCACTGTTTTGCGCTTAAATAAAGATTTTGGATCTTTGACATTAAAATACGTTTATATATTTCTTTCTCTTTTTTTGAAAGTTTGAAAGAAAGTTAAAAAATACACTTGCAAAGCTTGGCATTTTCAGAAAAGTTTAATTTTATTATAGAATTCAAGTCTCATTTTTAAATATCATTCTTCAGTTAATGAAATAGTATTTGTGACAAACTTATTTCAAGACCAAACTGAATCTGATATAGATAGCGCTGTAGCCTACCCCTGAATGCTCTCACTGATTGTTATGGGTGGAGCTTTGAAGGATCTCACAAAAATCTCAATTCTGTTCGCAGTTTTCATTTGTGGTTCAAGATGATGCTCCTGTGCTGTCTGCTTGTGTTTTCAGTAACTCAATGTAAGTAGCTTTGTTTAAAACTGGAATAGTAATCAATTGTATTTTATGCAAGTTCATAGTGGTAATTTGCTATTCGATTTATATTTTCTGAACACCTGCATCTTGATATTCTTCCTAACTTGAATGTTTTCTATTCTATGCAGATACATTTGCGCAGTCAATAAGACCATTGCAGAACAATGTGCATGTAACTGAGGGGAAGCCGGTCAATCTTTCATGTAAATATAATGGCAGTGCAAACAGTCTACATTGGTATCGAAAGTATCCTGGATTCAGACCTGAATTTGTGCTCCTCGTCCTGGAGTCAGCCAAGAAACATGTGACCTATGCAGATCCCCGTATCCCTGGAATGGATGGCCAAATGAGTATGAGTGATAAACGTGTGGATCTGGAGATCTCCTCTGCCACAGTGTCAGACTCTGCTCTATATTACTGCGCCCTGGAGCCCACAGTGACAGGAAACACATCATCGCTGTACAAAAACCTAAAAGAGAAAGAACATGTCTGTCTTTTATCTCATGTTTGTTTGCAGAATGAGCAGATTAAATTGATTTAACAGATTGGAATTTTCAAAATGCTTGAGTACTTTCCATAAATAAGAATAAAAAAATCATTTATAAATAATGTAAAAGATTATGGACATTTTAACATGAACATTACATTACAAATAATACTTTGTGGGCAAGATATTAGGTTTACATTTACATGAATGAATTAAGGGAAGGAGAATACTTTGTCCAGTGACTGGTCACCCTTTTATTTTGCCTTTTTGAATCTCTTTCACATCATTTTAAATCTTTCACTATAAAAGAAAGATAGCTACACTTTCTGGACAAAATTGTGGATTTGGTGGTCCAGTAAAGTAACTTTTAACTGTTTTTTGTGCCCAATACAACTTTATTTTATATAAAGTGGTTGTCTATATTCAAAACCTCAAACAACACCCTTATACTCTAAAAAATAAAGATCCCAAAAGGGATTTTTGCAGAAATGCCAGTTAGAATAACTTTGGTATTCCCCAAAGAACCTTTCAGTGAACAGTTTTTCAAAAAATAAAATGATAAAATATGACCATTACAAAGCCACCGAAAGGGACATGGTGCTAATATATTTCAAGGCTTTTGCATTCACCCAAGACATTTTACGTGGGGTCACAAAGAACTAAAATTTTAAATTTCTCAGGGGAACCCAAACAATTTGCGCAACAATGCAAAGTTTCTTTGGGAAATCAAAACATTTAAGATGTCCAACAAAATATGCTGTACCTTGAATGATAACATTGTTCTCTCACCGATTGATTTAAATTCATCATTGCAGCCACAAGATGGCATTATGTCCATACATACTGTAAGTCTCATAAACACTAGACTTGTCAGCAGTGATGCCTATGTTTAGCACTGATATAAACGTGTGTAAAATCAACAGTATCTCATATAAAATATACCTTTTACATCAGGCAAACTACTTGTCCTTAAATAGCTACTGTAATTAGTAATTCAAACTAATCAGTACTCAGTAAAGTAATAGCATAAAATGTACAGCAGATGGCAGCATTCACTCAGATTACAGATTTGAACATTCAATTGGTGTCACAGTTCAAAAAGATAAGTGCCCATGCAGAATCAGCCAAAATCTCGTTAGTTATAAAGTTTGGGTTGCTTGCAAGGATCCGTGATGTTTCTATGCAATGTCTGCTTCATTTGTAAGCTATGTGACATTTTTAAGTAAACTTTCCAAAAATAAGTCATCGAGACATTAATAATTTGTGTTGAGAATGAGTAATAAACGGCAATGCTCTGCCTCTCTCCTCATCTGAACTTGTAAGCACTGCTGACTTCTTCACTTTGGCCTGCAAATACAATGGGTCTTACAGCAGTGATTCTCTCCTGTGGTATCGGCAATACAGCAGCTCTAAACCTCTAAAGAGTTTTTGTTTCTGGTTAGTGAAGCCAAACTTGAGCAGGCAGCTGACCCTCCAATACCTGGAGTGTCTGCTAAATTAAATGAGGAGGCAATTTGTGTGGATCTCAAGATCTCCTCGGCTTTGGTTATGGACTGAGGTATGTTACAAGAGGTAAAAACAATATAAATACTGTTCATTTTCTCACACAAACCGCTCGTTTCGTGTCTTAGGCCATCAATGTGTACTTACATTTACGAGTCATTAAATCATGTTTAATTTGGACTTCTCTGTGCATGATCTTCGAGGTGGTGACCATAGACCTCCATTATATGACTGACAGACACGAACGGTTTGACCTAAAAATATCAAAATTGAAACTACTGCGGAAACAAAGACACCTACATCTTGGATGAACTTGAAAGCTGAGCAGAAGGTCAAGCGGTTTTTAATTTGCAAAGTTTTAGGTATATATTTAATATATATTATATTTAAATGCTCTGAAAGTGGCAGTACACATATACATTCCATTCCATTATCATCTATTTGAAATATTGTTATTTTAATATATTTCTTGTGATTAAACTGTTACCTGTCATACTACGCTTTTTCTCATCTATTGCTGAAGTGACAGACCCTGGTCTAAAAGCTATTAAATGAGGACAAGAAAATGCTGTACTAGACAAATTCATCTGACTCAGAGGGTGGAGTTCTGCGTCTCTGAATGGATCTCACAAAAGTGCAGGAGCACATATTATCCGATGAAATAGACATCTTGATTTTGGCATCCAATATATCAACCATTATGTTTATTTACACACTTATGATTTTATGGATCCACCTGGGTGAGATAAACTTCTGCACACACATTTTGACTTCCTCTAAATGAATATTCATTCAGAAATGAATTGGAATCTTATTAAATGTATTTTTATTTAATGGCTCCTGTCAAGCTGCTATAACCAAACTGTTTTATTTTGTTAGGTGAGACAGAGGCAAATGCAATCTTCCCACCATCACCTATAATGAGCACTGTTGTAGGTGGAAATGTAACTATATCCTGTAGTTACAAAGGATTCACTGGAAGCGTGCTAAATGTACAGTGGTACAAACAATATGCCAGATCAAAACTAAAGTTCATTGTCCACAGCTATTCACAGGGAGGTTCAGCCTTACCCATAAACATATCACGATTTTCTGGCAAATTTGATCAAGACCTTCAACAAGTGGATCTAAAGATCTCAAATGTTGTTTGGACAGATTCAGCGGTGTACTACTACGCACTGCAGCCCACAGTCACAGAACACCAAGCGCTCACCATACAAAAACATAACAGAGATTATTATCATCATCAGTTTTTGGGAGATTCTATTTTTAGAGATTTCAATCATACATGACATGATTTGGCATCAATCCAATCCCATAACAATTCACATGGTCAATAAATGAAAAACAACATTTCTTCACAAACTATGTAACAATACACTTCACCTTAATTCACAGAAGCCCTTATGACACATTCATGGATATTGTGTGGATGTCTTCACTTGTTTGTTTGAATGAGTTGTTTAAAATTACCAATAAATAGGAGAACATTTTCAAACCAAACATACAAAAGATCAATTGCAATCCCCAATCAGTATCCCCAATTCATTTTATCAATAGACTAGACTAGAGGGTCCCACAATCCACTGGGTGGAGCTTGGTGAGAATGGGTACAGCAGAGGGCAGTCCCATGTTTCCCCAAATCTCATTCTGTATGTCATCTCCACCAGTCATAATGTTTTTGTATTACCTCACCATTTTGGCACTTCTTACAGGTATTTACATTTAATATTTATATATCTAAATACCTCTATAAATGTATATACAATTAAAATACTGAAAGTGTCCTAATACTATTCCTCTGTTTTTTATATTTACCCAGAGAGTGTTTTTGCAAATACAATTACACCCCTATATGCTGAAGTGCATGCTTTAGAAGGAGAGAAGACGACTCTTGCCTGCAACTACGATGGAAGTAATATACTGGGTTTTCAGTGGTACAGACAGTATCCCAACACTGCCCCAGAATTTCTCTTGCAAGCTTTGGAAATTCAGGGTCCACAGGAGAATGACCGTCATGTCGCTGAAGCGCTAAAGGACCAAAAACAACTGGACCTGAAGATCTCCAAAACTGAAATAGCAGACTCTGTGATATACTACTGTGCCCTGATGCCCACAGTAACAGGAAACCTTTCTACACTGTACAAAAATATGAGATGATGAAAAATACACTAACTTAATAAGACTAACATCTTGAGCAAACTTATACAATATCAGAACAACATCTGTAATCAAACAAAGTGTTTAGCTATAAAGTTGTCACATAAGTCCAGTACCAGTATCAGTGAAAAACGACTCAAGACCTCAAAGAGGGTGGAGCTCTCTTACTAAGAGGGTGATCCAAAGTTTCTCTCTGTTTACTGACTTTGTCATCACATCACTTCAAAGATCACCCATCATGTTTCTCTTTTGTTGGATATTTCCATTATTCATCGGTAAGAGGTGTTCTAATTTTCAGGGTATCATCCCCAATATGCTATTGAATAAAAGCCAGAGAATGTGGCATGTGAAGTCAATTTCGAGCAACCGATGCATGAGTTTATGATGACGATCTAATTCCTGTTTTATTAACTAGCATGTATTTCTCTCTCTGTTTTACAGGAATTTCTTTTGCAAACAAAATATACCCATTATCCTCTGAAAAGCATGTTTTCATAGGTGAAAATGTGATTCTTACTTGTAACTACAGTGGTAATGTTGATAATCTGCAGTGGTATCGCCAGAATCCTGGATCTCGACCTGAGCACCTCATTCTCATCACGGAATATTCAGATCCTGATCTTTCACTCCGTCTGTCAGCAAAAGCTGCAAAAGACATAAAACAAGTGAATCTTACTATCTCCGCTGCTGAAGAAACAGACTCTGCTCTGTACTACTGCGCCCTGCAGCCCACAGTGACATGAAACCTGGGAACACTGTACAAAAACGTGGGATGTATTACATTTGTGTTAACACTGATTTTTTTTTAAACCTCTGTAGAAACAGTTAAAGTCATCATAGTCTAAATTTAATAAATTGTTTAAAAAAAACATATTTTGTAATATCTAAGAAAAAAAGTGGTGTTCCTTAAATCTCCACAGACATTATACCAGTAATGTTGTATTTTTAATAAAACACATAGGACCCCAGTAATCATATAATTGTATCTCTCTAGTCAGGTATGGCCAGATTAACTGCTGCTGAAAAGCAGCGTCTTTAGTTTATAGACAGCACAGAGATGCAGACCCCGTTCGAAGAGCCGAGTTCCTTCAAAAGAAACAGCAGACCCATTTAAAAAACATTCAATGCAAAACTAGACTGAGAATAGAAGATCTCCCAAAGACGGGAAAGAGAGCAGCAAGGAAGAACTGGAGAATATAGAAAGCAGAATACAGGGCAAAATAGCAGAGAGATTTATCCACTGAAGATGTTTCCTATTTTTTTTATGTTTTGTATTAAATAAGTTTGTGGATACATTATTTACTGTAGATGTTCTGATTTTTTTGTTGAATGTTTTGTGTTAAATAGGTCTGTGGATACATGTTTTATTCAGTAATGATTTTCAGATTTTTTTATTATTTTTTTGAAAACAAATTCAAACATTGTGATTGCAACACAATCCATTGTGCAGACAAATTTTGAGAAAGTGAGAAGCAGGTTGTTTTAATTATATTTGTTAATGCAGTTTTTGTCTAAATGTTCTTTTATCAGAGCAATTACTTGTAATCCTACTCATAATGAATTTCATTATTTTGCTCAAACTTTTAATCGTTAAACCTATTATGCAATATTACATCTGTGGTGTTACTTCAAAACATATACGACATTTCTTTCCTTCAGAGCCATTTAATCTTATAAATTAATGTTTTTAAACTTTAAAGTTGTTTTAATATTTTAGAATAAAGACTAAAAAGGATGCACAGACCATTCTTCCTGCCTTTTTATGTAAAGACATTTCTGAAAAAAAGAAAAAATTCTTGATGTCCAATGGTGTGACGGAATGTCCTGTGGTGTGACAAACTGAATTATAAGTGGAAAAGGCATTTTAATGCACAAATGAATGTAAAAAGTGTTGAATAGTATAATAATGATATCATCATTATGCACATATGGATAAAATTAAGATTCATTAGGTTTTATACTAATTATAATGAATATAATCCAGAAGTTTGGGCAAAGTCCCTATGTGTACATCTTATAGTAGGATAATAACATGATTGTGAATTTTTATTGGTTACTTTTGATGTGGGAATATAGTTAGGACAAATTGATAAGTATTGTGCATGTTTGTCTTATCTATCAAACAATCTCTGAATTTAATATTAACATTAAAATGTTGTCACACCGGTGGACAATATGTGGGACTACCACGCAGAAAAAGTTAATAAAATGCTAAATAAATAAAGAATTTGAATGGGACACATTCAGTTTTGAGTTTTTCACATATTAAGCAATATAAATATATGTAATTTGACATACATTTTAAAAAGTATATTTTTTTCCACTTTGTGTTTGACTTCACGTCAACCACCCATATATATTCAAACCAGTTAATTCAAACAGTTTTAATGTGTTTGTTTAGTGTTTCAAAAGAAAAGTCACTCACTCAGCCCAGAAGAGGCCGCTGTGCTCTACACACTCAGTACAACACTGCAATTCAATCACCTCATGCATCTCATGATCATACAAACCTTTGACATCTAGAAGCCTTCTATTTCCTCAGAGCATAGCATTATAGTCAATGATGATTATATCATATTTATTTTCCAGATAAATCATAAAAATATTGGATAGGCCTATATATTTAAATGAAACTGTTTGTGTGCAGCTCCAGAACAATTTTTAAAATATATGTTTAATAATACTTTTTTTTATTGCCAAAAGGTGACGCTCTAGGTTTAGATCATATTGTTTTAACTAGCCTACCCTCACAGAATTTGAAGTCATTAAAATTTGCGTTCACCACAGTTGTTTATATCAGACACTATTCACCATATAAGGAGAAGAAGGCGGAGCAGAAACAACAGCACACAAATCTCATATTGATTCTTCATGGATTTGAATGTAGGCCAAAAGTGAATAAGATTTGAGAACTAAAAGTCTCACAGGTCACAGGGTGTTACTACAAAAGAAACACAGAAGACACTTGCTCTTTCTGTATCACAGATAAGAGGATGCTGTTTTTTTACTTTACAGTCATGGCACTTCTTTCAGGTGATTGATTTATATTTATTTCAAAGCTATAAATGTTATATTTGAGCATATACAAATATTTTTTTCTGATGCTGAATTAATGTTTTTTTTCTTCTGTTGTTGTCTTTCAGCCAATGTTCATGCAAATGCAATAAACCCCCACTCTACTGAAAAGCATGCGTTTTAGAAGGAGAGAAGGCGACTCTTTCCTGCAACTACAGTGGAAGCAATATTAACAGTTTTCAGTGGTACAAACAGTCTTTCAACACTGCCCCTGAGTTTATCTTGCAAGCTTTTGAAAGTTTGGGACCACAGCAGAAGGACCAATATATTGCTAAAGTTCGAAAGGACCAAAAACAACTGGACCTGGAGATCTCCAAAACTGAAACAGCAGACTCTGCAATATACTACTGTGCCCTGGTGCCCACAGTAGCAGGAAACCTTTCTACACTGTACAAAAACATGAGTATGATCCTCATTTCAGAAAACATCTGAACAACACCTCTCTCGCAAACATTCAAAAGATTTAAATATGATACTGCAAGTTCACAAAACTGTCTCGATTCTGCTGTGATCAACAGCAGCATTAAATTGACCCTTCAGTTTTCTTAAACTTTCCTAATATATATATATATATATATATATATATATATATATATATATATATATATATATATATATATATATATATATAGGGCTGTCAAAAGATTAATCGCGATTAATCACATCCAAAATAAAAGTTTGTTTTTACATAATTTGGGTGCACTGTGTATAATTATTTTGTATATATATAAATACAGACACATGCATGTATATTTAAGAAAAAAATATTATTTATATATATAAATATATATATTTATATATAATATAAATTACATATAAATCTATAAACAGTATATAAATGAAAATATGTCTTAAATATATACAAGCATGTGTGTGTATTTATATATATAAAATAATTATACACAATACACCCACATATATTATGTAAACAAAAACTTTTATTTTGAATGCGATTAATCTTTTGACAGCTCTAAATATATATATATATATATATATATATATATATATATATATATATATATATATATTTCTATTTTTTCTTTTCCATTAAAACTTTACAAAAGAACAAGGTTATGCCTTTTATTAGCATAGTCAGTGTGCTGTTCTTTTTAATAAATAGAAGTGCATGTTGCCTTAAAAACTAACTGTGTAAAATAAAAAAAAATATCACAACCTCACAACCCATTAATAAACATTCTAATAAAAAAAACTCACAGCCCATTAATAAACATATTCTAATAAACTATACATCTAATAAATATGCAATCAAAATGTGTGTGTGTGTCAGGTAGAGTTAAGATGCATGGGACAGAAGGTGGAGCTCTCTCACAAAGTGTTTAATGTACAAGAGGCTGTCTCAGAGTCACTCAAATTTGCCATCACTCCCTCATTGTAGAGTACACCATCCATCATGTTTCTCCTTTGTTGGACATTGTTTTTATTTATAGGTAGGTGTTTTCATTTTTAAAAGCCTGATAAAGATTTATAAAATGAAAATATAGTCTGTGCAGCAGCATTTAAATAAAGGCAATTGATGTGTTAATGCCACAATTAGTTTTCTATTTAATGAATAACAATGTTTTTTTGTTTATTTTTTTGTACAGGAAATTCATCTGCAAACACAATACAACCATTATCCTCTGAAAAGCATGTTTTCAGAGGTCAAAATGTGATTCTTTCCTGTAACTACAGCGTTGACGTAAACAATCTGCAGTGGTATCGTCAGTATCCTGGATCTCGAACCTGAGCACCTCATTCTCATCACAGAATATTCAGATCCACCTGACCCTTCACTCCGTCTGTCAGCAAAAGCTACAAAAGAGATCAGAGCGTGTTGATCTTATGAGTCTCCTCTGCTGAAGTGTCAGACTCTGCTGTGTATTACTGTGCTCTGCAGCCCACAGTCACAGGAAACACTACAACACTGTACAAAAACCTGATATTCAATCAGATTTAACATGCATTTGAAAGCCATAGCATTCAAAACTTTAATTAAACTAATTAACTAAAAATAAAAAAATTCAGTTGTGAACATTTGTCCAGTGTCTTTCAATCAAAAAGCAGCAACACCAACTAATAATGACCAAATAAATATAAGTGAACAAAAGAAAACACAGAGGCATAATCTCACTATTACATACAGTCAGTGTGAAAAAAGTGAGACACTAGTGAATATGGCTCTTTTACATTTTTGTTTGATTTAATACAGTCAGTGTCACAAATTTGTTTATTTTATTCAGAGGCCTATATGTATTTATTTTTCAGATTCTCTGGAGCCTACTGTATAATAAAGCTGAAATGTTTGAAGCAGTCATTCGTTGATTCTATTCTGAGCCGAGAATTGCTTCACTGTAGTAATTTATGACTAATCCACCTGCTTCTCATCTTTGAAGTCTTTCTTACAGTAGTCACTGGAATATATATATATATCTGTTGTTTCTCACGTCCTTGCCACAGGGTGGAGCTCTGCAGTCTGTTGTTAGAAAGCAGCTCTAGTTAAATGTGATACTCGAGGTTGACTAAAGCATGCATTGATTCGAGTCTTGAGGTTGAGTGTGACATAACATTTCATTCTACTGAACAATGGCCATGTTTACTGTAGTCTTGTTTGTATTTGCACTGCTTAAGGGTAAGTACTACTTTACTTCTGATTGTTGCATCAGTGTCAATAGACAAAACATGTAACAGTAAACTAGTTTGTTACACAAACTGTATCAAGTATTTACAGCTCTGTTGAACAGTAATTACTTTAATAGATTTTCTCTCTTCTTCTTTACAGAGAGTGACGCATATTCAATAGAATCTCTCTCATCAGAAAAGCATGTTTTAGTTGGAGAAAGTGCTGTTATCTCTTGCAAATACAGTGGACTAGGGCCCAACTTCCAGTGGTATCGCCAGTATCCAGGATCCAGACCTGAGTTCCTTATATTTCAAACAGAGACTGCTGTTTCATCCGAACCCACACTACGTCTCACAGCGATACCGAAAAAAGAAATGACACAAGTGGATCTGAAGATCTCCTCTGCTACAGTATCAGACTCTGCTGTGTATTACTGCGCTCTGAGGCCCACAGTGACAGGAAACACATCAGCTCTGTACAAAAACTTAATACTTTTACACATCTTATATTATACAAAAAATGTAACTTGCCAGCTTCCAATCAACTACAATAAATGATTCCTTGAAAAAAACGATGTCGGGTCTTTTCATTTTAAGAAAAAACAGCCCATCAGAGAAACAAAGTCTCAGCAAGAGGGTGGAGCAAATTCACAAAGACTTGAATGTGTGAGAGTCTGATTCAGTTCTCAGATCTAGATCTCAGTTCAGATCCAGCTTAACAATCACTCTTCATCAGAAACATCATGTTCCTCTTTTATTGGATACCACTCTCATTTTTCATAGGTAAATCATTTCTTAATTATTCATTTTTATTAAATTAAATCATTTTTACAAGCATTATTTTATTAATGTGTGCACAAGTATCGGTTTAATAAATACAGATGCCTTCTTTCCACACAGGAAATTCCTTTGCTGACAAAATACAGCCATTGTCTTCTGAAAAACATATTTTCAGAGGTGATAATGTGACTCTGTCCTGTAACTACAGTGGTCTTGTATATAACCTGCAATGGTATCGGAAATATGTGGGATCAAGACCGGAGTTCCTAATACTTGTAAATGAAAATTCAGAGTCATCCTGAGTTGTCTCTCTGTCTGTCAGCAAAAGACTCAAAAGACAAAAAACAAGTGAATCTTACAATCTCTCTGCTGAAGTGTCAGACTCTGCTCTGTACTACTGTACTCTGAGGCCCACAGTCACAGAAAGCCCAGAAACACTGTACGAAAACCCTGATTACAGTCTTCTGCCTTTGTAATGTTACTGATTTTACAGGTCAGTTTGACATCTCAATAAAATATTTAATAACCCCTTCTTTAAGTTTTATTTCAGGTTGTTTCAAGGTTTAATTGCTTAATTGCTTAAAATGGAAAAGAAATAGTTGTATCTTCACATGAGGTGTTCCAATAATTTCATGTGCATACACATTTTAGGGTTTTATATATATATATATAAAAAAAACAAAGATTCCATAATTTAAAAAAATGTTCTCATTTTTCACAGTTTAACTTAATAAAATTTTCTACAAACCAAAAACTAAAAATTTATACAATTTTGAGAACAGCTTTAAGATGGATGCATGTAAAAATCCATTATACAGTGACTAGAAGTCTTTTTAGAGGGTAAAAATACAAATGATTTGCAAGTTCTTGGTAATTCATGAAGGTCTAATGTTTGTTTTCAGCCAGAAGAGGGTGTTCTTCTCATTTCTGTAGTTTCATGTACACAAAGAGCTCAAAACTAATCATGGAAGATCAAATCTTGCCACAGGGTGGAGCTCCAGACTTAAATCAGTGAGTGAAGAACAGGGAAATCTGAGTTTGTCATTTCATTCCATCATGCTGTTCTGTGCACTTGTAATATTTTCAGTCCTTGCAGGTAAGATTTGTTTATTTATCACCAACTATTTTTATTTAATATTACATTTATCTGATCACAATAGTGAATTTAGTATGTTTTTCTTCTTCTTCAGGAGACTCTCTTGGGATAATAACATCTCATGGTCCTGAAAAAGAAGCTCAGGATGGTAACAGTGTTACTCTCTCCTGTAACTACAGTGGTGCTGTTTACAATCTACTGTGGTATCGTCAGTATCAGAGATCCAAACCAGAACTCCTTCTCTCCATCACTGAATCTGGAGATCCAGTTAAAGCAGATCCATCAGCCCACTGGTTTTCTGCTAAAGTTGACAAACACAGAAAGCTCATGGAACTGGAAATCAGCCCTGCTAAAGTAACAGACTCTGCACAGTATTATTGTGCCCTGGAGCCCACAGTGACAGAAAACCTGTTTCCTCAGTACATAATCTTCCTGCATATTAGCCTTGCTTTTCATTGATGCTTAACAAGCACATGTATTCTGTGTGTTGTGTCTGTGACTGAATCCGCTATCAGTAACACAAGGATCTATGAATAATTCCACAAGAACATAACACATATTTCCATAAAGAATACACACACAAACTTAATGTGGTATACAAGAAAAGTTCAGAAGAGGCTTGATACACTTACTGATTGATCATTAAATTCAAACTACATACAACAATGATCCTTATCTGCTCTGTTTTAACATTTGCCTTGAGTTATGGTTGCCCATAGATCTTTGACAATTTATATTCATCTTATCTCCACTAGACTCAACAGAAGACTGGATCATGATCAGAGTTTCTTGTACTGACTGATAAATCCACCAAAGTTAGTGACATCTAGTCCACCTCATCTGCATATGTCCATCAGTCTCCATAATAACAAACGTGTGTATCTGGAGATCTCCTCTTTGGCTGTGTGCGACTCTGCTGTGTATTACTGCTCTGGAGCCCACAATGACAGAGAAGCCTACAACACAGACACAATGTTTTGATTTATCTATACGAATAAAATACTTGTACTAAGACATTTTTCTCCTGTGGTGTGACATGCTCAGCAAAATTGTCTAATCCTTATTCATTTTTATCTTTATAATGCATTGTTTGTTTGTTTATTTATTTATTTTAAATAGAAAATGTGGGACTTCATGAATATGAAAAAAAGAAATATAGGCTATATACATTCTGTGTCATTTGCTATGGATATTTAAAAACTGTAATATACGGTGCCAGAGACTACAATTACAGAAGTAAATCATATTGCCAGAAGGCGGAGCTTAATATCACAATGCAGAAGCATTTTCATCTGAAGGAGGTTGTCATAAATCAAAGGCATCCAGTCTGAATGATAGTCTTTCTGATATCTGCTATCATGATAACTTTCACTCTCCTCAGCTTTTTGTGGACGTTTATTGGTAAGATAAAGTTTGTTTGTTTTTTCTCCAATATTAAGATGTTGCCCTCTATCTCCAACTTCAAAAGACAATTAAAACATCATTTTCTCTTAACCTATATCTAATTATTCAAAACTGTTTTTTCATGGATTACTGGGACGTATGTGTATGTTTAAATGAGTGAGTATGTTGTGGTAACACAATGTTATGTTTTCTTGTTTTGTTTTTGTTTTTTGTTTGTTGTGCGTGTCTTATTGTGACTCTCTGTACCTTGTCAGTATCTATCTATCTATTTAAGAACTATGGGCTCCTACTTATTAGCTTTTGGTGCTTCTTTGGGAGACCCATTCGCAGTACTCAATCTACTCTGTACCTTAAAACTGTATTATTGTAATGCTTGAAGAGGTATTGTGAATAAACTGAAACTGAAATAGATTAGTTACTTTTTACTTATTTAATGCTATACTTTTTACAGTTTAGAAACTGTTTGATTGATCTAACCAGGCGTTTATTCTCCATTTATAGGCCACACAGAGGCAGATGCAATAAAACCATTGTCAGGGGACGAAAATAGACTTGCTGGTGACGCTGTTACTCTGTCCTGCAGTTACAAAGACTATACGTGTACTGTAGACAATTTACAATGGTACAGACAATATCCCAGATCCAAACCGGAGTTCCTTCTTTACATCTTCCCACATGGAGGTATGAGTGAAGATAGACCAGACAGATTTTCTGCTGAAGTTCATCAAGATATTAAACAAGTGGATCTGAAGATCTCTTCTGCTGTACAGGCAGATTCTGCCATGTATTACTGTGCTCTGAGGCCCACAGTCACAGGAAATATAACAGCGTCATACAAAAACCTCCCACTTTATTAAATAAAGACAAATATTCAGACATTTAGTTCAACCTCTTGCTAAATGCATCACCTGAATATCCTCACGGGAATAACCCCACTAGCCACACAATAGCCTCACTTTTACTGGAACAAATCTTCACAAGGGTCTACATCTTCCCATGTGATTGTACAAAAACAGGCTCAACTTGACTGTATTTTGCCAGGAGGTGGCACTCTATGACTCCATTACTGTTCTCAAGCTCCTGTTAAATTTAAGTTGTATCTTACAAAATAATTGTGCAATTTTATTCTGTAGGTTTATGTGCAGATCAGATTTTTGCACTGATACTTTGTCCGCTTAAAGGTCGAGGATTCAAATGGTTGAAATTTGATCTGTAAGATATTGTCAATTATAGCTCAGATAGATCTAGTTCAATAGCATTTGTTTTACATGTATTAGTTGTTAATAAAAACTTTAAACTCTCACTTTACCCATGCAAAAGCACTGAGTAAACTGACTTTTATTTAGCTAAGAGTCTGGTTTGATTGTTTGTTCCCATAGGCCTACTAATAACATGTAGGCCTATATTTTAGACATATTTGTTAATTATAATAATATTCCAGGTTAAACTATATTTCAATGTTAACAATGTCATGATATTTTAGCATTATTAATTACTGAATCCAAGCTGTTGGGATATAGTAAAGATTATATCACTCACACACCAGTATAAAACAATCAAAGGTTCTCAGATCATTGATCATAAAACCCTTTTCTTTACCCGATATTTCTCCTGTAGGGAGGAGCTACATGATTCACATTTTCATAACTCCTGTAATATTTGAGTCAGTTAAGGAAAAAATGTGCAACATTGATTCTCATGAGTCATTTCTGTCCCTTCACTGGTCAGATGTTCATGGCCTTGATCATTATATCTCTGCTCAAAGGACAGTTATTATTTTTGTTTTTTTAATTTGAGCCAATGATTATGTAAATTCCACATAAAAACATGCATCTTAATTTGAGAAATTATCTAACATTGTTGTTTCTTCTTTCACACAGAGAATGCAGATGCAAATACAATACACCCACTAATCTCACTAATCTCAGAGAAGCAGGTCACAGCAGGAGGCAATGTTACGCTCTCCTGCCAATACAGTGATTGTTAACACCTTGCAGTGGTATCAACAACAATATCCAGGATCTCCACTAGAGTACCTCAATCCTTCAAAGCTGCCAGAAGGAGGAACTCTATGATAGTGTTGTTGTTGTTTTTTTCTTCTATATTTCTGACTTCTGAGAATGCTGGTCATTCTGTGAGTTAAAACAACATTATGCAGGTCTATTTTCTTGTGTTCCTTTCAGCACTCGCAGGTGAGAATATTTTACTTTTCATTTTAATTCTTCATGTGATTTTGCAATTCAGTAGCATTTAAAATGATTTAAGGGTTTAAATTGAAGTGATTACCATTTTTGTTCTTCTTTAGGAGACTCTCTTGGTGATCTAATAACATCTCATGGTCCTGAAAAAGAAGCTCAGGATGGTAACAGTGTTACTCTCTCCTGTAACTACAGTGGTGCTGTTTACAATCTACTGTGGTATCGTCAGTATCAGAGATCCAAACCAGAACTCCTTCTCTCCATCACTGAATCTGGAGATCCAGTTAAAGCAGATCCATCAGCCCACTGGTTTTCTGCTAAAGTTGACAAACACAGAAAGCTCATGGAACTGGAAATCAGCCCTGCTAAAGTAACAGACTCTGCACAGTATTATTGTGCCCTGAAGCCCACAGTGACAGGAAACCGTTTACTTTGCACAGTATCTTGCCAATGGTATAACTTAACAATTCTTACTTAAAACTGCAGTCCATAGCTTTGTTGCGTTAAAAATGATCCAAAATAAATGTTTTAAATATCCAAAATAAATGAGAAAATACATAACCAGCCGGTATTCAAAAACTATACAGCTCGCTCACATTCACTAACATGATAGAAACGTAAGCTTTACTTTCACATCAACACGATTTTACATTAAAGCGCGGTTAGCACCCTCCCCAACCTGCACTGGAAGTTTTGATTGGTTCCAGGGCTCCACCCCACCCCAGTAGTTAAAGGAGCATTCACCCATTTCAACATTAATCTTTATTGAAAGTGGATCATATTGTTATGTAGCTCGAAAATAAAAGAATGATTGAATTTGGTGCCCTCTTGAGCCAGAGAATAGACAGAAAAATAACTGAAGGGCGCATTTGTATGTAAGACAACAACTCCCACGATGCACCACATTGCACAGCTCCGTAAGCCACACCCACTAATCCAGAACAGCACAAACATGCGATTGTCTTCTGTCAAGGCTAACATTAGCTGTCAACGGAGTTTTGAAATTAATTTCATACAAAAATTCTAGTTAGTTCGCTGTGGCGCGAGCAGGACGAGGGATGTGAGAGGACGGCGCGAGGCCGGTGGCGTGAGTGATAATGAAAGACACTTATGAGACACACTGGTCTCGCATGTGACGATTGACGATTTTTGCATCATAATAAGCAGGAAGTAAAACACTTAAATCCTTATTTCTCCCATCTCAGGGGAAAATAAGAGAATAAATCATGACCGTTCAAAAATATGACTGGGTTTCTACTAGGCTTGACATTAATTGCACGATGTTGATATGCGCATCTAATCAATAAAGCCGGTTCCTTGATTAGCAGTAAATCACCTTCACCTGCTTTCAGATGGAGCGGCATTTACTACAAAGAGCCGTAACTTACTGACAAGCTGAGCCAAATCGCGTTAATATTCGAGGACGTATCGCCAGCGATATTTAATGCGATATGGCTCAGCTTGTCAGTTAATTACGGCTCGTTGTAGTAAATGCCACTCCATCTGAAAGCAGGTGAAGAAGGTGATTTACTGCTAATCAAGGAACCGGCTTTATTGATTAGATGCGCATATCAACATCGTGCGATTAATCGTGCAGCCCTAGTTTCTATACAAAGCTTAATGCAAATGGGTGAAGTGTCCCTATATGTTCCGAATTAAAATTTCAGCTTGCCCCGTTCATCCCTCTTTTTTGTACTACTGTATTGAGTGAAAAAGAAAAAAAAGTTAGTCTAATAACATACAATGCACAATCAGCACATTATTTATTTGGTAACACTTTACAATAAGGTTCATTAGTTAATGTATTTACTAACATGAACTAATCATGAGCAATACATTTGTTACTGCATTTGTTCATCTTTGTTAATGTTAGTTCATGAAAATACAGCTGTTCATTGTTTGTTCATGTTAGTTTACGGTGCATTAACTAATGTTATCGAGAATTTTAATCAAGTATTAGTAAATGTTGAAAATAACAGTAACAAAGATTAACAAATGCTGTTTATGTGCTATTCATTATTAGTTCATATTACCTCATGTAGTTAACTAATGTTAACTAACGAACCTTATTGTAAAGTGTTACCATTTATTTTTGGCCATATAGTTATAATCATATTATGTAATTATATAATAATATGATATTGCCATTAACTAACTGTTCACTGTTTCACTGTTCTTTAACCTTAAATTATATTAAAGAAAACATATTTTTTTTTTGTGCAAGTTTTATCAGTTAACATTTCCCTTTTGTTACACACTGGCACTGTAATGATCATTTACTCTGGAATAGTTGCAATATATTCTGCCAGAAGGTGGAGCTCTTGGAAACCTAGTCACAGTTCAATTGTTTCACTTGAGTCACTTATACTAAGGAGGAAACTGTAAGTCTTGACTCTCAAAGTTGTCTCTTATTAGTTATTCCTGCTGCAGACGGGATAACACCATTCTTCACAGAGAAGCATGTTTTGGAAGGAAAAGACGTTACACTGATCTGCAACTACACTGAACTTGTTCAAAATTTACAGTGGTACCGTCAGTATCCCGGATCCAATCCTGAAAACATAATTTTATACTTTGAAAGCAGTCCTAAATCAGAGCCCTCTCTCCGTCTGACCGCTGCAGCTGATAAAGTCATCAAACGTATGAATCTGACAATCTCTTCTACAGAAGTCACAGACTCTGCCATGTACTATTGTGCCCTGCAGCCCACAGTGACCGGAAACACAACTGCACCCTACAAAAACTGAGCGAGAAATTATTTAGGGCAGAAGATCATAATGCACAATGCAGATTAAAATATTTCATATGTACAGTTACACTGTACAAATATCAAATGTTTCCAGCATTAATTCTGTTCATATCTGTTATGGGTGGTCTAATATTATTAATAGTTAATATTTCAGAGAATCAAGATAAACAAAAGCTGAACATGCCTTTAAAACCTATTCCAACATGTGCAACTGAGTGTCCACTCAATAAAGAGTGTAATATTAGATTAATCAGACTGACATAGTGCCAATATTACAGTTTCTTTTCTATTTAAGATGAGCAAAGTACAGCATGTGTGGGAGGAGCTCAATGTTTTGTCGACTCCTACAGAATAAATGAGAGAAAACAATGTCTTTCCTTCATATGATGATACTCTGAACTCAAACTACACAATCATGTTACTCATCTCTTCTGTTTTAATATTTATCTTCAGTTACTGTAAGTATTACTCATGCACATTTTGCTCTCTTTGCTCTGTTTTCTAGAACAACACAAAAATATTATTTTTAATAATATTTTAATAATATTTTTTAATAATATTAATACAAATCCTAAAATTGAATCCATTACATTGCTTGATTCTTTAATGTCTTTGCAGGTGAAGCGAATGGGAATGTCATCAGACCAAACCAAACATCTGAAGTTTTAACTGAAGGAAGCAGCATCACTCTCTCCTGTTCTTATGATAGATCAGCTTACAGTCTCCACTGGTACCGGCAGATGCCTGGATCAACACTAGAGTTTCTGCTGCTGATTGTGGAGTCTTCTAAGTATGTCACCAAAGCTGAACGACCTCACCCGCATATGTCCATTAGACTTCATGATAAACTTGTGGATCTGGAGATCTCCTCTGCTGCTGTATCTGACTCTGCAGTGTATTACTGTGCTCTGCAGCCCACAGTGACAGGAAACACAGAAACACTGTACAAAATCCTTCTTATAATTTTTCTATTCCATATTCATATTTCTAAGAGTTATTATCCATCTCTCTTGTCTTTCCTTTTCTTTGCTATATAAATGATCTTTCTCTACCATTATGATCTATCTGTGGTATTCCATTATGCTGCTATGACATTTACATGTACATTACATTACTAGCCATTTGAGATTTTCTACCAAGGTCAGATTTCTTTTTTCATTTTTCATTTTATCAAGCAAGGACTTCCCTCAAAAAGAAAAAGACATTTACAACTGAAGTTGTAACCAATACAAACATTTACTGAACAAATACCAAGATAATCAATCACCATCCATACAAGAATTTTCTTTTCCTAAATTTTAAAATACTTTTTTTAGAAATTTCGAACCATTCCATGTCCAGTTAAGTTTTGAAAAAGTTCACTTTTTAAAGGTCTAAGCACTGTCTTTCCAGGATTGAGTTGCTGAAGACACATTTCTCTACAAAAAATAAAAATACTGGTATATGTTTAAAAAGGCCAATATTAAAAGAAATAAAAAACAAAAAACATTGTCCAGAAACAATTAAAAGTCGAAGTAAAAGGACTAAAATAGTACTCCAATAATCTATATAAGTATATATAAACTGAACAAAATAACAAACGCAACAATATTGTTTTTGCCCTGTTTTTCATGAGCTGAACTCAAAGAGCTAAGACTTTGTCTATGTTCACAAAAGGCTTATTTCTTTCAAATGTTGTTCACAAATCTGTCTAAATCTGTGATAGTGAGCACTTCTTCTTTGCCGAGATAACCCATCCACCTCACAAGATGCTGATTAGACAGCATGATTATCAGTGTTGGGGAAGCTACCCTGAAACTGTAGTTTGACAAGCTACAAGCTACTTGTAAGTTAAAGTAGTTATACAGTCAAGCTACCCGTTTAGAAAAGTAGTTAGCTACACTACAAGTTTCTATCAAAAAGTAGCTAGCTACATTGAAACTACTTTTGCTTTTTTGAACAACGTATATTGTAAATAACTGAATAAGTCTGAGGAATGTTTTAAGTAAAATATTTAGTGTTTAAAACAAGGCAATGCAAATACGATTTCAAAGAGTTTCAAAAGTGCAAAATTGCAACAAATAGCCTTCAACATTGCAAGAACGAAATATACATCCAATGTAAATTGCATGTAGAACATTTCTCAAAAATACTGATTGAACTTGGACAAATAAGGCCATGGGAATTAACGTTAGTTGTTTCTCCATCCTCCAAATCTGCCATCACGTCTTGCTATATAATCATAATATGGGTGTGTCAACCCAGTTCTTCTACGTCAGTGAACCGTTAGCCGCAAGATGCATGATTAAGCAGGTGGCGGTATTTGCAAAAAAATTAGTTTGTAATCTAACAAGAAGAAGAACATCCTTGCATCGCGCTGATTCGCGCAGGCTCGACAATGTAGCTTTTGCTCGCGCTACACCGCTACTTGCTGCAAAAAGTAGTTAGCTACTGGAAAAGCTACACTGTTTAAAAGCAACTGAGCTACTGCCAAGCTACTGAAAAATGTAGTTAAGTTAGTAGCTACGCTACTTGTAGTTAACTACTCCCCAACACCAATGATTATTGTACAGGTGTGCCTTAGGCTGGCCACAATAAAAGCCCACTCTATAATGTGCAGTTAACAGTATTGGGGGGGTCTGAAAATCAGCCAGTATCTGGTGTGACCACCATTTGCCTCATGCAGTGCAACACATCTCCTTTGCATAAAGTTGATCAGGTAGTTGATTGTGGCCTGTAGAATGCAGACATCCCAAGTCTCCCGGAAGTTCCGGGAGTCTCCCGCATATTGATAGCGTCTCCCTGATGCCGCAAATTATCTCCCGGAATCTAGAGCGAGACATACTGCGCGTGTAACATACATAGCGCGCTGCGCGTGCACTGTACAGAAGGAGAGACCTTGCGAGTGTGCCTCGCGAACGCAAAAGTTAGCCCTCCCTCCCGCCCCAGAATCCTGTTACCGAAATATACCTCCCGGAAATGAATTCTTGCAGGTTGGGATGTCTGAGAATGCTGGTCCACTCCTCTTCAATGGCTGTGCGAAGTTGCTGGATATTGGCAAGACCTGGAACACACTGTCTTACAGAGCATCCCAAACATGCTCAATGGGTGACCGACCAGTGAGTCCAGTCCAGTGAGTATGCTGGCCATCCTAGAACTGGGATGCTTTCAGCTTCCAGGAATTGTGTACAGATCCTTGCTGCATGGGGCCATGCATTATCATGCTATCATAAGCATGCAGATGAGCTTCTCTGAGACGGTTTCAGACAGTTTGTGCAGAAATTGTTTGGTCATGCAAACCGATTATTGCAGCAGCTGTCTGGGTGGCTGGTCTCTGACGATTTTGGAGGTGAACATGCTGGATGTGGAGGTCCTGGGCTGGTGTGGTTACACGTGGTCTGCGGTTGTAAGGCCAGTTGGATGTACTGCCAGATTCTCTGAAACGCCTTTGGAGACGGCTTATGGTAGAGAAATGCACATTCAGTTCACAGGCAACAGCTCTGGTGGACATTCCTGCAGTCAGCATGCCAATTGCACGCTCCCTCAAAACTTGCAACATCTGACATTGTGCTGTGTGATAAAATTGCATATTTTAGAGTGACATTTTATTGTGGCCAGCCAAAGGCACACCTGTGCAACAATCAGTGCTCACTAACACAGATTAAGACAGATTTGTGAACAATATTTGAGAGAAATAGGCCTTACACAGAAAACATCTTAGGTCTTTGAGATCAGCACAAGAAAAATGTGGGCAAAAACAAAAGTGTGGCGTTTATAATTTTTTTCAGTATATATATGTGTGTTTTTAAAATGTTTAAATATAAATATCTTGTCACAGGGAGGTTTTACAGAACCCTTATCACCAGCAAAATTATTTTATGTCATTTATGACCTCCACCTGGAGTAGGCTGCTGATTTCCTTTGAACATTACTAATTAGAAGAATAGTTATTTAGATACAAGTGTAATTTATCATGTTGCTGTACAATGACTGGGATACATCTACCAAAAACACTCAATATACATTTGCACAGCTTCATTGTTTTAGTTACATCCAACAAAAAGCAATGACAAACTTAACCATTAATTTACCATACACACATTCTCCAATCTCTCAGAAGTTTTTTTTTATTACATCAGAGCTACTCCAGAAATTCCTAGTTTAGCATGAGTTCTGCCAGAAGGTGGAGCTCTCATTTTAGTTATCTCAGATATAAACTGAGTCAGTTAGGAGGAAACTTCAAGTCTTGACACTAAAGGTCTTTTTTTCTCAACACAATGTTGCTCCGGGTCCTCATGATATTTTCTCTTTTTAATGGTGAGTGATGAATAAGAATCATTTCCAAACAGGACTTCTCTTTTTAGCTGTTTAAATGGGTCAGTAAACCAAAAACTTACTTAGTCCATGAATTTAAATGTTTGCTTCTTACTTTTTTTAAACAGAGAATGCTAGTCCAGATGTGATCACTACATTATCCATGGAGCAGCATGTTCTAGCAAAAGAAGGTGTTACACTGTCCTGAAACTACAGTGGCAATATTCGCAGTTTGCAGTGGTACCGTCAGTATCCTGCATCTAAACCTGAGTTTCTCATTTTTTACACTGAGACCACTGGTCATTCAGAGCCCAAGCTTCATCTGTATGCAATGGCCGATAAAGAAATCAAGCGCATGAATCTAAAAATAACCTCTACACACATGGATGATTCTGCTGTTTACTACTGTGCCCTGCAGCCCACAGTGACAGGAAAACTGCCAACGCCTTACAGAAACTGGAAAGTAAAATCAACAGAACAAATGATGATTAGTATTTCAGATATTCAGGACCAATTTTAAATGATTTCAAAATAGCTCAATGCATTCTCACCCCAAGGCGTCACCTTTGACCATGCTTCAATATTTGACGCTTTAGGTGCCCATTAGTGTCAGTCACATGACGCGATCCTACGGCGTCATCTAACTGACGCTAAAGGAAAGAGTCAGTTAGATGACACGGTTGGGTTTAGGTCTGGGGTAGGGTAGGGTTACACGCGATCCTAGGGCGTCATCTAACTGATGGTAAAGGGCGCCTAAAGCATCAGATATTTAAAAAAAAATTAACAAGAAGAATTTTTTTTATTTTTAATTACTGTACTCTGCAGCCCACAGTGACAGGAAACACAAATACAATTAAAGCTGCAAGCAGCATTTATCGGGGTTCAAGCAGTTAAGGCCTTTAAGCACAAAAGCATCAAAAGGCATTCAGTTTTATTTAGCATACATTTATCCACAGACATAGTAGATGGAAAACACCATTTGCAGCCAATACTGGCAATTTACCATAGGAAATATATGGTTTTAAAGCTTTTTAACAGTTATAGTGCCACCTATAGTCCGATCTCCCTGTTCTGAGTTCTGAGTTCTGAGTTTTTCTTAAGGATTTATAGGCTTTTGGGTGCATTTTTCACGCCCCCTTTTGTAAATGACCCTGTTATAGAAAAACAAATGACAATTGTCGAATTTTTTTGATAATTATTGATCTAGAGAGTCCAGAGAATTGTTCTAGACTGGTCTGGTTCCAAACGGGTAAAAAACCACGGACTAGTTCGCAAAAGTAGGTTTATAACATATTCGTGAATATTTAACGAACGATTTGATTGACAGCAATGGTTCTTGAGGCAAAGTTGTTCATCATGAGGAGGTCTATCAAATGATATGCATTTTGTGGGGATGTGTGCAACACCACGTGAGCCATAACAGAGCCATAAAACTTGTTAGCGCCAACTAGTGGCCGATATCTTTCAAAATTCTTACAGACCTCTAGGGCCATGAGTTCGAACATGCCCATCGAGTTTCGTTTCGATCGGCCTTCGTTAACCTCGTCTCATGGGTGCTCAAATTTCATTGGCCGATGGCGGCCATGTTTTTTGAGATACGCCAATGTCCTCAAACATATACATGGGGCCTTGGACCAAGACACTGCATACACATTTTCAAGTCAATTGGACTAACGGTCAGCTGGTCAGAGCCTTTTTTACGTTTTTTTCATTTTATAGCGCCACCTGGGGTTCAATCGTCGCGATTTTTTGCTGTGACCTCAAATTGAACGCATACACATGTGTTCCGAGTTTGGTGAAGATATCTTAATTGCTTCTCGAGTTATAGCCATTTTAGTAAAATAGTCTCCGCCCACAACGTTTATTTTGCGTCCCCTAGCGAACGGAAATAGAAATTTCAACTTTTTTTGATAATTATTGATAGACAGACTCCAGAGAACATTTCTGCACTGGTTTGGTTCCGAATCGGGTGAAAAAGCAGGGACTAGTTCGCAAAAGTAGTTTTTTAACATAATTCAAAATGGCGGAAAAATTTGGATACCGGAAATGAAATCGGAGATATACGTTTTTTCGTCAGGTGACCAGCTTTCCAGTGATAAAAGACACTTGAGTCTACGACTTACGGTTTAGGAGCTATGAGCAGTTTCGCGCAATTGGTTGCTATAGTGCCACCTATGGGCAAATCGGGCTCATAATTTGATAACCTCTCCTCGATTTTTGTACTACCATCTGACAAAGTTTCAGAGCTCTGGCCCTTACGGTTTGGTCTGCACGATGCGTTTTACGGCAGAAGAAAAATAATAAAAATCCTTACAATTACAATAGGGTTTCAGCACTTCGTGCTTGAACCCCTAACAAGAAGTTTCCTGTATATTGTATAGTCATATTTTCTAAGAGGGAGGAGCTTCTTTCCACGCAGTGTTTGTCTTTTCCCCTCTTTCCTCTGCTGTATAATAGTGTTGCCTTGCACCGAGTATATATTAGCAAATGTTAGTGCACACTTATTTTGCATATTTCTTATCAATTACTGGTAATTTAAGACAACTTTTACAAGTCAAAACACACAATAATTTGCAATATGTTAACCAGTCCAGTACAGTAACTCACGTACTATAAACAGGACAAATTCCTACTATCATAAGTTTGCCACTGGATTTCCTTACACTGGACAATGACAGTCCTTATTACTTAAAACTTTTAGAAATATTAGTTCAAGTAATCATGTTCAATCTTCTTAAATTTTATACATTAGGCTAGCCTGGATGCCAGCCCGAACTCGAGTATATGATGAAGTCAGGCTAAAATTGGGCCACATCCCATATGAAATGAAGAGATATAGTAGTAAAAGTGATCTCATCTGCATTCTTCCAGAAGGTGGAGCTCTAAGAACTAATTGTAGTTCAGTCTCAGTTCAGATTAAAAACAGAGCAGACAGACTTCTATTGAGTCACTTTTACTCTAGGAGGAAACTGTAAGTCTTGGATCTTAAAGTCATTGTCTCTTTATTAGTCCAGATGTTGCTCCTGGTATTAACGATAGTTTCTCTTCTAAAAGGTGAGTGATTCATAACAATTACTGCAGGAATGTTTCCCCCTTTTTATACTGTTAATTTAAATTTCTCCATTAGAAATGATTAATTTTCGTTTATTTATTTTAAACAGAAAATGCTGCTGCAGACGCGCCAACACCATTCTTCACAGAGAAGCATGTTTTGGAAGGAAAAGATGTTACACTGATCTGCAATTACACTGGCAATGTTCAGAGTTTACAGTGGTACCGTCAGTATCCCGAATCCAAACCTGAGAACATCATTTTATACTTTGAAAGCAGTCCTAAATCAGAGCCCTCTCTCCGTCTGACCGCTGCAGCTGATAAAGTCATCAAACGTATGAATCTGACAATCTCTTCTACAGAAGTCAAAGACACTGCCATGTACTATTGTGCCCTGCAGCCCACAGTGACAGGAAACACAACTGCACCCTACAAAAACTGAGCGAGAAATTATATTTAGGGCAGAAGATCATAATGCACAATGCAAATTTAAAAATGTCATATGTACAGTTACACTGTACAAATATCAAATGTTTCCAGCATAAATTCTGTTCATATCTGTTATGAGGTGGTCTAATATTATTAATAGTTAATATTTCAGAGAATCAGGATAAACAACAGCTGAACATGCCTTTAAAACCTATTCCAACATGTGCAACTGAGTGTCCACTCAATAAAGAGTGTAATATTAGATTAATCAGACTGACATAGTGCCAATATATAGGTTGTTGATTACAGTTTCTTCTTATACGGTCACTATTTGTAGAGTAAGATGAGCCAAGTACAGCATGTGTGGGAGGAGCTCAATTTTGTTGACTCCTACAGAATAAATGAGAGAAAACAATGTCTTTCCTTCATACTGATGATACTCTGAACTCAAACTACACAATCATGTTACTCATCTCTTCTGTTTTAATATTTATCCTCAGTTACTGTAAGTATTATTATTTACAAAGATGTTGCACTATATTCCACATCACTAAAATATAAAACAAACTTCCATTTGCTTTGCTCTAAATTGAATCTATTACATTGCATGATTCTTTAATGTCTTTGCAGGTGAAGCAAATGGGAATGTCATCAGACCAAACCAAACATCTGAAGTTTTAACTGAAGGAAGCAGCATCACTCTCTCCTGCACTTATGATAGATCAGCTTACAGTCTCCACTGGTACCGGCAGATGCCTGGATCAACACTAGAGTTTCTGCTGCTGATTGTGGAGTCTTCTAAGTATGTCACCAAAGCTGAACGACCTCACCCGCATATGTCCATTAGACTTCATGATAAACTTGTGGATCTGGAGATCTCCTCTGCTGCTGTATCTGACTCTGCAGTGTATTACTGTGCTCTGGAGCCCACAGTGACAGGAAAATCATCTACACTGTACAATAACAGGTTTCTTTAGTCATATTTTCTAAGAGGGAGGAGCTTCTTCCCATACAGTGTCTCAGTCTTTCCCCTCTTTCCTTTCCTTTGTGGTGTAGTGTTGCCTTTTTCTGAGAAATGTTAGTGCACAATTTACTTGTTGATTGTTGATCATTTAAGCCTACCATTAAGACAAAACACACTATAATTTACAATACACTGAGATAACCACTACACCATGAACTAACATGGTAGAAAACCTAAAACCAATCAGGTGGCCCCTGACATTAGCTTGTAATAAGTATTAATTGTACAAAAATGAATAAAACAAAATTCCTGCAGACATGACTTTGCTTAACTGACTATCAACTTTATAATTAAATGTAATCTAAATAACTTTTACTTTAACATCATTTTTAGTGAAAATTGAAATGTTTTCAATTAACCATTTTTAGTTTACTGCATAATTTTAGTTTTTTATTTTGTTTGTTTTTTTCCAGTAAGCTCTTATATTTTGTTGTTTAAGATACATCCCTTATGAAATGAGAAGATATAGTAGCAAAAGTGATCTCATCTGCATTCTTCCAGAAGGTGGAGCTCTAAGAACTAATTGTAGTTCAGTCTCAGTTCAGATTAAAAACAGAGCAGACAGACTTCTATTGAGTCACTTATACTCTAGGAGGAAACTGTAAGTCTTGGATCTTAAAGTCATTGTCTCTTATTAGTGCAGATGTTGCTCCTGGTATTCATAATATTTTCTATTCTAAAAGGTGGGTATTTCTTAACAATTACTGAGGGAATGTTTCCCCCTTTTATATTGTTGACAATTTAAATTTCTCCATTAGAAATTATTACATTTTTGTTTATTTATTTTAAACAGGAAATGCTGCTGCAGACGCACTAACACCATTCTTCACAGAGAAGCATGTTTTGGAAGGAAAAGATGTTACACTGATCTGCAATTACACTGGCACTGTTCAGAGTTTACAGTGGTACCGTCAGTATCCCGGATCCAAACCTGAGAACATCATTTTGTTCATTTGAAACCATCCCCAAATCAGAGCCCTCTCTCCGTCTGACCGCTGCAGCTGATAAAGTCATCAAACGTATGAATCTGACAATCTCTTCTACAGAAGTCACAGACTCTGCCATGTACTATTGTGCCCTGCAGCCCACAGTGACAGGAAACACAACTGCACCCTACAAAAACTGAGCGAGAAATTATATTCAAAATAAAAATTCATAATGCTCAGTTTGAAAAGAGTTTGTAAACAATATAAAATGCTGTATAGTGTTGCTTTTCTATGAGAACAACCAGTTTAGCATATGTTAGTGCACATTTTACTTGTTAATTATTGGTCATTTAAGGCCACTTTTATGAGACAAAACACAATATCATTTACAATACATTAATTTAACCAGTACACTGTATGAACTTAGTATTAAATACAAAAATGTATCAAAACAAAAGTTTACTTTGTCTAAAGGACACAACTCTGCAGACGAGACTTTGCTTAACTGACTATCATAACTTTGCTACTTGATTTCTTTGCACAGTAAACATAAATTGTGCAATCAGTCAGATCTCTCTGGACAGTGAATGTCCTTATTGGGAAAAAAAAGTGTTAAATTCACATCCTTTTGGAAAAACCAGTTTGGTGAAATAATAATTTTCAGTGCGGATTTCAATATGCCAAAAATTCTTCAATAAGATCTTTTGTTTAAGATACATCCCTTATGAAATGAAGAGATATAGTAGCAAAAGTGATCTCATCTGCATTCTTCCAGAAGGTGGAGCTCTAAGAACTAATTGTAGTTCAGTCTCAGTTCAGATTAAAAACAGAGCAGACAGACTTCTATTGAGTCACTTATACTCTAGGAGGAAACTGTAAGTCTTGGATCTTAAAGTCATTGTCTTTTATTAGTGCAATGTTGCTCCTGGTTTTTACAATATTTTATTTTCTAAAAGGTGAGTGATTCATAACAATTAATGTGGAAATATTTTCCCCTTAATTTTAATACTGTTGACAAGTTAAAATTGTCCATCATATATATCTATATGTTTTTTTTTTATTTTAAACAGAGAATGCTGCTGCAGACGCACCAACACCATTCTTCACAGAGAAGCATGTTTTTGAAGGAAAAGATGTTACACTGATCTGCAATTACACTGGCACTGTTCAGAGTTTACAGTGGTACCGTCAGTATCCCGGATCCAAACCTGAGAACATCATTTTATACTTTGAAAGCAGTCCTAAATCAGAGCCCTCTCTCCGTCTGACCGCTGCAGCTGATAAAGTCATCAAACGTATGAATCTGACAATCTCTTCTACAGAAGTCAAAGACACTGCCATGTACTATTGTGCCCTGCAGCCCACAGTGACAGGAAACACAACTGCACCCTACAAAAACTGAGTGAGAAATTACATTCAAAATAGAAATTCATAATGCTCAGTTTGAAAAGAGTTTGGAAACAATATAAAATGCTGTATAGTGTTGCTTTTCTATGAGAACAACCAGTTTAGCATATGTTTGTGCACATTTTACTTGTTAATTATTGGTCATTTAAAGCCACTTTTATGAGACAAAACACAATATCATTTACAATACATTAATTTAACCAGTACACTGTATGAACTTAGTATTAAATACAAAAATGTATCAAAACAAAAGTTTACTTTGTCTAAAGGACACAACTCTGCAGACGAGACTTTGCTTAACTGACTATCATAACTTTGCTACTTGATTTCTTTGCACAGTAAACATAAATTGTGCAATCAGTCAGATCTCTCTGGACAGTGAATGTCCTTATTGGGAAAAAAAAGTGTTAAATTCACATCCTTTTGGAAAAACCAGTTTGGTGAAATAATAATTTTCAGTGCGGATTTCAATATGCCAAAAATTCTTCAATAAGATCTTGTTGTTTAAGATACATCCCTTATGAAATGAAGAGATATAGTAGCAAAAGTGATCTCATCTGCATTCTTCCAGAAGGTGGAGCTCTAAGAACTAATTGTAGTTCAGTCTCAGTTCAGATTAAAAACAGAGCAGACAGACTTCTATTGAGTCACTTATACTCTAGGAGGAAACTGTAAGTCTTGGATCTTAAAGTCATTGTCTCTTATTAGTGCAATGTTGCTCCTGGTTATTTACAATAGTTTTATTTTCTAAAAGGTGAGTGATTCATAACAATTAATGTGGAAATATTTTCCCCTTAATTTTAATACTGTTGACAAGTTAAAATTGTCCATCATATATATATCTATATGTTTTTATTTATTTTAAACAGAGAATGCTGCTGCAGACGCACCAACACCATTCTTCACAGAGAAGCATGTTTTTGAAGGAAAAGATGTTACACTGATCTGCAATTACACTGGCACTGTTCAGAGTTTACAGTGGTACCGTCAGTATCCCGGATCCAAACCTGAGAACATCATTTTATACTTTGAAAGCAGTCCTAAATCAGAGCCCTCTCTCCGTCTGACCGCTGCAGCTGATAAAGTCATCAAACGTATGAATCTGACAATCTCTTCTACAGAAGTCACAGACTCTGCCATGTACTATTGTGCCCTGCAGCCCACAGTGACAGGAAACACAACTGCACCCTACAAAAACTGAGTGAGAAATGACATTCAAAATGTAAAATCATGATGCTAAATTTAACTTAACTTAATATAAAACAAGTTATCTATGATAATATAATTATGCACATAGAACTGCAAACTGTAATTACATCATTTCAGTATGTCCAAACCATATCTGAAACACACAGCTTACTTATACTGAAAAAGCAGCATTCTCAGCAGATGCTAACTAGACTATATCAAGAAATGGTTATCTTATTCCAAAGATTATTCTCAGTATATAAAATGAGATCCCTGATACACTGACTCTTAAACAATGTAGCTTTGTACCAAAATTTGCATGGAGGAAGAACATGGAGAACTTTGAAGTACCGTATGTATGAAGCTGTAAAAGTAATATATGAGAAAAAGTAGGTGGAGCTAGCTAAGGGGAAAGTCACTGCAAAACAGGAACGTCAGAGGAACGGCACAATGCCTCCAAAGACAGGAGAGAGATAGCATGCAGTTCTCTTGAGAAAATTTCACAAAAAACAATGTTGTTGCTCTGTCAGTTCATACTTTTCTATTATTTTGGTAAGAGCATTTATTGCTTTTAGTTCATTTGGATAAAAAAACTATTTTTTTTTCTCTTTCAGTGCTAATTAATATGTGCTAAATCTGTTTGTCTTTACAGGTGAAACTACTGGGTATGAAATCAAATCAGATAACAACACCATAGTTTTAATGGAGGATAAAAACATTGACGCTCTCGTGCACATATGAAGGCTCAGTAGACAGTTTGCACTGGTATTCGACAAAAACCTGAATCAAGATCAGAATTTCTAATAATGATTGATGAAGCTTCTGAATATGTGACAAAAGCCAATCCACCTGACCCACGTCTGTCAATCAAACTTCATAAAGCACAAAATCGTGTTCATCTGGAAATCTCCTCTGCAGCAGTTATGGATTCTGCTGTGTATTACTGTGCTTTGAGGCCCACAGTAACAGGAAACACTCACACACTGTACAAAAACCCCTCTACCGTCTATAACAATTCAGAGGGATTGTGCATTTAAAAATGTAAACATATTTGAAAGTAACCAGGTATTTTTATTTTGTTATGCTGTCTTCTGTCTTTTTAGTTACTAAAAGTGAAATTTCCATGAGATATTACGCCCAGAGGGATCTTCGGCACGGAAGTTGAATTTTGGGAACAACAATTCAACTTCAATCTCGACCACCATATTGAAATTCTGGAGTTCTGCAACCAGCATAATGTGACAGCAGCAGCTACCGAGTGCTCCACCATTGAGACAAATGTGGTTACACTGCCACTCTTTTTCTGTTGTTAAGAAAAACCTAGATTTGGCTATAGCTTTAAAAATATCTTGTGTTTCAAAAATGAACAAAAGTTTTCTGGGTTTGACCATTTTCATATCTGGATGAACTAACTCTAGAAATGGTGAACTAAGTTACACTTTATATTCAGTGGGCAACATGGCGGCGCCCATTGAGTTCACAGTGGATTTGTGTATAGGGTCAAGATAAATAGGAGTTGGTCCAGGTTTAGTTGCATGTAATTATGCGTACTTTTGTTATAACAAGACTAAATGTAACATGTGTAACAAGGACACCGTAAATAGTGTTGCTGCGAGCTATTGTTGGGAGATAAAAACCCTTTTACATTCGTAGTCTGTATAGGCCTAGTATTCAATTCACTTTTCACAATACACATCATTTCAAAACAGCTTTATAGAAAATGCATGCATCCACAAATACAATGGGATCTGTTATCAGAGGAAGATATGCATTTCAGAAGATGTACACACCGGTATACAAATCAGTTAGCTAAAATGTGTTAATTCAAGGCAGAATGGATGAGCTCATTTAAGTAATTGTTCGTTTTTTTCAAGAATTAATTCCATACGTCAGGAGAGAACACGTTTCATAACTCAATTGTGGTTTTGTTTTACTTGGATTTAGTATTTCCACATTTAGTTGATTAGTCCACAAACAAAGAGGTTATAAACCTATAGACATAAAAAGACAGTCTAAATGACAATATTAATAACCACTTACATATCATACTATAAATTCTGAACAATATAAATTATTACTAAATACTCATTCTAATAAATATATTAATCAACATTCTCAATAAATATTATAGTATAATTTAGAATTCAATCTAAATGACTATAAGATAAACATTAAGCACAGAAATGCAACAGCTTCACTCAACACACCAATATTCAATTAAGTTAAACCAAAGAGATATTCTCAGTGCGTTGGCCTAACCATTTTCAGTCTATGGGCCCAACGCAAGACGACAAACTACATTTCCCATCCGGCATCGCAAACCAGAAAGTAACTCGTATGAAAGTGAAATGCTCCAAATACAAACATTTCCTTTAGTTGTACCGCAAATACTATCAATACGACAACATTAAACATTGATTGTAAACGAGATTATCAGTGTTCCCACAGCAACATCTACACACAAACTGCGCACATATGCCACGGTTGTTAGTAGTTAAGTTACACAAACAGACAGGCAAACTTTCCCCGCATCTCAATAAGCGTTTAATTATTAAACAGCAGCTTACCGGTGGCGCGTCTCTCTCGACGAGACAACATGCAAACAAACTCTTGCTTCTGCGTACATCTCAAGCTCATAATGGCTACATCCACATTAATCCGGATAGATTTGGAAACGGGGTTTTTGTTTAAAAACGCTCTCCGTCCACACTAGCGTTATCAGGCGTTTTCCGACGTTTCAGTGTGGATGAGTAACTCATCCACACTGGATTCACTTTAAAATTCACTTTACTGCGCATGCGTGAAACTTCACAATAGCTCACTGAGATGATACAGATGGGAAAATAAATAATAATGTTATCGCACAATAACAGGGTAATTTTATTTAGCAAAATATAAGTCAAAATTTATTTAGCAAAATATTCAGTCACCATATGTTTGGTCTAAAATGCGACTGCTCTCCTGGTTTTGCCGCTGGACAGCAAATGTGAGGTACATTATCCGTCATCTTTGCAGTAGGCTACTGTGCTATGAAGAATAGCACATATTAAGTAACATAGAAAGTAACATATTTTAGCAATAGTGTAAAAATGAATAACACATAACAGGCACAATACCAATAAACATTAATATCTATTGGTACTACATGGATCACATGACTAAACTTACGTCATCGTTTTGAAATACCTCCGATTTCACTGTCCACACTACAACGCGAAAACCTGCGTTCTGTCTCTAAACACTTGTGCTGTAGTGAATGCAACAGTAATGAATACTAGTTTGTTAAATTATGACAGAAAATTGTTGCATCGGTACATTTTTTATTGTTATTATAGTAGTTGCTGGTCAAAATTTTATTACAGCATATTGCCACACTTAATTACCAATACCTACAGTTTAAATTAAATTAGAAAACTCTGATTTGAGTACTGATCATGAACTTGGATGTACAAAATTAAAGGACACAAATCATTAGGCCATTAGCAATGTTCTTTATTTCACAAGCATAAACAAGGGTTAGCAACAATTTTACACTAAAATATTTAGAATTTAGAAGAAAAAAAAATCAACACGAGAAAACCAAACTTATTTTAACGACACATTATATACACTAAAAATATTGTTTGAGCAGACATAAGATAGCAAAGTCGCGCAGGGAATTGAACCCCGTTCTGAGAGTCAGGAGTGCCAACCACCAGAGTCTTTTGCTTTTTTTCTTATGAGGTTAAAAAAAGCAAAACTTGAAGGAACAATCCTAAGATTGTTCCTCAGGAAAAAGAAAACCTCAAACCTGCTGCTCTACAATACTCTGGTCTCGAACGGCTCTTCTTTAGCCTGAAACTACACAAAAGACTGCAGGTTTCCCTCCCAAATCCCCAGATATACTCTTCAAAACATCCAAAATGCCATTGATATTACCGTCATCATTTTGTCCACACTATAAATAAATCAATTTCAATATGCATCTACTTGGAAGATCAAATCTGACCAGTGAGGTCTTGAACAAGGCTGCACTTGCATCAGGTGTGATTCGTTCCTATTTAAAAGCTGAAACACAAAGAGAAGAGTTTAGATCCCCCCACCCCACCCCGTGTCATAACCAATGTAATACAAGTGTCATTTACCACCAAACAATGGTCCAGTTCAGGAAATCCCACCAAAACGACCAAGAACAAATCGGTGTTTTTGTAAATCACCTTTCCTGTAACTAGACAGATTCTCGGTTTGGAGCACAGTTGTGCAACAGTTGGAAAGAAGACTATTGCTATAAATTTGTAAATCAACTTTGTCACTCTGCACAGTTGCACAGAGTAGTGGCTAGGTACTTATTAAACATTTTAAAAATGGTTTCAAATCTATTGTAGCACAACGAACTGTCCTGCCTGTGGAAGCATTCAGTGGAACCGGGCGATTTCGGGTCGTAACGTCTGATAGGTGGCATTCTTTACGAGGCTTTTGTAAGATTCTGCAAGACTAAAAATGGCAAAAACAAAAGACCCCTACGCCCACCCTTCAGAAAACAGCCTGATGTCCAAATAAAACCATAAAGTCTGCAAGATTCATGTATCAAAAGTGTAGGCTTATAACCAAAGAGACTACAACGTAATGCATAGAGCATATCTCTTCAAGGTAAATTAGTAAAATTTGCCTTTCCTCCTTTGGCCTGATCAAGCTGTAGGACTGGACTGATCTGCCTTTCCACCTTAAACAGAGTTGACTTCAAGCCCCGGCATCCAAGCTCTACAAAAAGCACCAAGCTTTACACTCATACCTGGAAAAAGCATAAAGAAATACCCAAGAAAGCGCACACATACCCCAAGAAACAAAATTTCAAATCACAGGCTATGGATTAACAGTACAGAATGTACACTTACATACAAACTGCTAATTTGTAAAATGTGCTCGACCACAGATCTTACAATTGTAACACTATTAATGGAAAAAGGTTAGGAACAAATGGACTTGCTTAGTGACCTTATGTGACCAAAAGAGGTTTGATGCAAAAGAAAATCTTTACATACAATGTTAGGATGACATCTTCAGTGGAAAGCATTCAGGGACACAGCACACTGAAAAACGCAAAAGGGGGAGGAAAAGAAAGCCTACACACATCCCACTCTTCAAAATACAAAAATTAACTAAACAATAAGCAATACAATTACTGCTTAGACACTTAGTTATCAATTTGTATTCAAGTACAATACGATGACAGACAAAAGCAAATTAATGCCATTTACATGAACATCCAATTACTTGCCATTAGAAAATGTTAAAAGTGCCATGGCCTCTATTGAAATAGCTTTGCTTCTTAAGTGGGGAGAGGAGAGCAGATATTGGTTGGACCACCAGCTTTGTTCTTTGTTCATTTTGTCCACACTATAAATAAATCAATTTCAATATGCTTCTACTTGGAAGATCAAATCTGACCAGTGAGGTCTTGAACAAGGCTGCACTTGCATTCAGCTGTGATTCCTTCCTATTTAAAAGCTGAAACGCAAAGAGAAGAGTTTAGATCCCCCCACCCTAACCCGTGTCATAACCACCATGTAATACAAGTGTCATTTACCACCACACAATGGTCCAGTTCAGGATATCCCACCAAACGGCCAGAACGAATCGGTGTCTTTGTAAATCACTATTCCTGTAACTAGACAGATTCTCAGTTTCCACCAGCCCCCCCACTCCCACCACCCAACTATTCTTTTGATCATTTTTAAAGGCAAAAGTGTACGCTTAAACTTATCTCCAGCCAGCAACGCTTTACACCCAATTCTTCAGCGTAAAGAATTAGCAAGTCTACAGCTGCAATGAAAAAGAGCAAGAAGTTTACAAGCCCACACCACCCTCCCCCTTACCAAAAGCAATTTAAATAAATTTATAAACCAATGCAAAAACTGGTTACTCAATTGCTTTTAACGCGAGCACATCCATCCACTCCCATGTTACAGGCTCTAGTCTCAATTTTAGAAGAGTCACAACAGCATACCTGAAAGAGAGAAAGTGTTTCCCCACCTCTCTGCAAAGCCACCAAACTCCAAACACTGGCATTGGATTTGATTGAAATTGTAGTGCAAGTGTTAAGTGCATGCATGTTTTAAAAAGATGAGTGTGTGTTCTGCCCATACACAGGATTAAGATCAACTATGTGTACTTAACTCCGCAGATGGCAGCAGAGGAACATGCAATTAGCAGCACAACAATGATGATTATGAGGTTGATCAGAGCGACTGGATGTCCCAGTGTTTCATCAGGTGGTTAGGGCTCTCCCAGATGACAAGACAATTTTGCTTCCTGAAGTGAAATTGACTTAAGAAAATGAAGAAATGGAGGAAAAAAAAAAAAAGAAGCTGTCAGACACACAGAGGACTTCGCGAAGGCTTAGTGGACAAACAGGGTTTCCCCAGGTTTGATCAGCCCAAATTTAAGACCTTTTTAAGACCACTTTAATGAAAATTAAGACCTACATCACACCCATTATGTAGCCGTAAAACACTAGATCTAATCCCAATAATAACTATTACTAATGAATGTTTTCAATTAAAAATACATTTATTATAAATGCAATTTATAATGTATTTATAATTCTATATTTAATATAGTAAAATGAAATTTAAGACCTTCGTTAAAAAAAATAAGACTTGAACAACGGAATTTAAGACTTTTTAAGGCCTTAATTTAGAAACATGAAATTTAAGACCTTTTAAGACATTTAAGACCCCACTGCTACCCTGACAAAGCTCTCAACTGCAAAGAAGGGGATTTGGATCACCATTCACTCAAGTGGAGACATTTACCGGGGTTACTGCTCTCACAGACATACAGATGCAGTCAAGAAGGCAGGGGGACAAACGGGTAATCTGAAACAAAGAGCTTCTACACACAAACACTAGCACCACACCAATTGCAATACTAACTGTATCATTCAACTAAGGAGTTAAGAGATGTAAAAGACACTTAAAGTGCATGAAGCATAAAATAAATAAAAGTATTGCTTCTGAAGCATTGGTGATTTAAGTTACTGAAGTTTACAAAAAGTTGTGCAACAGTTGGAAAGAAGACTATTGCTATAAATTTGTAAATCAACTTTGTCACTCTGCACAGTTGCACAGAGTAGTGGCTAGGTACTTATTAAACATTTTAAAAATGGTTTCAAATCTATTGTAGCACAACGAACTGTCCTGCCTGTGGAAGCATTCAGTGGAACCGGTCAATTTCGGGTCGTAACGTCTGATAGATGGAATTCTTTACGAGGCTTTGTAAGATTCTGCAAGACTAAAAATGGCAAAAACAAAAGACCCCTACGCCCACCCTTCAGAAAACAGCCTGATGTCCAAATAAAACCATAAAGTCTGCAAGATTCATGTATCAAAAGTGTAGGCTTATAACCAAAGAGACTACAACGTAATGCATAGAGCATATCTCTTCAAGGTAAATTAGTAAAATTTGCCTTTCCTCCTTTGGCCTGATCAAGCTGTAGGACTGGACTGATCTGCCTCTCCACCTCGAACAGAGTTGACTTCAAGCCCTGGCATCCAAGCTCTACAAAAAGCACCAAGCTTTACACTCATACCTGGAAATTGTGGAAAAGCATAAAGAAATACCCAAGAAAGCCCCACACATACCCCAAGAAACAAAATGCAAACCAAAATTTCAAATCACAGGCTATGGATTACAGTTTTTTTCAATTGTTTACACGCAATTTTGAAAACCAGGTTGTTGTTTTTTTTCAAAATATAATGACAATTATCCAAAGACCACACTCAATTTGCATAATTCCTAGATTGTTTGCAAAATGACACACTTCTGTCAAAACATACACACTTCAGTCAAAAGATATACACATATTTGTGAAAATGCTATTAGTTTTCATTTAACCAACACAGTCCTCAATGATCAGACACTATTGCAGCCAGTTTCAGGAGGAAGTCCATGAAGTCCATTTATCACTGCTGTGATAAATAAAAAACACATTTGTAAAAAAACAACAACTATTTTTAGGAAATAGCATGTGCTATATTTTTGGTTTGTAAGGGATAATTTAGATGAAAAAAAAAATAGTGACAAACTCACAACATTCTTCATGATTAGTTTGAGATATAGGGAGAATGTATACAAATATATAAACTTACCAAGCACTGGACAACACTGATGCTGCAGACTGAATATTTCAAGTATTTATTTCAATACTTACAGTATTTCTTACCATAATCAGTTACAGCAATCAACCAACAATGAAATCAATGAAACAAATAAAATCTGTAGACAAATTACAATTACTGCATGCACTTGACTCTGAAGAAAAACTACTGTAAAAGCAACAAGTAATCTTGTAACAATTTAGTTACAGTATCAACCAGAGATTTGGTCTGACCTCTTTGTCCAGCCTCCATCAGTGTCAGTCCATGGTCGATAACATGGTAACATGGTCAGTAAGTGTATGGCAAGCCATTTTAGCATTTAAAACCTAAGTCTGACTATCCAGAATTAACATTGTAGATATCAACAAAGTCTTTCTGACTAGTCGTAATTACATTTTGGATAGTTGGAATTGTCATTCAAGATATCTGTAACGTAATTGTGACTAGTCGAAACTACAGGTAGAGATATCTATAATTGAGTTTTGACTAGGCAAAACTGAATTACAGATATCTGGAACACATATCCAGTCTAGCTGTTAAATGTTAAAATGGCTTGCCATAAACGTTAGGCATCTAAAGATTTGTAACTTACGTCTTCATTGACTCTGGTAAACATGGCGTGTTCGATGAGATACCAACGCATTCTCATCCCAAGGCGCCATATTTTGACACTTTTGCAAAAGCGTAAATATACAACGCACAGGGTACCCTTTAGCGCCAAATGAGACGGTTAAGTTTAGGTATGGGGTTGGGGTAGGGTTAGGCCACTAGGAGGCGCCTTCTGCCCGCTTTATTTTTACGTCTCATTTGGCGCTAAAGGGTACCCTGTGCGTTGTGTTCGGGCTTTTGCTCCAATTCTCACTCAGGAGATATGGATCAGGCAGAGAACATCAACCCTGGTTATATAAAAGCTTTACCTTATATCTCCTTTTAGCTTCTTCGTACAAAGTATTATCATATGCTGACAGAACACATAGACTGCTGCGTATGTTTGGTTCTTTCTGCCAAGCAACCAGTTCGTGCCCACGCCTATTTCGTGACGTCACATGTGACGCCGGCGAACATCCCTATTACGTAAGATCTTGATTCTAAACCAAAATATTATGAAGCTGCAGACTCGGAGCCTGCATCCACAGTCCCCCACCCAGAGTCCCGCATTCTCAGACCCCTCGTTTTTCGAACACAGCGCCTCTTGCTGTTCGAAAGATCGTATAACACCCGCACACAGACTACAGCGCACGCTTATCCAAATGCAATTAAAAACAATAGGATGCAATTTTACAATCTCCAAATAAATTGTCCAATAAATATTTGCGTTCGCTGCTTAATGCATGTGCCAAAAGAACTCTTTGTTACTGATGGAAGGGATACAATTACAGATTGAACTACCTTCTGAAAAATAGTATGTGATATTATATTGCTACAATGTTTTTTTTTAAAAATATTTTTAATTCAAATTCCAACTGTTCTTTCAGTTCAACCTATAATGGTCTAATTAACATTACCATGCTAACATTACAAAATCTGTTTATATATATATATATATATATATATATATATATATATATATATATATATATATATATATATATATATATATATATATATATATATATATTTGAATGCGAAGCAAAACAAATCAGAAAAGACAAAACACCAATAATAAACAATTCTGTACTTTATTTAATGGTCACCTTAACATCATCTTGCTGTAAAGAAAAAAGGAAGAAAAAGCTGTGTTTGTGACTTTACTTTTCGTCTTCAATTGCATTAAAAAACTTGTTTATAAGTCGCTTTGCATAATTATAAAATGATATGTTGCTAGGTTCGGCAGGGGCCTTACAACAGTAGGCCCGATGGCACATGTCTTATGATGTTTCAAAAAGAAAGAAAAGGAAAAAAAGAAGTTTGCAAATGTTACCTTCATGTTGCACTGCTCTGTGTTCCTTGAGATGTTTTTGAACTTTGTACAACTTTGTGGGTTTGAAATATATGGGGGCACAAAATTGGCAGTGAAAATAAGTGCAGCATTTATGACATATCTACAAAAAGTCCAAGGTTAAAGGCGAACGTTAGCTAGCAAAACATTTTCGGGGAGAAGAGGGCGAAAAAAACATGTTACAAACTATCTTTACAAATATTAAATGGACTATTCATATGTTGTATCGATGAGCTAAATTAGTTTTATTAAAAAATAAATCAAACGAGTAGGCTACTACGATTCGCTAAATAAAATGGAACATACCTACTCAAGTTTTGGCTTAAGTTCTTCACATGTTTATCCGATACAATTTGATAGGAGGCGCTGTCTCGAAAACGAGGGGTCTGAGAATGCGGGACTCTCGGTGCAGGGGGACTGTAGATGCAGGTCTCCGAGTCTGCAGCTTCATACTACTCTTCTAAACACAAGTCCGTGGGCCTGCATACAACCTTCACTGTCAACACCCATGCTCGTCGACACCCATGGTTTAAAAGACAAAGATTGGTTGATCACCGAGCCTTTATCTGGAATGAATTTGCATATTTATTCATGTATTTATTTTTATATTACTCATTTTTTTTCATCTCTTATCAACTTTTATTAAGGGGACAGATCACTAAATTGTGTATAAATTAAATTATCTTTATTTAACCTGTGTTATGTTATATGTACTATGTACTGAAATAATTTTGGATAATTTTTAACCCCAAAAAGTTTTAAAGTGGAGCTTTAAATTATAGAAAAATTGAGAGTAATCCCTTACTTTACTGTAAATTAATGAAATTACAGTAATTAATCACGTATTAATGCACTGCACCTAACACTGATTGTATACAACAGTAAAACCAGACACTGTTAAAGCTTTAAGGCCAATATGATTTTTCTTAATACAGAGAACTATAACTACATTGAACTATAAGACAATGATAACATTGTCACACAATGCCAATATAAAATCTCTGATTCAAGAAAACTCTTTTAGGATAACACACAGGTGTGATAAATTGAGCAATGGCATCATCTAGTGTTCATTTTTATGTACGCATTTGATTAAAAGCATAGAACTGCAGATTACAATAAAGACAATAGGTGTCAGTATGTACTTACCGTAGATTTGTCTGGGAGGTATGATCTTGCTGTAGGCCCTCTGCTGGAGGCTTCTGTCACTGTCTTCACTTCAGCAGTCCTGCAGATTTACTGAGGAATTAGTCCAAACCACTGATGACATGAAGACACTTTAGAGATCTGTTAATCTGTACAAGACTTTATGAATGTGTTTTGCACATGGAAGCGTGTACACATACAGCATATCATGAAATACAGATGCATATATTATAGACTAATGATTTAAATAAATACAAACAAAGCATATCTTTGATATTTTTGTACAAAACAATGCAATGCAAAAATGGGTATGAATAAATAATGAATTTAAAATAGCAACACAGTTTCTCCTTTATTCACACTTCTACATGTGTGCATCTTATACTGGTACTTATTTAACTAAAATGAGCAAGAAGTTTATCATGAATCACCCTTTCAAGGAAAGCAAAAGTTAAGCATCGGAAAAAAATCATTTATAGAAATGATTAATTCTCTCTTTCTCTCATAGTGTCTTTTCTATGTGATGCACATTCAATGTGCTTTTATGACTAATCACACCCTCTTTTTCAGTTATGAATAATGTTTATGAACAATTCAATGAAAGTATAAAGAAGGTGCAACAGTGGAAAAATCCTAATGATTGAGGAAGTGTGTTTTTTAACAGTATTTATCAGTAAGTAAACTGCCTACATGATGACAGATTATAAGGTTCATATTGTCGACCAAAGTCATGCATGTGCTACATTTCTCTCTGTCTCTGCAAGCTGCAAAAGTTGGAAATATGCATGCTTCAGTCTTCCTGTCCTCATTTCTGTTACCCACCCACACACACATGCGCAAACACACACATCCTGTCTTGCTAGCCTCACACAAGAGAAAAACAACCACAGACGTCTGTGACGTAGGCAGGAAGTTAGGCATCATGTCTTATTTCTGCACAGCGCCCGCTTCCTGTGGAAAATAATACTAACCATTGATTCAAATCATCCCACTTACCTACTTTCAAAATGATGCCAGAGATTAGCTTTAAGTTGTTTAAGGTGACATAAACATAATTACTGTATAACTAGAACTGTAACTTTTTTTAAAGCACTTTTATTTTACATAACATTTAGCCTGGCTTCTATATATTTAGCCTTGCATTATTACAACATGAAATATGTTTCTGCATGTAAAATAATGATTATGTGAATGCACAATAAGAACAGCATCATATCACCTGCTGCAGTTTTAAACAGTTCCCTGCAGTCCTTTAAATAAAGCATTCATGTATATTGTGCAATTGATATTTAGATGCATTCAGGTCAAAGCAATATGACTGTCAATGACACATTAAAGCGTAAAACATACTTATATGAAATGCATTATTCAAAACTGTCAATTTTTTTCTGATGTTTTACAACATAGGGGTGGATAGCATGACACAAATTTCAATTTGTGTTTCTCCGTTACTTTTGGAAAAAAGAGTGTAAGATTTTTTCCACATCATTCACCAATTGCATATTGTTTTATTTTATTTTCTTTCTTTCTTTTTTTGTACAACTTTTCGAATAATTCAGGTTCCCAGATTTAATGTAGAATGCACCAATATTTTGTGTTTTCAATTAAAACCCTTGATTCAAATCAACCTACTAACCTACTTTCAAAATGATGCCAGAGGTTTTAAGACATTTAGGTGACTTTTAATAATGCAGATACTATTTTTATTTTACATTATTATAAAATAATATCATATACAAAAATATTTGTATTTTTTCCCTCTTTTTAACATTGCAGCACATAAAATAATTTACACACATAGCACACAACATTCATTAATAAATTCAACTGAAATTGCAATGCTACATAATTAGATACAATTTTCAATTTTAGTTCAAAACCCCTCTTCCTAATCTTAACAGCTGGACTTTTCAAAAATAGCTTTAATAAAATAAAAGAATAACCTAGTTAATAATCTGTGTTATTTATATGTCCCACAAATAAACACTTCAGCTCCAGTTAAACGTTATTTTGACACTACAGTATCTCTGTAATAATTACCTCTGCTGTGGTAAGAAATTTTTTTTTATATTTAATTTTTTTATTACAATACTAGTCAAGTTGGTAGTATTAGTGCTGTTGCTGTTGTTTAACAACCAAGTTTAACAATTTTGTTTTAAATATCAGTCTGATTTCTGATAAATTCATAAACAATGACTCATTGCTAACATTTATTACTCTAGGAACTTTAGGCAAACTTTGTTTCACAATTATTTTATCTTAATTTTCATATTTACTTGCACAAGATTTTTAGTCAGTTTCTCATCCTTTCTAATTTCAGATCTGAAAAAGGGCCAGTAAAGGGCCTTAGAGTATTATTTATCTTGATATTATTGCATTATGTCACAAGGTCACTCATTAAGCTTGCATTTAAATAGATGTCAATTTGTGTTACCCTCAAATCTGATGACATTGTTTACCCACTGGGGTCAATTTGACCCCAGTAATTTAAACCTCCACAATATATACTGTTAATATTTTTTTTACAAAGGTTTGTCTCAGTTAATTTATGTCTTTGTTGACTACTTAAGTAACCGTTTAAGTTGACACCACCCCCTCCCCACCCCACCTAACCCCTCATACATCCAGAATACCTATTGCACAACTATGGACACATTTACAAATCAACATAAAATCCTCCTGATTGACCTAAACATGGAAAAGTATAAATACATTTGGTGTATTATTTGTTTTATAATATTTCTAAGTATAGATTTTTGTAATCCATGACATTTGGAAAGAAAAACAAATTATTTTATCAAGGATAGTAACACCGAATTATGTTTGGGGTCAATCTCGCAAAGTGATGTTTTCCCCTCCCCCATGGCATGGGAAACATCAAAGTTCTCGCAAAATGATGTTTTCCCCTCCCCAATGGCATGGAAACAATTATTAGTTCTCATGAGAATTATGTCACATGTCACGTGAATTATTAGTGGTTCTCGCAATACTACAGATATGGTTCTGTTTGGTTAGAGCCCTAAAACAGAGGGAAGGTTTTGAATAGGATATTGAATATGCAAAATTACAATGAACATTATCAATTCAAAATATAACATGTTATAGTGACCTCAATAAAACAACCAAAACAAATGTGTGTGAAATTAATATTTCTTCTGGTTTATGATCCAACTAAAAGAGCCAAGGGTCAAATTGACTCCAAGGAACATCGATGCTACAAAATGTGTACAGGACTTTTGAAAAATATTAGCAGGTTCATTTTATGTTTACAGAGTTGTCCCCATTAAATTAGGAAAAGTTATTAAATCTGAAGCAAAAAATAAAAATAAAAAAATAAAAATGATGTATTTACAGACATTAAACATTGAATGTGGTCAAACGGACCCCAAGGATAATAGGAGGGTTAAAGTTGACAATGTTTAAAGTGACAATGTTGATCAGAGGTGGTTCTTGGCCAACAGAGACAATCACTGTCCTGCCCCTAAAATGTGTCATCACAATGGATGTTTTTTTTATTTTTGCAAAAGGGGTGATGAGGTCATCCTGACCTCATGTACAGTATTTAAGGTCTCGAGGCTGTAGTGCTCATGGGGTAGACCTTGTATGAGAATAGCAACAGAATAATGGAACTTGAGTCACAATGTTGATCTGTCTTTATTCAGAGGACAATGGGCTATATGCACGCATAAGTTCCGCATTTGACGCAAGGATGCTCGTCCATTTCCGGTTGTGTAGATTAAAGCGGAGGAAATCCGAGGAAAACGGGGATTAAAATTTACTGTCCTCCCGTTTTTGAAATGAAACGTACATGCGTTTAGATGTAATTTTATATATAGTTCTGTTTATTTAATATAATTTTAAAAAGAAGCATGAACACAACGAGGGGTGTCTGTTTTATCTGTTTTTGTGTCTAACGTTTCTTTAGTATAACCATGGAGTATAAAATTCAATATAAGTTCTCGGTATTGCATTGGACTCTACGATCGGCGGAAGTTAACGAGCGTCCTTAAACCTTCACCGGAAATACCGCCGTGCATAGAGCCCATTTCTTCATTTGCTATTTTTAATGAGCCTGGCCTATAAAAATATCTGGACTTTATTACAAAACATTTTTTTTAAAATACACACACTGTTTAAAATAAAGGTTCTTCACTGAAAGATCACTGAAAACTTATTTGGAGAACCAAAAATGATACATTAATGAAAAGTTAATGTCATAAACTCATTTAAAAAGGCAGAGCACAATTAACTTCTTTTGAGCTTCTTTAGAAGACTATCCAATGTAAACATAGACAAAAATATGAGATTGCATAAATACGGTTTACCAACCTTTAATCCATTAAGAACCTGCATGCTCATACCTTGCATTGCGAAATAATAATTCGATATTTACATTAATATGTTAATATTTATTTTTGCAATCTTCGAATGAAGATGACACAGAAAAACATCAACAGGAAGTGTGAGTGATTTTGTTTGCGTGGAAAACAGGTGTTGTGGATGTGGGGTTTACAGGCATAGATCTGACAGCTGGTCTATCTCGAGAGCTCGGTTTTCCGCTTCACACAGCTCTGGTTTTTAACCATGGAAAACACAACACACTTCCCGGATGATGTGGATAAGTTTAGAAATTTGGGCGTGTACTTTTTTTTGCCCGTTATTTACAGATGTTGCTTTTAAAAATGTGTTTACTTGTGGTTTTTAAGTACACCTCAAAAATTGTAACTTTAAAATTTTCATATTCATAAAACATTGACACTTTGATATTTTTTAAAGGCATCAACAATTATATATTGCTATATGTGCTGTTGCATAACATATACAAATGTCAACACTGTTTAAGTTATGCATAAGTCACAAAGTCCCATGCAAATTCAAAATAAGTCTGATGCTTAATGTGAAACCTGTTCTCAACACACCAATATAGCCAAAACATATGCAAGGGTAACACTTTATTTTGATTGTCCACTTTAGACATTCTACTAACTACAGTATAAGTTAATGTCTTAATATGGCCTCCCAACAGACATTATACGGACTACTTTGCACACACATGGCAGCTTCTTTTATTAAATAACCTAACAGTTTGTTAATTCTCTACTGGTTAGTTAGGGTATTAGTTCGGGGAGTTAGTTGTCATGTAGCAACTTAGAGTTAATAAATTTCATCTTAATGGGTAATCACAACAAATATTCCATAATCACAACACAAACTAATGTGCAGTGATGATAGAAGACAAAAGTTTAACAGGAGTTGTAGTGATTTGCTGATAAAAATCAATCAGAAGTATTATAATACTCTACTCTCTTGAAATGTCACTTATTTTTTATTTTATTTTTACTAGTCCAATTGGCTTAAGGGGGTTTTGCCTTTTTTTTAATCATATTTATATGAATATTCAACTCAGATTGAAAATTTTATTTATTTTGGATGTACGACCTTGAGTCTCACATATTTGTGAAAAAAACTGTCGAATTGAATATTCATATAAATATTATATTTAAAAAAAGGCAAAAACCAGTCAATTGGACCAGTAAAAATAAATAAGTTGAATGTTCATAATATTCTTCTGTTTGATTTGTATTTATGAGCAAATCACTACAACTCTCAGTTAGACATTTCTCTTCTCTTATCACTGCACATTAGTTTTTTGCACAATTTATGTTATGATTATGGAACGTTTACCCATTAAGATGAAATTACATATATCGCTTCCAATCAGAAGTGAGCATCATATGCCCTACTCACTCAAATGGGCATGAGCCCTTGAAGTTGGGACTTTGGAGTGACTTGTGTCATAGTGTAGCCGTTTGTAATGCAGTTGGTAAATGAAGAAATTAAAAACAACATAATCTCCTCATGCATATGGCTGGTGTCCATCAGCCCATAAGATGTTCAACAAGAATTGATTATTATTGCTTGAAGACTAAAATGTTATTGTTTAATATTATTTTCAGTACTCTTATTCTTTATTGGTACTAATAATCAGTTGTGTTATATATTTAGTGAACCATTGCATGAAAATGTGTGTGAGGATTATGGAGAGTCATGAGATGAGTTATTTTAACTGAATGTTCAATATAGCAAATGTTCTCCACTGATGCATATGTTGACAGAAGTATTCTCTATAAGGAAATGAAGATTGTTTAGCATGACGAAACATCGATTTTAAACATAAACAATATGTTTGATATTTCTCTACATTGTAAGGATAATGAAAGTTCCTTTGGCCAGCATATACTTCAACCGTTCTTATCGCTACTTTTTCCACACACACACACACACACACACAATTACTTTCCCGAAAAGTAATCGCTACTTTTCCTAAAAAGAATAGATACTTTTTCCAAAATAATCACTATCTTTCCTAAATTGATTTGCTACTTTTTCCAAGATGAATTGCTATATGTATTCAAAAAGAATCTTTATGTACAGTATATTCAAAACGAATAACTACATCCATCCGAACCGCATAACTAAAGCTAAATATCAGTATAGCCTGAAAGGGAACATCACTCCAATACTAATGCTTTTGTTTTATTTTAGTTAGTTCGTTTTTTTTTTACCTAAAATGATATATGTTTTGTGTGGCAATGAAATCTCCCATCCGTATTCATCATAACAGGTCTCCTGCAGCCTCCTATATTCATTAACATGTGGCCATGCAGGGGAGGCCCCACCACTAATCCCATGTGAAGGGACTTTAAAAGAGACTTAAAACCTGTTACACCTTTCAGCCATAATTAGTGCTATTGGATAAGTGCACAATTCATTGTGAGCCATAATTGGGTCCTTCATAAAATATGGCCCTACACATTTCACTTGAATTTTCTTTCATGAAAAGCTTCCAAATATTCAAGAAACCGCCTATATAAGACATAATTAACCTAACATCTAATTAAACATATATATATATATATAATGAAAATTATATTGTAGGCTACATATAGGCCTATACATATGAAAAATTTACACATACCAAGGTCAAAGTTCAGAGGAAGAGGAGACATTTCAAATGTTCCAGGTTTTTTTACATGCATTGTTTGTGTTTTTATTTGAAGAAAAAAAAATAGCGGTAATATGCGCAACAAACTACCATTTTTTCAAGTCAATCACTTCTGGTTTATGGGCTCCGCTCTAATATAGAACTATTCAACACTATTTTTCTTCTTCTCACCAATATTTAACCCTTTCATGCATGAATTATGATAACCTCAAGTAAGGATTTTTTCCCCCTATGAGTTTGTATTGCTCTTAGAGCATGAAAAACAAGATTTTATTAGTTGTTTTTTTAAAACAAAATGTTCAGAGTTTTTCAGATCCACTTGAGTGGACAGTATGCATTTATGGTTTAAACTGAAGTTATCCGGTATAATACACCAATCAAACAGATAAAGTATGCATATTTAAAACACTAATTAATACAATTATGTGAAATCATGTGAAAACTATGAAATGTATTTAAAAAATATGAATCCAAAATATTGCAAAGGCAATTGACCTTCATACAAGTTGCACTTAGTGTAGGCTATCTGTGTACCTAACTTACTGTATACCTTTTTTTTCAATCTCATCTGAAATGAGCAGTGTTGAGGGTAACGCATCAGGCATAGCGTAATAAGATAATATACATTTTTGAAAATAACATTTTTGATGTTACGAGTAAAGTAATGTGTTACAAGTAACGTGCATTACGTTATCCGATTACTTTTGATCTAACAAGTAATGCATTACAAGTAACATGCATTACATAATTAGATTACTTTTTGATGTTATGAGTAAATAAATGCATTAAAAGCAGCATTTATTATGTAAACAGTTAACTTTTTGATCTAAGAAGAAATGCCTTTCGTAATTAAATTACTTTTTTGATGAAATAAGTAAAGCAATGCATTACAAGTCACTTAAATTGTGTAATTACATAACGTTTTTCAATGTCCATGAAAATTACATTTTAAAAATACAAATGCAGTTATTTACAGTCAAAAAAAGTTACTGCAGATTAAGTATTTTCAAAAACAATATTTACAGTTTAAATATGAAATGTAGCTGCATGAAATATAGCCATTGATGCATGAGGTGGACTATAGTGGACAGATGATTAATCAGATTTTTCTCCCAATCTAAAAACAAAACTTGGAAAACTGTGATATATGACTCATTAAATCATTAGATATTGCTTGATGCTGCAATATATATATACACTGTATATTTTACCTACAAGAGTGTCATGGATACAACTTGGCATATCCAGAGTGATCATTGGCCATCTTGGTTTGGAGGGGATAAAAACTACACACAATGGCTTACAACTTGGTTGCAATGTATCGAATGATGCACCAGGGTCCACTGAAGAGATTGATCATCAAAACCCGTGCAAATTCAAGAAAATGCTTTTAAATAGCTGTCCACTGTAGTGACCACTATGCAAAAAATAAAAATAATAATAAAAAATCCAACAATAAAAATAACTAATTACCTTAAAAGTCCATAGATATCGCTGTCAGTTGCTGATAACACGACAAGCGGTGCGGTGAGACCTGTTTTCCTGTTTGTTCATGTCATGATCGCCACAAAGCCTATTATTTAGAGATATAATTTAGACTGATCAATGATGCATGTTGTCAGATTAATGACTGAGACTGTATTTATTCCACAAGCAAAAGTGTTCATAAAACTTCTTAAAATACTTCAGTTTTGATCAGATTGAAATAGCATACTTGTGAGTGGAGCAGATACACTGATTAGATGCATGATGAATGAGTGAAAGTGAGTCGAAAGAAAAAAAAATCCAAATTAGGTCATGAATTGACAACTTGACTTGGCTGGTAATTAATATTGGGTTGATCATGCGAGTTCTTCATGCGTGGTGTTCTACATGTAAAATAAAACAGCATTTTTCTAAAGTACAGTTTTTTATGTGTAAAATGTTTTCGAAGGAAAATTACTATGTGAACCAACATCTATCAAATAGACAATAAATTTCTGGCATGTTTTAAATGTAAAGTTACAAAGACAATTTAGAATTGATATTTTGACTTCAGTGCAGGAGTAAATCAACGTCAGGTTTATCTTTTTAAGCATTGAATAAAAGAGAAATTACAAGTCAGAAGATCATGGAGTATCTTAGTCCTGAACATACATTTTCATTTTAAATTAAAATAGCATAGCACACAAGGATCTATATATTTTAAAATATTTATTTTAATGTCTGTACTGTATTTTAATTATGCAATTAAAATCATTAGATGAAATATGACAGATAACAAAAAACAAGGTCAAAATGTGTCCTAGTTTACATTAGTTATGACTTGAGGAATAAACAATGAAGCTGTCAGGTGGCCAGGATGTAAGGGTTTCACTCCTTTCCATCCTGGATACATGTAGGTCGGTGAGGTCAAATCTGTGTTTTCATTGTAAATGTGTCATGAACTAGGGCTTCAACTAAATAAGTAAGTGAATGAACCTTGTAGTGTAGAACTGGACCAAGGGAACTGTTTCATAGAGCTATTGTTGGGCCTTGAAACAAAATGACCTGTCCTGTTAATCCCTAAACATTAATAGTATCTAAAAGAATACTATCCATAGAACAATGTATTTCTAATTGTGGATGTTTTTTAGAAGTCATAAATCATTTTATATTCAAGATTGTTGTCTGCAGGCACCTGACTTCCTCTTGATATGTGGTTTTGTTACCTTTTGAAATTAGGTCAACAACCAGTGTGATCTCATCTGCAAACTCAGAAAAAAGTGAGATGCACAGTCATAAGTATAAAGGAAGTCATGCATGAGGAAAAAGAGCACATGTCTGTGCACTACTAAAGATTGATAAAATCAAAGTAAAAACACTAATTAAAAAATACAAATAAATGTAAGCCTACGTGAGAGCTCCAAGTAATAATATAAGAAAGGAAGACCTTAATGTTTACTTAATTATGTCAGTGCTTGGTATATTTGAATGTGCTAATTGGCCTTGCTCACTGTGTTGCAAATGTGTTGCAGTACCAGGTGACATTAGCATTATACTGAGCAACAGCATTAACTCGGGAGCAAAAACACTAGCCAGAAGCCAAATATGGATTTTTTTTTTTTTAGATTACATTTTTTATTTTAAATTACTCATTCTGTTTACTTTGCAGCACTCGTTTCAAGTGCGTTTCACTAATTTGTAAATTATATTCCAAAAATGTAGTGCTGAATTAAGCCATGAAGTGTGTGGCTTTAATCATTTATGTAAGCAAACAATAGATTTACACTTTGCAAGACAACATATCTCCTATAAGTAATGGAACCGAACACAGAGACCTCAAAACTTGGTACACAACCCACAATAACGGTACCATTCAATGGATAGTTTTTGAGCATGAATGGGTCATTTTTTGTAGAAAATGAACTCTAAATGAACAGCAAATGCAACTAAAAAATCCCCCAATGTATCAGAAAGTTCAGTAGGTTTTACTAAATCTTATAACTTTGATACTTACTCAAAAAAAAATCCTTGTTAACATAAACAATTTCAAGTAAAATATACTTATAAGTTCAAACTTTAGAAGAATGCTGTGCAGCCGAAACAGGTAGATCACTTTGAATTGTTTTTAATGATTTAGCCCAGTTAATTAAATGCAGTTAATTGAAGAGTATCTAATTTGAAGAGTATTGTGCGTTCTGGCACAATATGGTAAATGGTAAAAATGGTAAATGGACTGCATTTACATTATATAGTGCTTTCATAGACCAAATGGTGACCAAAGCGCTTTACATTTGCCTCACATCACATTCACCCATTCACTCACTCATTCATACACCGACGGATCTGGAATACGAATGTGGCTGCCATCGGACCATCCAGGTGGATGGTGCACATTGCTGGTGTTTGAATAGATTCCCGCTTGCTGAAAAAAGCACTAAATTAAACAAATGATTTTAATTCTTGCCTGAACTAACTTGTTCAATGTAGAAATTGATTTTTTTCTCTGTAGAATTAACACCACAGAAGCAGTTTCAGCAGTGTAGCCTACATTAAATTTCATGAATAAAATAAGGAACATTGTAGCATTTTGCATGATGCTGTATAACATTGTTGGTTTGACTCAAAGATATGTTTGTTTAATGAACTTGATTAATTCAACTGAGGAGAGTTTTTGTACACAATTCAGGTTTGTACAACAAGACCATTCAAACAATTATTCAGAGGAGCTAAAGCAACATAAATAATTCTTAGACATCTTGTCACAATTTCAGTCCACTAAAATTTGTAAAATGGTTGTAAAAATGTTTATCACAAAATCATTTTGTGTTAGGCCATTAGCTACAGTGAATTTCTAGTTGCCAGAATGCTTCTCATGAAACTGCGGATAGTTCATGTTAAACTGTAAAGGTCACGTTCTTTAAAAGCACTTTTTTGAAGCTTTGATTGTGTTTACAGTGTGCAATATAACGTGTTCATGTTTCGCGTGTAAAAGAACAGTGTTTTCACACAATTTACTTATCTGTATACAGCAGTTTTCACTGTCCAAAAAACGGCCCGATGACTTCCTTGCTCTGTGAATCCCTCCTTCAGATATAAGTAGCGAGTTCTGATTGCCAGCAGTTCCTGTGTTGTGATGATTCGACAGAAACTTAGAAATCGCACGTTAACCGAAAGGTACCCTGAGAAATCTCGTCCGCGCTGCTGGCCAATGGAGGTCGACGTCAGCACCTGGCGGCCATCTTGTCACAGGCAGCTCGCTCACTCCTAACATTGTTTTAATGGTACATACTTTTTAAATCACCGTAACTTGCTCAATTTTCTACCGATTTTCAAACGGTCTGGTTTGTTATAAACGTCAGAGATGTAGTTATGATACTGCATACTTATGAATAATACGTGTATAAATAAATAATAATCCAGAATTATAGCCACGTTAATAACGTTTGTAAGAAGCCAAACCGTTTGTAAATCCGTCAAGATTTCAACGAGATAATCAACGAGATGTTTGAGCTGTTTAAACTGAAAACAAATTGCACTGACATATCTTAAAGTTTTTTTTTCCAATTGCTAACAAACACATTTTGCAAACTAGGCTGGTTTTATCAAAATACTTAACACAATTTACAAAACCACACACCCAAACTTCAAAATATCTCAAATATCCTGCAAAATGAAGCACTGCAACCAAAACTATGTAGCTTTATCAAAATTTGCACGAAAATGGCACACACTTCATTCATATTACCAGATTTTTGTCTAACCAACTACACACTGTTGGGCATAATGAAAAGCACTCTCATCTTCAGTATGCTTTGCCATAATACTAAAATCTTGTTGGAGATTTAGAAGAGTTCATGTTGTTCATTTTATGTGGTTACCATTCTGCAGAAGATTGGAGATCAGAAAGAATCAGTTGTGTGGGTGGCTGCAGTTTATCTATACTGTATGGTGTGTATTGCTTTACTTTATGAGAAATAACATGCGACTATAACATAAACTCATTTCATACATAAGGTTAGCTATAGCATCCTGTCCACTGTAAAAAATAATCCTGTAAAAAAACGGTAAACTACTGGCAGCTGTGGTTGCCAGCATCATACCGTAAAATACGGTATGTTACTGTTTTTGAAATTAACAACTAAATACCTTATTGTCAGCTGACAGAAACTTTAATTTAACAGCTACAGTATGTATGCTCTAACACAAAAAAAACAGTAACACACCGTATTTTTAAGGTATGATGCTGGCAACCACAGCTGCCAGTAGTTTACCGGGTTTTTTACAGGATTTTTTTTTTTACAGTGACTGTCACATTCAAAATAGTTATTTGGCTTCATTTGATTCAGTGGCCAGTGGTTCCACATTGCAAATGTGTTTCTTAACATAAACCTGCCACATAGACTAAACATAAATTCCTTGTGTAACAGAAAAATACGGATTCATAGACATGACAAATTAACTATTCTCTTTCAGATTAAAATAAAATCACAAATCAAGGACCATTTTTAGTACATTTTGTGTTTCCTCTATACCTGTATTTCAGTTAACGTCATTGCTTTTATTAAAGATAGTAACATAAACAAAATCATTTAATCTGTTCTTGTTCATTGTAATGCATATGACTTTCATTTTTTTATGGATAATCAACATTTACATTACTGCTTTGACTTTGTAAAGAATTGCAGTGCTGATGGGTACCCAGAATGCTTTGCAACTCAGTGAGTTCTGACCAGTTTTCACTCTGAATACACAGGGTTTGTAGGTGTGTTCTTTGTTAGTTAAAGGCCCTTGTCTGTAGTATTGCATGTTATGTCACCATTGTTGCACTGTCTGCAGGAGTGCCAGCTCACCTAATTGGCTAATTAGAGGTTTTGTCTGCAAGAGGTCAATTTAAAGTCAGTAAATGTATTTAGTAAATACTCATTGCCATATTTTTGTCTTTGTCTCAATATATGAAATTATAATAAACAGTAGCCTAACATGGGAATTTCCTTTCACCACATAAAGTTCAGTAAGAAACATATGAAAGGGCATCACAAAAAATACATTTCTTGCATGTGCCTCATTTGTATTATTACACACACAATGTGTGTATTATTACACACAAACTATGCCTTATGTTATTTCCCTTTAGCAGGAAAACGAGGGAGGCCTGTATAGGAATCTAAGTAATAGTTCATTTTTTAAACACCACAAAACTTCAAAGTTAGTAAATTTGAGAAAGATGATTTTCTGGTATTTGGGGATTTACAAGTTTGTAAAAAAAGAAATCATAATTTTTCATCATTGTGCTGATGCTATTTCCCAAACAAATCAGCATTTTTCTATTGACACACAAAATCCACCATTTCCAATAAACCTATAAGAGTTGACACTAAAACGGTCATGATGGTCATTTTGATTATTATCTTGATCCACGTCTGTGTTGAATTGATATGGAAATATAGCCTATCTGTTGTGAAGATGCGGTAATTACGTAGGCGATACTGATGATATTATGATTTATAAATGTATAATTAAAACTTGTTTAAATGTACAGTTTGGTGTTGTTTTGTTTTTGAAAGATATCCTAATACAAATAATGCATTCATCTCTCAATTGGGTATTTATCATTAAAGATATAGAGTTTGGAGTCTAGCAGTGAAAATGATGAAATTAGTTCTAGTTATTAAATTCTGTTGTAAAAAAAAATTATGTTATGCAAGTACATCTAATATATAGTGACCACAAAACTTGAATCCATTCTCATTCGTTTGTAATTTGATTATCATTTAGTGGTTAATCAAGGTTCCATCAATAGATTTTCATGTGGCTGTGTTTATAATAGACAGAAGCCCAGAGTTGGTTATTTATGCATTTTATTTTCAAATATTTTGCACAATACAGTCATTATTGAATGAAAATCTGCCATTGTAAAAGGAAGCACAAGTCCACTTAATTGTGGATGTAAAATATGTTGCAAAAAATGAAAGCTATATAGACAGAATCTTCAGATGTAATCCAGCTTCAAAGTAATTAAAAAATATATTTTTACATAATAAATGGAGAAATCATTAAAATAAAGAGAAATTAAACATGAACTACATCTAAGTTGCTAAATTAGAAACAACTAAACGTTGTTATTCGTCATATTCGTCTATTGTATCCTAAACTAGAATAGTTGAGCCTATATTATAGAAGCATATAAACACATTACATTCAAATGTGTATACAGTATATTATTCTTAAAACCATAAGCACTATAGCATAACTTGCGTAATCCCTTGATCATCATTTAACAACAACGGTGCAAATCGAATGGTCTTTTGAATGTGATGCAACATTTTCTGTTGTCTTCGGTGAAGGCACGGTGATAAATCCAACTGATGAAAAACGACTTGGATTTGTGAGACCTGAAAGACAAATAAAAGACCAATTGTAATTCTTCAAACAAAACAGCACATATTTTACAGAGTTTGCTAATGAAATATTGGGTCTCATTCACTAATGATTGCAAACAAGTTGCGTACTTACTGTATGTTTGCAGAAAATATTCTCAGAAAATTTGCAGCAAGATCTTCCAAGTAAAGCCATGTGTGCCATTCACAACCAGTTGATTTGATACTCATGAAATATATTTTATAAAGATCAAAAGAACCTTTGTGCACTATTTTTGTTAAATGACTGTAATATAACTATAATTTCAACACATTCTCATCCCAAGACGTCATATAACTGATGCTTTTGATTCGTCAACCCCCAACGTTTTAGGGTGCCCTTTAACATCAGTTAGATGATCATCCTAGGGCGTCGATCAAACTGACGCTTTAGCGGTAGGTTTAGGTCTGGGGTAGGGTTAGGATTAAGATCGCGTCATCTAACGTTGATGTTGACGTATGGTCAAAAGCGTCAGTTATATGACGTCTTGGGATGAGAACGGGCTAATAATTTAGTTCGCGGGAGTCTTCTTTTTCCTCTGAGTGTTTATTTACACCAAGTGTAAAGAGCCCATCTTGTTGTCAGAGGTTATTTACACTAACTCCGCCCACTATTGTCTAATTGAGCCAGACAAAATGATAACAGGAGCAGTGGTGTGGAGAGTGAGGTGGATGGCGTTAGCTTTTGATGAATCTGCCTTTTACAAACACATTCTTCTCCATTGTCACATCACACATCAGCTTGGAGAAGCGTTTATTTTAAATAAAGATTGCGGAAATATTCTAATAGTGGAAATATAGTGCCTAACACGTATTTAATAGTGTGAATAAAGTGATTATATGATAAAGTAAGGAGTGGATGGAGGTTAGTCAAGTGTACTTTTTTGTTTATCATATAGCCAACCTTGTTCTGTTTTGTTTAGTCAAATATTAGTCGGCAAAATGGCTGAGCGTTTTAGTCAATGAAAACCTAGTCACATTTTTGTCATGCTGCATAACGTTAAAATTGATAATCCTGATTATTTTGCTCAAAAATATAAATACAATGATTGTTGTCAAAAGTTGCGCAATGGCATTTATTTAACAACTACAATCGCAAATAGTTTAGATTAATTGCAGTTTATCACTGAGGTTTGATCATAGTTTTTATTTAAGCAGGTCATCACATTGGAGATTGATAAACTCCTCGGTTTTCAGGTTATCCACACTCCAAATTGTGTGTGCGCGCATGGTTGCCAGATTGCAAAGATTAAGCAAAAACTTTGTTCTTTCAACAGAAACGCTCTGAATGGGGGGTACCAATTCTTGAAATCTGGCAACTGTAAACATGAAAGCATTTTTGTTTTACAAAAACAGTGATTTTGGTCAAGTGTTTGTTTTTTTATTTATTCATTTTTGTTAGTTTTTTTGCTTTTTTTTTTTTTAGGGTATATAGAATTTTCAAGACAGAGACAAGTAATGTCTCAATAAGATGGCATCCATAAATAATTTTAATAAGTATAATCATATACTCTCTGAAAATGTTATTTTATTACATATTGTTTAAATAATATTTACCACAAAACACTGACGTGGCAAATAGTATCTGTGTAAATAGCATTTAACATTATTTGCTTCGTGCAAAGAACATCATTTTTTTAAATGCAAATAGCCACTGTTTTACTTGAATGTATGTTTCAGTTAGTTATAAATGTTAAATGTAAATGTAAATCTTAAACTTAAAATAAATCTAAATGCTTAACTTAAAAAAAAAATTAAAAAAAATCACAATTTCTGCATGAAAATGTTTTTACGAACAAATGTTAACACAGTTAGTGAATGAGACCCATTTTCACAAGACATAATGTGGTCACTCACTGTTAGCTCATCCATGCTTTGAAAGTCACCAGGACGTTGAACACAACCGTCTTCAGAAAGAGAATTCTCAGCCAAAAGAGGCCCAGTGACAAGAAGTTGATTTTTTCATCTGCAGAAATAAAAATACACTTAGTCTTCAGGGTTTATCATGTATTTTGCACAATCCAGCATGAACAATCCAGCCCAGTTTTCAAATTTGTTTAATAACTTAACTTACCTTTTTCTAGATCACCACTTTGACTGGATGCTTCTTTACAGCTGCCTGAATGTGGAATAAAGTAGATTAATCTAATGCAACCAAATATTTTCAGGAATTAAGATGACTGTCTTATTGTATGTGGTAATTCCTACTTTTTCTGTGCACTTGTTTCCACCTCCAAAGTCAAAGTTACTGTAGTAGTTTTGGCCTGTATATCTCACTGTAGGGTAACTGGAATTAAATGCTGAATAGTCCGTGAAGTCAGTTGCCAGACACGAGTTTCAAGTCTGTAAACGTTTGGTTCTTCTTTTTGTTCTGTAAAAATATAAGAAAAAAATTCAAACACATTAGTTTCACAGACATGAAGTGTATGTGACTGATGCAGACAAAAATGTGCAATTGCATTTCGTCATATGTGTCACAGCTTTTATGGCAGCTTTACTGGATTAGAAAGTACATTCACTGACAATGAACATTGTAATTGTATACATGTGAATAGCATTTTCATTAGATTTTTTTCCAGAACTCGACATTTCTGTTAAATACGAATTAAAATGAAAAACAATATTATTGACGATTCAATTAATAGAATATATAATCGAATAGTTTGCCAAAAATCAATGACACCAAAGTCCTAATACTTAATACACATTTAAAATATTGATCATATGACAAATCTCACCTCATACTTCGAAAGTAATAACTGATTTTTCAAGGCCCACAGGCTGATACCTCACCTCAAAAACTCATTCAGTCTTTCAAATATGTAAACCAATTTATTATATATTATAAAATGTAAATTTCACATTAACAAAATAACGCTACATCAGAAAACATATATTTCAGATATTTTTTTTAGCTTTGTCTTAGTTGAATTTATACCACAATGATCATGATCATAAGGCCAACATAAATCAACTTAAACATGGAAACTTTCTATGTTGAATCTTATTCAAGATCCAAACTCTTACTGACATGATCTAGCTTGGTAATAAAATGCTTTTAGCTATTATAGATGGCTTTTAACTGCATCAACATAATTCGCCTAACGAATAGACTCCATAATGTTATGGTAATATATTCTCCATCATATAATATTTAAATGTAACCACAATAAATACGAAATTTCAGGCTTAAACTCTAAATTGTTTTTTTTTTATGATTATACTGTATTTCTGTATTTCATTCTTTCTTTATTTGCTGTAATGGGTAACAATTACAATTCCTGCTACTAGTCTAAGTTGTGACGCTTTTATTATTAGAATCTTTTATTATTAGTTTAATGTTCAAGTTAAACTCGAATAAATTGTTTAAACTGGAATATCCATGTGAAAAATATTTTTTAATTAGCATTACTAAAATTAACTTAAATTTACTTAAATTATAACAAAAAAAATATTCAAAAAGATTCTTATCCATAGGTTGTTACTTACTTGAGTGCACAGATAAGTGTGTCCCTTTCCCAAATATAATTTTGTTAGCAATGTTAGTCACACAATGATTAGCACACGTATCATAATCCTATACATGTGGCCAAAATTGCACATGCTTGATGCAATACGCACTATAGTTCCAAACAAAATCTAAACAATATCAAATTTTGTTTATTTTAGAATACAAAAAGATTTGATAGTCAGCCTTTTTACACATTTATCAAACTAACCAACGAATATAGTCTTCGGTCATTAGATGGCGAAATATGTGCCATACAGATTAGAAAGTAGATTTTTACTGGAAGTTAATACTAGAATAATGAATCTAGGCTGTCAAATGTGCTGCTAATTGATTATAATGCTGATCATTTTTATTTAATTTCTCAATGTATCTATTTAGCCACATAAATCACTGAATTTTTGAAACATGCTTAAGAGTTACTACCAAAGGAATCATTAATTGTTGTTCATTCAGCGTGTTCAGATTATTTTAAAATGTTGTTTTAAGGAGTGACCATATATATTTAGGTAGACTATAAAAAGTAAAGTCCAACCTCTCTTTGCTCCGTTTAACTCTATTTTTAAATGCCCGATCAGTCTAGACAGTTACACAACATTGGTTAAAATATATTAATCTCTTACTTGATTGTACTGTTAATTGTGTCCCTCCTCCAAAGAATATTTTAACACTAGAAGTCACACAGATTGATATATCGTGTACGAAAACCATTTGGATGGTAACTATGTATACTGGATAAAATAGTTAAAACAAAGTAATTATAAATTTTCAGTAATATCTGTAAGAAATAGATATGGATAGTATCCTTAAATTAAAGATTTGTACTACTGTACTGATTCTTATTACTGCCATTTATTTAGCTAATTGTTCAATTCTTTATTTATTTTATTTTTGGCATAAATATCTAGTCTCAAAATAATATTATTACATATTTATTTGCAGTATTGTGTGACAAAGGTGGAAACTCATGTAGTTTAGTTTAAAGCTCATTATTAAATGACTTAATTTCCTTATTTCATTGTTTTTAATCTGATGTTCAGATGAATTATTTTCAAACTAAAGTAAGGTTTTACTTACTTGTCTGTACGAACAATTGAGTTCCCTTCGCAAATATCATTTTGCCAAAGTTGTTAGTCACACAGTGACTGTCAGTGTTGTAAATACTTCAAGAAACAGCAAGTCAAAACTTCAGTGTTCATTTAAATTGTTAGAGCCACTCAGTAATGTGGTTAAAATATTTGTGGCAAATTAATAATTACATTGATTATTTTTTTTTAGAAACTTGAAATATTGTAAATAAATAAAAGGAGCTGTGAAAATCACATGCAAGTCTACCTGTCCTATCGGTGGATTAGTGAAAAGTGATGACATGAGTTTCATAATTTGATATTACATTAAATTCTATTAATAATTAGTCACTAATGTCTGTGAATGAATTTTAAACATTTGAAAATGTCTGATAATTTGGTGGTACTATAAATTTAATTCTAAACTTCATACTCATGACACTCAAATTAGATACCAAGTCCTATGAAAATAATATGCTATTATTATATTATAATATTTGAATGGTTGTACTCACTTGCTTGTACATAGAGTTGTGTCCCCTTCCCAAATAATATTTTACCAATATTGTTATTCACACAGTGGTTAGTAGTGGGATAATAACTTCCATGAGTAGCAGGGACAACCCCCATCATGATAGATTTAACATCAACTTAACTATAACGTTTTTCTTCTACATTAAAGAGATTTATAAAGAATAAAAAGTGCAACTTTTATATAAATGTGCATCCTTTAGATCCAAATACACTTCTGTCTCTTTAATGTCCTCAACGTTTTTGGAGCGGCCATCTTTTAATGTGCTTGACAAATGAATATATACTGAATATATTGACCAATTAGTGAAAAATGATTAAAACAACTTACTGGAATTTATTATTATTATGGTCCCTGCCCCAAATATGACTTTGTTGTTGAACCCAGTATTCACACAATGGTTTTGTCTTGCACTTTTATCCTTTTTACTCAAGGCCCATTATATTTGTCAGTTTACTTTTTTGGTTTAGAATCAACAAGTTCAACGTCACTGAACAGAATTGTTTGACATGATAAATCTTTTCTAATGCAGTTTGACTAAAGTAATTCTACATTTAAAATACAATCAAAGTCACAGTTGATGTAATAATTAGTTTACACAGAATCAATTATCGCTGAATTAAAGAATCTTACAGTACCATCATGCTTATAGAAAAGATTTAGTCCAATTAATTGGACAACTGTGTGACAAAGGAGGACACCTTTTTGATGTTCAGATGAATTATTTTAAAACTAAAGTAAGGTTTTACTTACTTGTCTGTACGAACAACTGAGTTCCCTTCGCAAATATAATTTTGTCAAAGTTGTTAGTCACACAGTGACTGTCAGTGTTATAAATACTTCAAGAAACGGCAAGTCAAAACTTCAGTGTTGATTTTGACATCAGAGCCACTCAGTAATGCAGTTAAATTTGTGTAATATTAATAATTGCATAGATTTAATTTTTAGAAAACGGAAATAAATATTGTAAATACATAAAAAAAGCTGTGCAAATCTCATGTACATGTCTACCTGTTCAAACAGTGGATTAGTGAAAAGAGCTTGAGTAATATCAATTAGAGTAAACTTTAAGTAACTCAATCCATAACTTACTGGATAACACAATGAGCCGAGTCCCTTTCCCAAAGATCAGCTTGTCTCTATTTTGAGTCACACAACTACAAAGTTCAACACAGAAATACATTGTATCTCTTTCCTCTGATCGGTACAAAGGACAAGAGTTTTGTAATTTGACATTACAGTAAAGTCTATTAAGAACTAGATTAATCATTAATGTCTGTGGATGAAGTGGGTTTTAAAATGTCTGATATTTGGTTGAACAGTACATTTAATATTACATTTCACTACACTTCTGTCTCTTCAATGTCCTCAACATTTTTCAATATGTTTGACAAATAAATATATTCTGAATATACTGAACAACTAATAAGATAAAACTTACTGGAATTTATTATTATTTTGGTGCCTGCCCCAAATTTGACTGTTGTTGAGCCCAGAATTTACCAAATGGTTTTTATTGGCATTTTTATCCTTTTCTATTTGTCAATTTTCTTTTATTTTTGGTTTAGTTAGCCCAAAGTCCAACATCACTTTACAGAAGTTTTTGATAGTTTACATGATAAATCTATTGTAATGCATATTGTGTTTACATTGTGACATGTCATTCTACAATAAAATCAAAGTCACGTTTGGTTAATGAAATAATGGGTTTATCAGAGAATAAATGTAATACTAAGATTAAAGTACAACTTACTGCTTAGTACAAGAAGTTTTGTTCCCATCCCAAAGGAAAGTTTTTGTCCAGCATTCACACAGCCATTGGCCATATACTAAAAACTAGCAATATCCTGATATCATAAACACTGCAAGCTATTCGGTCACAATCGCTCTTAAATAAGATTTAGTGTGAAAACTTTAAAGAAGGAAAGACATCCATTTAGGTAAAAATTAAAGTGGTAGAATAAAAATCTGTATTTAACGGTTATGTTTCAAAGACAAAAGAATGGTTGATGTTTCTATAGTTAACAACAAGCATTACGTTTTTGAATGCATTGTTCTGGGAAATAAGGATATTACAAGAAAAATTATGATCAGGAGATCACTGTTAATGTATTGTTCTAATCATGAAAAGTGCATATTTCATAAAAAAGCTATGCGATATTTGAGTGAACTGAGCCACACTTACTTGAAAACACAGTTAGTTTAGTGCCTTTTCCAAATATAATTTTGTATCCGCCTTGAGTCACACAGCTGTTGACCATAAACACATAACTGCTACTGAACATATGATCACTAGATAAGGTGTTTTCATTTCTTTAAATGGGATACAGGTGGTAATTATCATCTAAACTCTAATTTAGAAATAATTTAACTAATGTATCAGTTCAATGTCAGCTTTATTCCAAAGATTGTATTGATTCTGTTTGGATGTACTAATAAATGGCTATTGCTGATGTTACATAACTTGATGATGCCAAAGAGTTGTATTACGGTTAAGAGGAGGGAAATCCTAAGAACTTGTTTATTTGTGTTTTTTACATGCAATCTACAGAGTATGAGATTATTCAAATAAAAAAGAGCTTTTAAACTCCTCTCTCTAGTCTGTTTTTTCCAAAGCCTTGCACATCAGTATCTGATCTACTCATATTTTAATAGTAATTTTCCACTATACACTTTTTTAAATTAGAACATTATATGATAATGTCTGTAAGAATATTTAGAAAATGAAAGAAAATCTATCATCACGAACATATCTATTGCATGAAATATAATCATTGTTTTCATGCAGCAGTTTAATAAAATATTTTAAGTAAAATAAATGAGTGATTATTACAATTTTAGAAATAAAACTTACGTGCTTGTACAGCAAGTTTGGTTCCTTTGCCAAAGATAATCTTAAATTGATCAGTCACACAGCTATCGACTCTGAACCAAAAACCAGTCCTGTACATGGATTCTGTCTTTCAGTCTTTAAAAAATAACTTTAAACATCATACATGATATATATTTACTACTATCATGATGACTAAGAATTAGAACTAAATTTGCTCAGCAATATTTGATTTTTTTCACTGAGTTCACCTTGTCGAGTCTAAGCACTTAACCAATTGAGTTTGAGTGAGAGATGTTTATTAATGTATTTATATCTTAATTTTATGTCATAACTTAATTTTCCTTCATGTTACACATGTGAATTTGACTATACTTGGAAAGTTTCTAAAATCTATCAATGCATCAGTCAAATTAATAATTAAATTACATTAAAAAAGATGTGCAAATCTCATGTACAAGTCTACCTGTTCAATCAGTGAATTAGTGAAAAGAGCTTGAGTAATATCAATTAAGCTTTAAGTAACTCAATCCATAACTTACTGGATAACACAATGAGCCGAGTCCCTTTCCCAAAGATCAGCTTGTCTCTATTTTGAGTCACACAACTACAAAGCTCAACACAGAAATACACTGGATACTCTTTCCTCTGATCGGTACAAAGGACAAGAGTTTTGTAATTTGACATTACAGTAAAGTCTATTAAGAACTAGATTAATCATTAATGTCTGTGGATGAAGTGGGTTTTAAAAACATCTTATGAAAATGTCTGATATTTGGTGGAACAGTAAACGTAATATTAAATTTCACTACACTTCTGTCTCTTTAATGTCCTCAATATTTTTAGAGCGGCCATATTTCTGTTTGACAAATAAATATATTCTGAATATACTGAACAACTAAAGATAAATCTTCCAGGAATTTAATATTATTTTGGTGCCTGCCCCAAATATGACTGTTGTTGAGCCCAGAATTTACCAAATGGTTTTGATTGGCATTTTTATCCTTTTCCATTTGTAAATGTTCTTTTCTTTTTGGTTTAGTTAGTCCAAAGTCCAACGTCACTTTACAGAAGGTAAACCTAAAGTAAAGTTTTACTTACTTGTCTGTACGAACAACTGAGTTCCCTTCGCAAATAACATTTTGTCGAAGTTGTTAGTCACACAGTGACTGTCAGTGTTATAAATACTTAAAGAAACGGCAAGTCAAAACTTCAGTGTTGATTTTGATGTCAGAGCCACTCAGTAATGCAGAAACAATATTTGTGTAATATTAATTTACCAAATGGTTTTGATTGGCATTTTTATCCTTCGTCAATTGTTCTTTTCTTTTTGGTTAGCCCAAAGTCCAACGTCACTGAACAGAAGTTTTTTTGATAGTTTACATGATAAATCTATTGTAATGCATTGTGTTTACATTGTGACATGTCATTCTCATTTTACAATACAATCAAAGTCACGTTTGGTTAATGAAATCATGGGTTTATCAGAGAATAAATGTAATACTAAGATTAAAGTACAACTTACTGCTTAGTACAAGAAGTTTTGTTCCCATCCCAAAGAAAAGTTTTTGTCCAACATTCACACAGCCATTGGCCATATACTAAAAACTAGCAATATCCTGATATCATAAACACTGCAAGCTATTCGGTCACAATCGCTCTTAAATAAGATTTAGTGTGAAAACTTTAAAGAAGGAAAGACATCCATTTATATCAAAGAATAAAAATCTGTATTTAACGGTTATGTTTCAAAGACAAAATAATGGTTGATGTTTCTATACTTAACAACAAGCATTACATTTTGAATGCATTGTTCTGGGAAATAAGGATATTACAAGAAATATTATGATCAGGAGATCACTGTTAATGTATTGTTCTAATCATGAAAAGTGCATATTTCATAAAAAAGCTATGCGATATTTGACTTAACTGAGCCACACTTACTTGAAAACACAGTTAGTTTAGTGCCTTTTCCAAATATAATTTTGTATCCGCCTTGAGTCACACAGCTGTTGACCATAAACACATAACTGCTACTGAAAATATGATCATCCTAGATAAGGTGTTTTCATTTGGTGATAATTATCATCTAAACTCTAATTTAGAAATAACTTAACTAATGTATCAGTTCAATGTCAGCTTTATTCCAAAGATTGTATTGATGCTGTTTGGATGTACTAATAAATGGCTATTGTTGATGTTACATAAATTGATGATGCCAAAGAGTTGTATTATGGTTAAGAGGAGGGAAATCAAAGTTTAGTAGAATAAAAGTTTAGTAGGATAAAATTGTTATGTTTCAAAGACAAAAGAATATGTTCCTAAAGTTAACAACAGGCACCTACTAATTTCAAGTCATGTGAACTTCTAATATTACACTCATCTATAATATCATCATAATAGGATTCTATTATAGTAACATTTTCAAATATCTAAATTAACATTGTTATGCAATGCTAGCCAATAAATACCAAATAAACGCCACCAAGAATATGGATTTATGATCTTTTGAAAAGGCAATTAACTCACTTGAAGTAATTGTTAGTTTGGTGCCTGTCGCAAATATGATCTTGGTGCCTCCAGGATTCACACATCAGTAAGCACAGTGCATTTAATCTAAGGTCCATGTGGACTGTTGTCGGGTGGATATCGTTTATATTAAATTCATTTTTGAGATATTATTTATTTTCTACAAATAAACAAAAATACAGACTAAAGCTTTAGACAAACCTTATACAATTCTGTTGAGTTCCATTCTTTGATTTTATGTTGAAAGTATGTTTTGGGTGTTTTGTTTGTTTGTTTGTTTGTTTTTGCATAATTAAAATGGCAATACATTAGTTGTGTTTACTAGCAATCTTATCTGAAATACTTCTACATTACATTATTTGTTTTTCTATAACATAAATATGACAAAACTAGCATTTTTAAATAAACATTTTATGCATACATTTAAATATTGGTATGAATATTGGATATTGTAACTTACTTGACTGTACGATGAGTTTTGTTCCTTTGCCAAATAATATTCTAATTTGATCATTCACACAGTCATTCATCTTGTATACAAAAGTATTGACACATCCTGGTGGCATTGAACAGCATAGAGGAGATTTTACAACAATGGAATGAAAAGTCGCCTTAAAAATTAAATAGTTCATTGTTGTTCCAATTTTAACACAAAATGTAGGGAATTGTTTTGCCGTTGGCCCGAGTCCACCTTGTCAGAGTCCGAGTCGAGTCTAAGCACTTAACTAATTGAGTTTTAGAGAGGAATGTTTTTAATGTATTTTGCTTTTTCTTTCATGTTACACATGATGTGGATTTGACTGTCCAAGTTCACATCAAGTTTAATTTATAATTGCAGTCCATGTACCCGAACTCTTGTATTTTTTTCTTTTACATTTATAAAGTTATTTTTGAGGAATGATAGCCATCAATATATTCAAATTCAATCACTTATATTTACAAACTGTAAAACAGACTTGACATATTGCCCTTTTTTAGTTTCAATTATAACATTCAAGCATTCATACTAAGATTAAAGAACAACTTACTGGCTTGTACAAGAAGTTTTGTTCCCATCCCAAAGAAAAGTTTGTGTCCAACATTCACACAGCCATTGGCCATATACTAAAAACTAGCAATATCCTGATATCATAAACACTGCAAGCTATTCGGTCACAATCGCTCTTAAATAAGATTTAGCGTGAAAACTTTAAAGAAGGAAAGACATCCATTTATATCAAAGTTTAGTAGAATAAAATTGTTATGTTTCAAAGACAGAATATGTTCCTAAAGTTAACAACAAGCACCATACTAATTTCAAGTCATGTGGACTTCTATTATACTATAATATTATAATATCATCATAATAGGATTCTATTATAGTAACATTTTCAAATATCTAAATTAACATTGTTAAGCAATGCCAGCCATTAAATACCAAATAAACGCCCTCCAAAAATATGGATTTATGATCTTTTGAAAAGGTAATTAACTCACTTGAAGTAATTGTTAGTTTGGTGCCTGTCGCAAATATGATCTTGGTGCTTCCAGGATTCACACATCAGTAAAGCACAGTGCATTTAATCTAAGGTCAATGTGGACTGTTGTCGGGTGGATATTGTTTATTTTAAATTCATTTTTGAGATATTATTTATTTCTACAAATAAACAAAAATAGAGACTAAAGCTTTAGACAAACCTTATACAATTCTGTTGAGTTCCATTCTTTGATTTTATGTTGAAAGTATGTTTTGGGTGTTTTGTTTGTTTGTTTGTTTGTTTTTTGCATAATTAAAATGGCAATACATTAGTTGTGTTTACTAGCAATCTTATCTGAAATACTTCTACATTACATTATTTGTTTTTCTATAACATAAATATGAGAAAACTAGCATTTTTAAATAAACATTTTATGCATACATTTAAATATTGGGATGAATATTGGATATTGTAACTTACTTGACTGTACGATGAGTTTCGTTCCTTTGCCAAATAATATTCTAATTTGATCATTCACACAGTCATTCATCTTGTATACAAAAGTATTGACACATCCTGGTGGCATTGAACAGCATAGAGGAGATTTTACAACAATGGAATGAAAAGTCGCCTTAAAAATTAAATAGTTCATTGTTCTAATTTTAACACAAAATGTAGGGAATTTTTTTGGCGTTGGGCCCAAGTCCACCTTTGTCGAGTCCGAAGTCGAGTCTAAGCTCTTAACTAATTGAGTTTTAGTGAGGAATGTTTTTAATGTATTTTGCTTTTTCTTTCATGTTACAGATCATGTGGATTTGATGTCCAAGTTCACATTAAGTTTAAGTACAAGTCCACCTGAGTGCATCCAGTTCCAAGTTCATTCATAATTGCAGTCCAAGTACCCCAACTCTTAACTTTTTTTCTTTTACTATTATAAAGTTATTTTTGATGAATGATGGCCATCAATATATTCAAATTCAATCACTTATATTTACAAACTGTAAAACAGACTTGACATATTGCCCTTTTTTAGTTTCAATTATAACATTCAAGCATTCATACTAAGATTAAAGAACAACTTACTGGCTTGTACAAGAAGTTTTGTTCCCATCCCAAAGAAAAGTTTTAGTCCAGCATTCACACAGCCATTGGCCATATACTAAAAACTAGCAATATCCTGATATCATACAGCAAACAAATCTTAATACTTAACACTCTCAATATTTGCATGTGATACTAACTTCCTAAAGTTAACAACAAGCAGTAAGTTTTCAATATATTTATCTGGGAATTAAGTATGATATTACAAGAAAAATGATAAAGAACTAATTCCCAGATAAACACCTTCCAATCTTTTTAAGAAGATAGAAGATCACTGTTGAATTATTAATCTGATAATAATCATTTTGCTGTTATAATATATGCATGTTTTTACATATCATAAAAACATGCATATTTCATGAAAAAGTATGCGATATTTGAGAGAACTGAGACACACTTACTTGAAAACACTGTTAGTTTAGTCCCTTTTCCAAATATAATTTTGAATCCACTTTGAGTCACACAGCTGTTGACCATAAACACATAACTGCTACTGAACATAATGATCATCCTGGATAAGGTGTTTTCAGTCCTTTAATTGGGGTAAGTGTTATTAGTATCACCTAAAATCTAATTAAGAAAAAATACTATAATTTATTATTCCAAATTTTGAATTGATGATGTTAAATGCCTATTATTGTTAAAGTTACATATTGATGATCCCACATTCAAAGTTACGTATTAGGGTTAACATGAGGAAAACCCTAAGAACTTAAGCTTAGCTGATTTAAAAAAAAACGTACATAATGGTAATTTTCCACTATAGTATTTTTTAAAATAATGAGCTTGACATCTTGCCCTGATGATTATATAAAAGGCCATATTGACTGTGTACAACTATTACATTTTAGACTACTAAAGTAATAGGCTATCTACATATTCTTTTCGTCAATTTACTTTCGATAATTGTTTTCCCCCCTGTGCAATTTTCGCCATACGAATGTTAAGTGTACAATACTCTTTAATAATGGGAAAATAATGGGAACACAGTTTTAAATTTAACATTGGTTTTAAAATATATAAAATAAAATAAAAAGACAAGCTTGATCTACACTTACTTGAAAGGACATTGAGTTGAGTGCCTTTTCCAAAAATGATTTTGTTAATTCCTTGAGTCACACAGTGGTTTATCCAGAACACGTAAACATGTTGCCTATACTCTCCTTGCTTTGAAGCCAAACAATAAGGGCTATATTTATTTAAAATACTTTATTTGGAATCTAATTCAACTGTTTATTGGTGACTTTCATTTTAAAGTAGCCTGTATAGAATATTATTATATAACTATAAAAGTAATTTAAACTACAGTATTGATTGGAATCCTTAAATATTGATTGGAATAATTGGGAATCTATTTATATCATCTATAGCTTATCACAGTTACCTATTATTATACAGACATGGATGTTAATGCTCTTTGTGAATTGTATTTCTCTGAAGTATGCATTTGCAGTTGGTTTAAAGTCATTTAAAAGGTTCTCATCTTCCAATGGAAACAAAAGTTTTAGCAAAAGCATATCAAAATTAAATTGAAGCCATTTTTAGCTATCAAGTACTTTGATTGGTTTGATGAATATATTAGAACTGACAAACTGTTTTTAAATTTAAAATTATTGCACCTCGATAGTAGTAGAACACATACCGGTTGAATCAACTGTTAGTCTGGTGCCTTTTCCAAATATGATCTTTTCATAGCCAGCATTCACACATTAGAAGAGCATGGTACATTTACCCAGAATTCAACTTTAGCCACTCTTATTTGGTGTTTATTTCATAGTGAATATTTGGATATGATTGTAAATAAATAGATTTTGAATGTCTATCACCGTTTTTATCCATAATCCAACCAAATTTGTAATTTAACTGTACAATTTGGAAAAAGCTTTACTTACTTGATAATGAAAATCTGATTAACTTTATTTACAGATTGAAGTAATGTAACTGTATAATTTAAAATTACATACTTACTTGACTGTACTATGACTTTAGATCCCATACCAAAGATAATCTTATATCCATCATTCACACAGCCAATATTCATACACCAAAAACAAGTAGCTCAATACATGAAACACTTTAATCTATAATATTAATATTCAATGTTACTGTAGCTGGTATAACCTTTATAGTTAAACTTTGCTTTTCAAATATATTCTTTAAACTGACGGTCACTAATAAACTGTTGAATTATTGAATATTATAAAATGATTTATGATGAACCTTTCTCTTCATCTTGTTTAGGTTTAAAAGAAATATGTTTAGTATCATACTTTTTATTATAGTAAACTATTTATTTGATGAAACAAAATATCTTACTTGAAGTAACAATGAGACTGGTGCCGGTCCCAAATATGATCTTGTTGTTCCTATTCACACATCAGTATAGTTCGGTACATTTACCCTTAGTACACGTTTGGCCAGTGAGGTTCCATCTTTTGTGGGTCATTATCAATTTTTAGGTATGACTTGTTTGAATAATTTGGAAAATTATAGCTAGAATCTAGAAAAGAATAATGCAATTGAGTTTGATGACGATAAGCTAGTCATTTAGTTTTTAGAAAACTAACCATTATCAAATGTATTTTATCATTATCTTGAACATTTATCAACATCACATATACTTTTACAACATCACAAACAGTTTTCAAGTTTATTAAATGATTCCGTTCCATTTTAAAGAAGTGCAGAATTTTTTTTTAAAGATACTTTTTTGGACATCAGTTTGAAGTGACCTCTAAAAGGTTAGTATTTGTTCATGTTGACTGTCAGAAATGCATTACTTACTTGTCTCCACAACAAGTTTGGTTCCTTTCCCAAAGATAATCTTATTCACATTCACACACCCATTGACTGTGTGCCGAAAACTAATGACTTCCAGCTATTTTACACACTGTCTAGAATTAAACCAACTCTACAGACTACAGTTTAAACAAGTCAAATCTAATGAATTCACTAATGATGTCCACAGTATCAGCATTCATAAAAGCTAGATTATAATCAGTTCTCATTTTATACTCACTTGTTTCAACTGTCAATTTAGTTCCTTCTCCAAACACTACTTTCCATTGTGTTGATGTCACACTGTAAACTTTATCTACACAAAAACATGGCCCTCTACAGAGTACAACTGTTTCATATACGGTATTCATTTAATGCTTATATAGTGCTTATTTAAGTGTCAGGGTAATGCGAATATTACATTTTGATGATTAGATAAAGCTGTATTGTATCATTAATCTAGTTGGAATTTTAATGGAAATGAATTCAATACATTTGGAATATGAAATATATATTTCAATGTAACATTTTTAGTGGCATTGATGTAAGCTTACTTGTTTCTGTTATAAGTCTTGTCCCACTCCCGAATATAATCTTGTTGGCAGCATTCACACAAGTGCTGATCCCATCACAAAAACCTCACTGCTTTATTGGGACTTAATATTGAAAATTTTGAAAACTATTCCCTTGCTTTGTATTGAATTATTTTGTATAAATGGGTTTGATGTAATGAGAGATTCTTTTTCAAGAAAGACATTAGTTTTAATTTGCTAAATGTATTCAATTGTCATGTGCCAGTCTAAGTCATATCGGCTTCCTAATTTTCATAACACAATGAACAAATACATAATGCGTTATGAGGAATGATATATTAAGACACATGTAAAATAGTTTAACAATGCAAATTTAAACATGCTAAATTGAAAAGCAGGATATATCTCAGGTAACTTACTGCTGTCTGTCTATTATGTTATGAAGAACATAGCCTATTTTAATTCTGGTGCCAGTTTAGCCCTACATTATATTTTAAAGCTACTCATAATGGCTTCCAGAAAAAAAAATCAATAATGTTTAATAAAAAAATTAAGATAAGACAACTAAACTCAGTATATGAGTGTATACAGTATACAGTATATGACCATTTAGGATAAGAAAACGCTTGTTGGATTCTTAATTGTATTTTGATAATGGAAATGGTTTGTTTTTAGGAGGATGTCAAATTGTTTATAATTTAAATAAGATTTGAGCATGATATACTGTGATTAAACTGCAATGTGAAAACTATATTATAAAACTACATTATAAGACTAATTAAAAAAATTAAAAAAATCACTGAGTGTAACATCAAGTTGGCTACTTTTGCATATTAGTGATACAGTACTTTGATATTGAGTATTTATCTCTTTCACTTAAGTGGCTTTTCGTTTATTTAACAATGCAAACTTACTTGTTTGTATAGTGAGTATTGTCCCCGTCCCAAAGATTATCTTTTGAGTATTAGTCACACATGGGCCGAGTCCATAACAAAAACCATCTAGCCTGAAGTGTTGTGAGCTTTATATTTTTTAATGTAATAAATTAAATAAATCCAAGTACTTTAACAACCTTTGTCAGGTTTAATCACATCGGGCCTTTTGTTTCGCAATAATATTTCACTTTTAAAAGACTTTTCTGCTAAAGACTGACTATCTTTAGTACTATTTTAAGGTAATGCAAAAGAATGAAAAATATTTAAACTCACTTTAATCAACAGTTAATTTTGTTCCCAGAACCAAACGTACAGCTTATCAAATCCTTGATTCACACAGTGTATATACTCATTACAGTAACTTATGTCTGCAATAGCCAAGTTATTGTGTATGAACACTTAATATTTTCTTAATACTGTAATTTTACATAAACTTTCAACAATTCAGTTTGTGCATTAATGCAAGCTACTTTTGGTAAGAATTATATTAACGTACCTTACAATAGACTATCATACTTTCAAGTTTCATATTTGTCAAACCAAAAACATTTTTTACCATATATCTGTCATGAAACATAATTAATCAATAGAATTTTTTGTTAAATTTAACTGGTGTTTCTTCATGATTTAACTAATATGCAAATGAATTGTTGGCTACATTAATGTTTTTGTGAAGAATGCCAGCATAATATTTATAATAACAACGATTATTTGCAATAATAACAAACTACCAATGGCATTGAAGTTTTCATTTAGAACTTACTTGCTTCTACAGTGAGTTTTCTCCCTTTACTAAATAAAATCCTGTTGGCATTATTCACACAGACATTAAGCGTGCACCAACAACTCGATGTCATATTTAATCGACCATAACACATTATATATGATATTGAATTAATCTTTTTAAATGAAAATCTGATTAACTTTATCTTACAGATTGAAGTAATGTAACTGTATAATTTAAAATTACACACTTACTTGAGTGTATTATGACTTGGTCCCCTTACCAAAGAAAATCTTATATCCATCATTCACACAGCCAATGATCATATAGCGAAAGCAAGTAGCTCAATACATGAAACACTTTAATCCCTATTATAATAGTATAATATTCATTTCCAGTGCTACTGTAACTTATATGACCTTTATAATTGAAAAATAATTGTAGTAAACTTTGTAAATATGTATCCTTTTAAGTTAAAGTCACAAACAAACTGTTGAATTATTAAATATATATGCATTTTGAATGCACTTTGATTCATACAAATATTAATTACACTTTTTTTTCAACTTTATCTTCATTTTTTTAAGGTTTGAAAGGAATGTTCTGTTCTGATCACAATTTTTATTATTACATATTTGTCTGATAAAACAAAATATCTTACTTGAAGTAACAATGAGACTGGTGCCAGTTCCCAAATATGATCTTGTTGTTCACTCTATTCACACATCAGTATTGTTTGATACATTTACCCCTTAGTACACGTTTGGCCAGTGAGGTTCCATCTTTTGGGGGTCATTATACTTAATTTTTAGGACTTGTTTGATTAGTTAGGAAAATTATAACTAACCTTGAAAAGAATAATGTAAGTGATTATGATAGTGGATAAGTAAGTAATTTAGATTAAAAAACCTAACCATTAGCAAATGTTTTTTTTGTGCAAACTTTAAAGAATTTATGATCTTGACCATTTGTCAACAAATAAGTACAAAAAATCTAATATCAAAACGCAGATTTGATCTTTTTTGGACATCAGTTTGAAGTGACCTTTAAAAGGTTAGCATTTGTTCATGTTGATTGTCAGAAATGCATTACTTACTTGTCTCCACAACAAGTTTGGTTCCTTTCCCAAAGATAATCTTATTCGCATTCACACACCCATTGACTGTGTGCCGAAAACTAATGACTTCCAGCTATTTTACACACTGTCTAGAATTACCAACTCTACAGACTACAGTTTAGCAAGTTAAATCTAATGAATTCACTAATGAAGTCCACACTGTTTCAGTATCAGCATTTATAAAAGCTAGATTATAATCAGTACTCATTTTATGTGATGTGATTTTTGAGGAATGATATGAAGACACATTTTAAATAATTTAGCACAGCAAGTTTTAAACTTAATAAATTGAAAGAATAAAATAAATTATATTTCAAGTAACTTACTGTTTTCTATGATAAGCTCTGTCCCTGTTGCAAAGATTATTTTATTCCCCGCAGTCACACATGGACAGACTTAGTTACAAAAACTTACTGACCTAATCTTTGTCGTGAAACTGAAATTAAAAGAGAAATAACTGTTTTGATCATGTAACATTTGTATCTATTATCTTTAGAAGGGCATATTTCAATTCTAATTTTGGAGGGTTTAGCATTATATTTATATTCAATAGTATTATATTTTTAAAGCTAATCATAATGGCGTCCAAAAAATCAATAATGTTAATGTAAATATATATATATATATATATGACAACAAAACTCACTTGCTTGTTTCACAAGTTTGATCCCCTTTCCAATTAACTAAAAACTTATTCCAACAATAAACAAACTTGTTTAACTAGTTCTTTGCGTGTTTAATTATATTTCGATAATGGTTGTTTTTAGGTGAATGTTGAAATTGTTTATTATTTAAATAATATTAAATGAAAATATCCAGCAATGTGCAAACTATATTATAAAACTATATTATTTAAGACTAATTACAATACATCACAGAGTAAAACATCAAGTACTTTTGCATACCAGTTTTGATTCAGTTTTTATCTTCTTCTTTTTTACTTTAATGCCTTTTAGAAATGCAACTTACTTGTTTGTACAGTGAGTATTGTCCCCTGTCCCAAAGACTATCTTTTGAGCATTAGTCACACATGGGCCGGGGCCATAACAAAAACCAAGTGAGCTTGTGTTGACAGCTTTAAGTTTTTCTATTTTATGTAATACCGTACATACTGTACTGTACTAAAGGCGATTTCCTTTAGTACTATTTTAAGGAAATGTAAAAGAAAAGTACATTTTAAACTCACTTGAATAAACAGTTAATTTTGTCCCAGAACCAAACGTCAGCTTGCCAAATCCTTGAGTCACACAGTGTATATACTCATTACAGTAACTTATGTCAGCTATTGCCAAGTTATCGTGTCTGAACACTTGTTAAATATTTACTTTATACTGTAATTTTCTATAAACTTTTTAATAATACAGTAAGTGCATTAATTCAAGCTACTTTTGGTGAGAACTATATTAGCATAATAGTAGAAGTCACTTACAAACTTACAGACTAAGTTTCATATGTCAATGAGCTGGCATGAGACATTATTAATATATATTTTTAATAAAGTTATGAAAATTTTGATCCTTCAAAAATGATCCAACTGGTGTTTAATTATAATATAACAGTAATGTATGAACATGAATGAATAGGTTTTGCAAAGAATGACTGTATAATTGTATCAATAACTATGATTATTTGCAATAATAACAAACTACCTGAAAAGCATAGGCTTCCAAATGGTCAGAACTTGTTTGCTTCTATGTTGAGTTTTGTCCCTTTACTAAAGAAATTCATATTGGCATTATTCACAGACATTGAGCGTGCACCAACATCTCGTCATATTCCAAGTCTTCATTCACATAACGCTACATAAGATGGTGAATTCATAATTTTAAATGAAAATGAAAACTTAAAGGTTTGATTCTTTTGCCAAATACAACATTATTGGAATTTGCGCAACGTCTATTTTTGTTTTTTAGTTTTATTAATGTGGAATCATTTTAACGAAAGGAACAAAAAGGGATGAATAGTGAATACTATTTTGTTATTTTTAAATGTAACTTACTTGATAGTATGACAAGATTGGTTCCACTGCCAAAGAAAATCTTATATCCAGTATTCACACAGCCTTTAGACATGCACCATAAACTCTTGCATTTTTCAGATGCTTATGTACCATTAAAATCTGACTAAATTTAACATCTAAAACACAAAACTGCTGATTGGAATGCCGACCAACATATTAAATAAGTTATTTTTAAATTAATAATTTTTAATGCTACAAAAGATGCACTCACAAACTCATATAAAACCAACATACTTCCATAATATCTAAAGAAAAACAAAATATGCTCTGATTTATACTCACTTTGCTCAACTCTCAGTGTAATTCCTGAACCAAAAATGACCTTCCAGTTTGTTGTCACACAATGAAAGTAGTGTGCACAAAAACTGTACCTATACAATTGCTATATACATTATTTTTCTTTTTTCCCCTGATTTCTACACTACATGGAAAAATTTGGAGCTAATTTAAACTCTCTACAAAAAATTATGTATAGAATACAACTGATTGATTGCAAAATTTGAATGCACATCATTAGTCTGAAAATATTAACTTTAAGATGAATTCACACTTACTCGGTTGTATTTTGAGTTCTGTTCCTCTGCCAAATATTATACGAAGTCCATCAGTCACACAAACTCTGACTCCATTGCAAATACCTTATGCTAACTTTCTTACACTAGACATTAGAGTGCTTTTAAGAAATTGAATATTATAATAATACATTTAAATATGATGGTGTTCGTACAAAAGCCTATATAAAAACATAATAAAATAACTTGAATGACCAATTAATTTTGTCCCTGAGCCTAATGTGATTTTTCAAAATCCATCATTCACACAGTAGTCATTACATTGAATAGTACTAAAGTGATCTCTTGTCATTTTAAGGTTTACAGTGAATTTGTGAGATCACAGTTAATCAGCAGGCGCTGTATTTCCAATGTAATGAATAAATAAACTGTTAATTAATTAATAAATTCAGTAATTGATTAATTAATTCGACTTTTGTTGGCATGAGTAATTGATTACTTAATTCGACTTTTGTTGGCATGTTGACTTTTGTTGGCATGAGTAATTGATTAATTAATTCGACTTTTGGTCATTTCTTTAAAGGACTCTTGTCTATACTGAGAAACTACAAATTTAGTGTTTGAAGTCAAATCATAATATGACTTACGTGCAGCGACAACTACTTGGGTCCCTCTTCCAAATACCATCTTATTGCCAATATACACACAGCAATTAACCACAGCACAAAAACTCAAGGAATGAGTTATCAATATCAAAACCGTAAGACAGAAATACACAGCACATTAGGAAAACATTAAGTACAAATATGTTGGGCACTATACTCACTAATTTGAACTTTTAATTGGGTCCGGCTCCAAATATAACTTTTCCTATTCCAGTTGATGTCACACACTGACATACACACTATCAATAACTTATCATTCTTATGTAACTGACACTCTGTGATTCTATTAAAGTTGTTTGCTATATATAGTACAATGTAGATGTTTAGTGTTGTATAGATGAAATAAGCAAACATAATGCATCATGACACTCAATGTTGGTGTTACATATTGTGTATAGAAAAAGGTCGTTTTTAGGTCGTTTTTTATGTATTATTGATGTGTATTTATCTGACTTGTATGTGATGGTGATTTTCCATGCTGCAGAACAAACTGCCCCGAGATAATAAAAGGTTAAAGTCTAAAGTGTAATTTCATTTGCTATACAGAGTTAATTTTCTGTGATTTTAGATTGAATGATTAGTATTTAGATATAACAAATTATTAATATTTACAAAGATAATAAGCGGTGTGGCAGTAATTTACATTTAAAATAATCTAATTTAACTTAAAAGTAAAATTAATTGGCAAAAAAAAAGTTTCTTACTGGATTCCACTGAAAGCAAAGTTCCACTTCCAAAAATGACTCTGTATGTCCCGTCATACACACATTGCTAAAGCTCTCGACAAAAAAGGGGTCCAAAACACATTTAAAGCTCCAACTCTATTTTGTGATATATGGGGATATATTATAGGGCTTAAAGTTATGGGGTGAAGTGTCATTTCTGAATGCCAGTTTAATAATGACAAACTTATAAAAATCCATATTGATACATTTCTAAAACGCCATTAGCAAATTAACATTATTTTCAATTTTAAAAAGTAGAAGTAAAACTTTAAGGGGAATAAAGTTATTTTTAATGTCAGCCTTTATAATTTTTCATGTTAATGCAATTTCTCCAAAAAGTAGATAAGTTTACTCTAAAAAATGCTGGGTTGTTTTAACCCAATTTTGGGACAAATATGGACAAACCCAATTGTTGGATTAAAAAGGCAATTTATAAATTTAACCCACCAGCTGGGTTTGTCCATATTTGACCCAAAATTGGGTTAAAATAACCCAGCATTTTTTTTAGAGTTGGACAAAATCATGGGTTTTCCCCAGAGAATGAACTGAAAAAAATATGTACCAATGCAATGTATGTGAATGCAATGTAAATCGCTTTGAATAAAAGCGTCTTCCAAATGCATATATATAAATATATAATAAATAACAGATTTATACCAATTTAAAAGAACATCTATACAATAAACGGTAAAGATGTACAACTCACTTGCTTCAACATGCACTTGTGTTCCTTTTCCAAAGATTATCTTGTAACCACCAGTCACACAGACACAAGCTACATAGCAAAAACATACAACTTCCGCAAATAATCACAAATAACTGCACTCATGTTTTTTGAGTATAACTGACATTTACTGTATAACTCAATGAGTAGAGCATGGCGCAACCTCAAAGGCATGCATTCGAATGCCCAGGGAAATCAAGAACAGTTGAAAAAATGTGTACCCCGATTGCGAAGTCACTTGCATTAATGGAAATGTGCCGCTATGAATAATGCGATTTTGGTCTTTCCTGATCAATGTGTAAACGCATGAAACATGAAGCTAAGGTTACAATGAAACCTCATTGAAATTAAAGGGATACAGTATAGCAGCCGAACATAATAATTTTGACGTAAATTTATGAATACTCACTGGCTGAAACTGTCAGTTTAGTTCCTTCTCCAAAAATGATCTTTCCTACTCCAGATCCAGTCACACATTGCTATATCCTTACACAATAACCATCCTAAGTTTACGTATAACACATATATATTTGAATGAAAACTATATTTTTTATATCAAATAGAGTGTCAATTGCAATTGTACATTTTTTTAAAGTTTTGAAGTATTGAGTTCACACATATTTGAATTAACAGATGTGCCAACAGATATTTGACACTTTGGATCTATTTTTCTTTTACAATTAGATTTAAATAGTGTCTTAACATCCCTAAACAGTACTCCACTTAGAAATTTGAATGTATACAATGTGGATTGTCTTAATGAAATATAAATTAATCTAATTAATTTCTAGATTCTGTAAATGTGATCAAATCGAACATTATGAAAATAGTAGATTTAAGTCAAAAGGAGGAACAAGTTTGATTAAACAATTTCACTTACTTGACTTAACAATAAGTTGAGTACCACTTCCAAATGTTATCTTTACTCCAGTTGTCACACAGCTATCTGGTTAACTACAAAAACTTGGTACATGACTTGGAAATTGTTCTGTATTTATTTTAGGATCATAATTAATAAAAAAGTATGTAAAACTAATTTAAATTTTTAATTTCAAAAAATAAAAACCTTCAGATTATATTAGTATTTATTTATCAAAATGACTAAAACCTACTCATTTAAATATTATATTACAAAATATGTTTTGCTACTCTATTTTGTCACATGACCTTCTCCCTTATGATTTTTGTTTTTACTAAGTTTTCTGGTTTAAGAAAATATTTTACACTGTATAATTTTAGTCAAGTTTTATATTTGGACTGTTTCATCTGGTATAGGTTAAATGCAATGCAATGCAAAAAAAATGTATGTTGCGAAGAGTATTCATATTGTAAGAAGTATTGGTACACTTTACAATAAGGTTCATTAGTCAATGCAATAACACGAACTAACAATAAGCAATACATTTGTTACAGTATTTTTTAATCTTTGTTAATGTTAGTTAATAGAAATACAGCTGTTCATGTTTGTTTGTGAGTTCACATTGCATTAACTAATATTAACCAATACCTCTTTTGATTTTAATAAACTAGGAAATGTTGAAATGAATATTAACTAAGATTAATAACTGCAGTAAAAGTATTGTTCATTCTTAGTTCATGTTACCTAAGTTAGTGAACTAATAAACCTAATGAACCTTATTATAAAGTGTTACCGAAGTATTATATAAAAGAATACAATATTAATAAGATGAATTCATAAATAATATGTTTGGTCTTACTGGTTTCCACAATTAGCTTGGTTCCAGCTCCAAATATGATCTTGTCATAATTCACACATTAAAAAAGGCCTCAGCAAAAACTCTCTAAGCACGTTAAAAGAGCCGTGATAACATTCGGGTTTTGATTATCTCAAATTCATCAATTATTTCCTGTTTTGATTCTTTGTTATGATTTGTTGATATATTTGTCATATTTTATTATTTATTCATGACTTAGGACATCACAAACAGTAATAGATATTATTCATACTTTTAAGTAGCCTAAATATGATACTGGTCTCAAAATTAGAAAGCCATTTTGCATTCCAAATTATTTCATTCTTTACCGATTTAAGCTGACAAGATATTCAAAGTAGTATATATTTTTTCATTATGAATTATATAATTTATATAATGAATAAATTCATTGTACTTACTGGAATAAACATAGAGCTGTGTTCCCTGACCAAATGTGATCTTGTTGCCATAATTCACACTGCACTGAATACCAGAGCAACAACCTCTGGAGTCAACTGCAATGCCTTGCCATTATTATTGTTATTGCCTTAAATTCCTACACCTAATAAATTCAGTAACGATCTACAAATGCTGTCCGCTGGACACAGACAGAGGTTTTAAAGAAGAATGAATCTTGATCAGCCTCTTACTTGCTTTTACATGTAACATCGTCCCTTCTCCAAAGATGATCTTGTTTGCACCAAAAGTCACACATTATAAATGTCCCTCACAAAAACTTCCTTTGTAACAGTTTGGTAAATAGACTTAATACTCTAAAAAGTTCTTCTTAACACTTTGTCTTAAGGTGAGACAGATATTTTGTGGAATAAACGAAGACATTATTCCAATAATGGATAATGATTGGATGGTCTTTTATGCACATCAATTAAAAATACTGAAGAAGAAAATTTGTCTTACGAGATTCAATGGTCAGTGTTGTTCCACTTCCAAAAATGATCTTGTCATTCGCATAATTCACACAGTAACAAACACTCAGACAAAATGTCCATGAGGACGCCCTTCATAAAGTACTGTAGTTCAAATTATGTATATGTGATGAAAGACATCAAGACAATCTTGATTGCATGTTAATAATAAATAAATATAATTTGATGAATACAATATTCTTTTAAACGTTTTCAATATCAGTAGTTCAATATTTCTAAAACCATGGAATTAATCTCATCATACTATTTTTGCATATATGTGAATGACATTTATGAATTAGAATGTATGTAAAAACATTTCTTACTTGATTCAACTCTTAAAGTTGTTCCTTGACCAAAAAAGATCTTTGTCCCACTAGCATCCACACAACAGAAACACTCACTACAAAAATGGGACCAGTTTACCAAGAATTGGGGCTAAAATACGTACATGATGTATGTGTTGATGATAAACTGTAAAACTTAATATTATGTAAATAGGGATTGAGATTTCATTTAGAGTTTTAATTTCAACATTTAAACAAGTTTACTACTGACTAGGCATTCGAAAAACACATCTGCATGTTTATAATTTTGAGGGTTAAATACTGCTTGTGTTATTTTGAAACTGCAACATTATTGAGATTCATGTAAATTAAAGTATTTTAAGTATTTTGGAGTGGCAACAATATGATAATCAAAGGATTTCCATTACTGAGAATGTCATTAATCAATATCCAATTAATGTACTTACTGGAATAGACGTTTATCTGCGTTCCGACTAAATATGAGTTTATCATACATACATCACTGTATTGAGTAACAACTTTTCATCTTTTTATAGACAACCAATAAAAACTACATTATGGGAATCTTACTTGCTTCCACATGCAGCATTGTCCCTTCTCCAAACAATATCCAAACAGAACAGCCCTCACAAAAACAAGCCCTATATTATTTATCTCTAACCATTACTGTTCCATCTGCTAGGACTATAACAGGAACCATCTAAATGTAAATCAAAACCGAGATAATAAAAACATTGAGAAATGTTTGTACTTACTAGTTTCAACAGTTAACCTTGTCCCTGATCCAATAATTATCTTAAAATTTGATGTCCCACTGCTTGGACCCTCAACAAATTAATGTTCCCTGTACTGGATTGTTGCCATGGTCGGTTTTTATCACCAAATAATATTAATTAGAAATTACTGTGAAATATGTTCATAGTTTAAAGAGCACTGTAATTATATATAAAATGGAATAAAAAATGTTGTCCTACGTGGTTCAATGAATAGTCTTGTCCCTGATCCAAAGATGAGCTTTCGTGTTCCTTCATTCACACAGTAACAAACATCTCTTCAAAAAACTCTTCCTCAAAGACAACAAGGACTTTGGAATTATGTTATATATTTACTTTAAAAGCCTTAGCTTTGTTTATCTGTGCTGATAACATTGCGTGTTCAAATACTTATGAATATTACCATCTGTGAGCATGCATGTGATGAAATAAGTCTTTTTTTATGTTTTTTTTTTAATTAAACTGGTATTTGAACAATTAAAAAGCTAAAAGTCTCTTACTTGATTCAACTCTTAAAGTTGTTCCTTGACCAAAAAAGATCTTTCTCCCAGCATCCACACAACAGAAACAATCACACCAAAAACATGGCCAGTTCACCATGAACTGTACCTGTTAACTATAAATGGTAATTTTTAATATATATGATATATATATATATATATATTACAGTTTGAATATTAATTTGATATTACGTTTACTTTGGTCTTTTAAAAATGTACCCTATTATTGTTAAATCTTAAAGGTTGTGTTAGTTACTTTGTCTTAAAGTAAGACAGATATTTTGCGGTATAAGCGAAGACATTATTCCAATTATGGATGATGATTTTGTGTTACGCACATCTATGATATATTACTGATGAAGAAATTTGTCTTACGAGATTCAATGGTCAGTGTTGTTCCACTTCCAAAAATGATCTTGTTGTTGCTCCCATAATTCACACAGTAACAAACACTCAGACAAAATGTTCAAGAGGACGCCCTTCATAAAGTACTGTAGTTCAAATGATGTGTATGTGATGAAAGACATCAAGACAAGAAACATCTTGATTGCCCATTAATAAATAAATATAATTTGATGAATAAATTATTCTTTTAAAAGTATATACTGTGTCAATGTCAGTGGTCTGATGGCAATATTATTTAATATTATATTTTTAAACATGGTACTAATCACATCCCATTATTGCAGAATTGAACTGATGTGTAAAAAACTAATAATCAAAGACTCTTACTTGATTCAACTATTAAAGTTGTTCCTTGACCAAAAATGATCTTTCTCCCTCCACCAGCATCCACACAACAGAAACACTCACTACAAAAATGGTACCGGTTTACCATAATTGGGGCTAAAATATATGCGTATTTGATGTAGGTTTGGATGATAAACTATAAAACTAAAAATTGTGCAAAAATATTTTAGGGATTGAGATTTCATTTTGAGTATTAATTTCAATGGTCAAGCTTTAGTTTGGATTTGTATAATTTTGATCTAAAAATTTGAAGTCACACACTGCTTGGACCAACAAATACATTTTCCTTATACTGGATCGCTATCATGGTCATTTTTTATCACTGAATTATATCATTTTAAAGAGTACTGTAACTATATCTAAAATATAATAAAAAGTTTGTCCTACGTGGTTGAATGAATAGTCTTGTCCCTGATCCAAAGATGATCTTCCGTGTCCCATCATTCACACAGTAACAAACATCACTTCAAAAAACTCTTCCTCACAGACAAGGACTCTGTTGTACATTATTATTTTCAATGGAATTGTGTTGTATATCACTGATGATGTTACTTTAAACAGCCTTAGCTTTGTTTATCTGCGCTGATAACTTGCTTGTGTGTTCTGTGTTCAAATTGCTATGAATACCACCATCTGTGCATGTTAAACAGGTATTTGAAGAAATTAAAAAGTGGTATTAATTACAGGAAATTAAATTCTCTTACTTGATTCAACTCTTAATGTTGTTCCTTGACCAAAAATGATCTTTCTCCCAGCACCATCCACACAACAGAAACAATCACACCAAAAACATGGCCAGTTCACCATGAACTGGGGCTATTGTGTTTGATATACATATTGAGTATCAATGGTAAAAATACTTTAAATATACATAAATAATAACAAATATTATATAAATAATATATTTTAGGGTTTGAATTTTCTTTTGAAATTACGGATTGGTCTTTTAAACATTTAGCCCATTACTGTTAGGTCTTAAAGTTGTTTTAAAGTTAATTTAAGTTAATGTATAATGCTATAATGAGTAATGTATAATGCTATTGTAATGTAGACTATTTTTCTACTTAAAAAATTTAAAAAATCTCTTACTTGACTGTACATACAAAGTTGTCCCTTTTCCAAATTGAATCTTCCAAGTTCCATCATTCACACACTACCTGACCTCACAGCAAAAACAGTTTCATTTTTTAAAACCTGTTATTAAACGATACATGCGTACTCCTACATGTAAACTAAATTAACTTAACAGTATTTAAAAAAGAAAAATGTTTGCAATGATAAATGCGTAACGCATAAAACTATCATGATTTAAATACTCTCTGTTTGACTCATACCAAAACATTAAGCAAAATGTGTTAGCAATTAATATGCAGTTTTTTTTACATTACTGGACATCAACCAGGATAAAATGAATTCGACCCTCTATTAAACTAAATATGTCTGGATTAATCATCATATTATAATTTATAGCTTTTTCTTTCATTTTCTACATCATTTCACATGTGTACTTGTCAAATTTAAACTGTTTCTAACTACTTTTATTATTAACTTTTATTAACTATTATTTTTTTTTTTTTAAATATCACAATACTATCACAAAAACCACTTACTTGTGTGAACAAGCAGATTTGTACCTTGACCAAAAACAAGTTTCCCACCAAAGGTATTAGACACACAGTACTGAACTTCATGACATTTTCTGTCTGCTCTTTAATGTAGGCCTATATAGACATACATCTGTTCCCTGACTAAATATGAGTTTATCATACATACATCACTCATCAGTAACTTTTCATCTTTTTATAGACTACCAATAAAAACAACATTATGGGAATCTTACTTGCTTCCACATGCAGCATTGTCCCTTCTCCAAACAATATCCTGGAAGCCCCCAGATTCACACAACAGAAACAGCCCTCACAAAAACAAGCCCTATATCATTTATCTTTCTACAATAACCATTACTGTTCCATCCGCTACGACTATAACAGGAATCATCTAAATATAAATCAAAAACATAACCAAAATGCTAGGATAGTATAACTAGTGATGTTATAAATATCCCCATCTGTGTGCATTTCATGAAAGACTTATTGATAAAGTCTTGTTTTTTAACTAAACTGGTCTTTAGATAAATTTAAAAAGTGGTATTAAAAAACTAAAAGTCTCTTACTTGATTCAACTCTTAAAGTTGTTCCTTCACCAAAAAAGATCTTTCTCCCACCAACATCCACACAACAGAAACAATCACACCAAAAACATGGCCAGTTCACCATGAACCAGTTTACCATGAACTGCGGATAGCTAATGTGTTCGATAAATGGGGAAATATTTTTTTTATTAATAATATATTTTAGGGTTGTTCATTTTAGAATAGTTTGGTCTTTAAACATTCAGGCGATTATTGTCTTAAAGTTTAGGTTTTAATATTAATGTCAGCTATTGTGATGTTTTATAATGACTATTTCCACTACTTAAAAAAAACTAGACTAACTAAAACTCAAACTTGACTGTACATACAAGTTTTCTCTTTTCCAAAATGAATATTCCAAGTCTCATCATTCACACACTACCTTACTTTTAAAACTTGCATATGATTACTTATTTTATCAAAATATTTAATATTAATTTATCTATTTTAATAGACAGCCTATATGTACTCTGTTTCACCGTGTCAAACTATATTTCTTAAATTGTGTTATGTAATATTTAATGGTTATATTGTTTTAAGATAATGGTACTACAATATTTAATATTGATAGCGATAGATGATTTTAATACTCACTGTAATTGACATTCAGCTTTGTGCCTTGACCAAATATAATTTTGTCAGCAAGTGTCACACAATAGTGCAAACTTTGGCAATATCTACTATACAGTGTTGGCAATATAATAACTCTCTTTGATTTAATACATAGACCACAATAATGTTACTAACATAATAACATAATTTGAAATCATGCACTGTCAAAAATGTCCGTAATATAAAGCAGATTTAATGTTTTAAAGTTTTTTACCGAATAACTATGCAGAGCTTATAGAGTGTTCTTGAGTAAAATCCTTAACTTCAGGGTCAGAATCACATTGTTAAAACATGTTGCAAGGGAATTTACTTTTATAAACTAAATTGTGTGATAAAGCCTTTTAAATTGGCAATTAATTAAAATAGCTTATGCACTTACTCACATGGACAGCCAATGATGTTTCCAGAGGCAAACATTATTTTGTTCCCTGAATAAGTCACACAGTATCGAACACCTCAGCAATTACTTAGAGTGCATTAAATGATTAAATCTAGTAAAGCATGTAATGCTCAAACAGCAGAGCATGATGCTAACAATGCCAAGGGTCCACAAGAACTGATCAAATGTACACCTCCAATGCTATATCAAACACTTCAAATGAACGTGTTGGATAAATGTGAACGTAACTTTTTTTTAAGTATGAAATATTAAATGTATAAGTTAAAATGTGTCAAACATGTAAATTCTTCTTTTTGTATTGAACACTTTGTATGCTGTTCTACATTAAATGACAGCTTGCAAATATTGAGAATATCTATTCTACAAAATCTATTAGACTGGTTCAAATCAGAAAACATTTATCTATATACACTTAATTCACTCAATTAATTGTGTGCCTTGACTACTGTACATCACTTAATTGACTACTCTAAAACTAATCCTAATCTCCAAACCTAATTTGAGACGAAAGACAAATTTATCAAACAAAACTTGTCAGAAGGCGATAAACTTACGTGACTTTACTATCAATTTAGTTCCAGTTCCAAAGATAATCTTCTCATATCCCCCAGTTTTCACACAACCAAAAACTACATAACAAAAACTCTATAGGAATGTACGGATATAGAAATGTTAAGATGACTAAAGAAAAACAGTAACTAGTAAATACAAGGATTATGGAAAACATAATTACAACTTTGTTTTGAAACAAAAAATGTATATAAATCCTTGTTATTAAGAAAATGAAAATACTGTGATGATATATTTTAGCTGTACCTGAATCGACAGTAAGTTTTGTTCCTTTCCCAAATATTATACGTCCTGCTGAGTTAGTCACACACAGTTTCATGGCTTTACAAAAACGTAAGATTATTATTTATGCAGTAATGAGTAGCACCGGTTAATGGGAACCTTTATAAGAACTCACAAATATTTATGTTCCACTATTGAGAACTTTAAATCTAAACCATTTAAAAAGGCAAATTCTGGAAAGAACACAATCAAACTTTAATCAGCGGCAAAGACTGTTTGTTCACTTACGTGTTGCAACTATCAATTTAGTTCCTGTTCCAAAGATAATCTTCCCCAGTCCCGCAGTATTCACACATTGAAAAACTTTGCAACAAATACTATGAAATTATGACAAAGACTGGCCATAGATGTTCAGGTTTGCTAGTAAATTCACTGGTTCTGAGTTATGTACTAATAAACACTTAATTTGGTTCCAAAACCACAGTTTCTATTTTTTTAAATGGGAAATCAATTGAGAGAAACACATAACATACATCAATCTAGAATTAACCTATATTAATCAACTCTATTACATGGTTGAATGACTGTTTTAAATGTTGGCGTAATTTTTTTTAGAATCAATAGTATTTTTTTTTACATTCATGTTTGTTTGCTTTTTCAGAAATGTAACTGAAATGCTAAAATCTTTGGATTAAATAAAGCATTTTAAGCTTTTTGCATTTGAAAATATTGGTACATGAAAATAACCATTTATGAAAAGCATTAGCTGACATAAGTTTTGTTCTTTTTATAAACATATATGGGAAAAACATATGGGAAACATCATGAACCTTGTGTGGGTTAATGTTTTGTCTAAAATATTTTCTATTTTGTGTAAATGTCAGGTAACAAAAATCTTGGCACGTTTTTCTTTTTAAACTATTCTCAACAGAAACGATAACTTACTTGTTTTCAATGATTAACTTTGTGCCTGTCCCAAAGATAACTTTATTCACTCCACTTCCAGAAGTCACACAGTATAAGACTGCACGGCAAAATCTTATCAAATCTGAGAAACAAGTCTTATAGAACTTGATCCACAAGTGAATTATATTACAAAACTCGGGACATTACTATTATTATTTTGCATTGTCCAAAGATATCAGAGACCTGACTTTGTGGGTTGAAAGCAGCCAGATAACAGACACGATACATCAAATAATAAACTCAGATTGGTTTGTTTTTACTTACTTGGATTTATGATAACCTTTGTTCCTTGACCAAAGTATATCTTATCAGAAAATGACACACAGTGTTAGCAACCATACAAATTACTTGTTGTGATTATGTCCTCAATGTAATGCTTGGAGAAATTATTATTTTTAAGTTTTGCAATCAAAATAAAGTTATTTTGTAATAGTACTCTGTCGCAATTAAGTTTGTTTGGTTGTTGTTTTTTTAATTGAAATTTCTAGAAGCATTATATTGTGTAAAACAACATGCTAACATCTAATGGAAAACTTTCTAAACTACTTAATGGGACCTTCTTAAACTTCATACCACAAACATCATGTGGATAATACTGAACTGAGAAACTAAAGCTTATCTGAAATTATATTTTGATTAATATTTTTCATCTTAATTGAAAAATGTATTTTGTTGCATATGGTGACAATAGCCTACAAAAGCTTTTTCATATTTGTTTATCAACTTTATCTTTGGGACAGGTACAATTTTGTTTTGGAAATACAATTCCATGTTTGTCAATCACTTACTTGTTTCAACATGAAGTTTAGTTCCAGAACCAAAATAGATTTTGTAGTTTCCAGTTGCAGTCACACACTGCAGTTCGCCCTTGCAATTACTCTACATCCACATAATGCGTTATGTTTGACTATAGTGTGAGGTTTCTTCATTTTTGTAATTACACAATAGAAAATTCAAGACTTTTAAAAATTGAAAATTGTGAAAATTGTTAATAAAAAATAGCTGTAAGTACTTTTCCTTGCCTGTGTTTCTAAGTACTGAATATGTGCAAGACACTTTTTCTCATTTACATATAGAGCTTAATCACATGAGATATTATTGACTTACTTGATTCAACAGTAAGTCTGGTTCCAGAGCCAAAAATTATTTTCCAGTTTCCAGATCCAGTCACACACTGAATTTCCTCTCAGCAATTACTCTACATGCTCACATAAAACACCCTCATTCTACAAACATTTGTAGGAATTCAAAATTGGAAAATGATATATTTACGTTATATAAATGAACCTGACAGTTAAGGATTTTTGATAAAACAAACAATAGTTTTGTAATGACTAAAATGATGACACACAAAAATTTTTCAAACAATATATAAAATACGAATAGATGGGATAAGGATCTGGATACTCACTTGTGTGAATTTCTAATTTTGTGCCAGACCCAAAGATTAGCTTTCCGTAAGCACTTCCAGAATTCACACAGTGCCAAACCTGATCACTAAAACTCTCTACATTAGACCGCTTGCCTCTTACCAACACATTTACCAAAATATGTTTGTATTAAGTATTTAAGGCCATTGATACGCGTTTAACATTCCTGGAAATCTACCAGGGTGGAAAAAAATCTATTATACTTAATCATATGGTAATTTATAGCTTTTCAGTGGCCAATATCTGTAATTTAATTTATTTCTCATGCATTCAGTACTTCCATTATAAACTTTTAAAATGTTTTCTGTATGTATACTGTAAATCAAATAATGGATATTTTAATATTGCGATAGTTAAATACAAAACCACTTACTTGTGTGAACAAGCAGATTTGTACCTTGACCAAAAATGAGTTTTCCTCCATAGTTATTAGACACACAGTAATTAACTTCATGACATTTTCTGACTGCTCTAACATGTTCTCAAGGAGATATCAGTTTCCAACTACTGAGCTTTGAAATGAAAGTTTTACAATAAGAAATAGTCAATTATAATGAACTTATGTTTTTTTTTGATAATCAAAAATATGTTTGTATATGCCAGATATACACAACTAATAACCTATACTCAATGTGATGTTAAACCCCCAACAAACATTTTACTAACTATTATATTCTAAATACCATTATATTACATTCTTATTTTAAGCATACGTGTCTATATAATCACATCTTCCACATCGATTCAGAATATGTTTGGGATTTTAGAGACTTACTAGAATAAATATGTAGTTTTGTGCCAGATCCAAAGATGAGCTTTCCAAATCCAGCATCCACACACTGCTAAACCTCATGCCTCTAACTTTCTACTACGGTATACCGGAGGGCATTTGTATTGGGACATTTAGTTTCAATTTGTTTTTAAACATTCAACAATCCATATATATCCATAATATCCATTATTGTTGTTGATTATGAATTGCAATTGCAGGAACTTACTTGTATCAACAACTAGGTTTGTTCCTTCGCCAAATACAAGTTTCCCTCCATAGTTTGTTAACACACAGTGTTAAGCTTCATAACAATTTGGCCCTGCCATTGTTTCCTCATCTAAATTTCTGCTAATTGCTTTTTTTTCCTTCTTTTTTTGCAATTACAATCAGACTCTTTCTTATGGTGATACAATTTAGTTTGTTGTTTAAAACAGGATATCAAGCAGGATATTTTAGAAATAGGGAAAATATTTTAATGTCATACCTGACTGTACTGTGAGCTTTGTTCCAGTCCCAAATATAATTTTAAAACCTCCAGTGTTAGTCACACAGAATTATATAGCTGCACAAAAACATCTCTGACTTCCAACCTTTGTAAGAACATGCATGTGTTCATGTATCAAATGTTCTACATATCAGCTTAAAGTGTCAGCTACTTACTCTTTTCTTATTACTCGAATGTCGTAAGACACACATGGGAATTATATGCATTGATAAGTATCCTAAGATTTACCCATCAGGTTCAAAAATCAATAACGTTCATATCATAATACATTAAAAGTAAAAGAGTTAGTTTTTTTCTTACTTGTTCCGATTATCAATTTCGTGCCCGTCCCGAAGAATAGTTTATTGACATTAACTCCAGTAGTCACACAGTATCTGACCACAGAGCAAAAACTGTGTGCCTTAGAGAAACAACTATTAAATTTAATGATCATTGTGTGTGCCTTAGTAAAGATATTTTGCCGATTAAAAATATACTGAATTAATGTGAGGGTTTTTTTATTTTAAAAATACAAGAGCATTCAATGTTCTCCAGCTAAATTAATATTAATACTGAGAAACAGATGCATCTCCATTGAAACATGGGAAGTTTACTCCAGTTCTTGACAGAAGAACCTATTAAGACATAAGAACCTACTATGGTCCATATAGACAATAAATCACGAAAATCTCCTTGACTGTGAGATTTGAATACCAACATCATTTACTCTGAGATAAATGTACCTTGAGAAGTTCTCAAGCAAAAAGACAAGCACTTCTTAAAATCGATTTAAAATCTTTCTTTTTCTTTTTCGATGGTAAGAAAAAAGAAAAAAAAACTCAGAAGCCAAAATCTTTACAAAATCGTCCCCCTGGAATTATAAGGTTCTATTCTGCGTTCTGAGCAGTTTTGAGATATTGAGCTTCAAAGTTTTTGCATTACCATAAAGGAAAATGGGTATGGGGAACAAGTTTCTTTCAAACATAAAAATAACAGGGACCCTAAATGTACAAAACACATCACATAATGTAAATACATTGTCACAGAATAATAATATGTGAATAACTCAATTTTGACAAAAATGTCAGATAGAACCTTATAATTCCAAGGGGACGAAATATACCATCAGACTGTACAAATAAAAATAACAGAATAAAACTTACTTGTTTGAATTATTAGATTTGTGCCTGTTCCAAAAATAAGCTTTTGTCCAGCTCCAAGATTCACACAGTACAAAACAACACTGCAAAATCCCTCAAACTATAACTACTACCATTAAAACTCTGGCTATATATCTAATAAAACAAATCTTTATGCATGCTATTAATGTTCAACAATCTTCATGCACACTATGAATTTATGAAATATGATTCAATACGATTCAATATCTAGTTCACTATTGTTTCTAATAAGTGTTTTAATACAATATAAAATGTACTACTTAATACTTTTGACCAATATATACTGTAGATTTTGGAAGAAATAATAATTTGCAGGATTTTTTACAAATCACTTACTACTTTCAACGGTCAGTTTGGTTCCAGAGCCAAAATGAATTTTCCAGCCTCCAGATTGAGTCACACACTATATTTAATCTCTACACTAACTTCCTCAACAATTTATGATGCATCTGCCACTGAAATGATAAAAGAAAGCTTATACATTTAACTTCATGTACCTGCTCCATTTATTTCTTAATGTAAGGCATGGTAATGCAGGTGAAACTTTAATATCCTAAACTATGATTATCCGACACCTGTGACCATTCCGACCTAACCGAAAAGTTAACTGATACTTCGTTCAATGGCAGATCTCAGATAAATTATAGAGTTACAATCGTTATGTTTCTTTCAGAAACATTCTCTCTGAAACAAGGGAACAATAAAACATTAAGTAGCACTGATAATCAGGAACTTACTTGTTTCAACTATCAACTTTGTGCCTTTTCCAAAGATAAGCTTGTCGGTTCCACCTCCATAAGTCACACAATGTAAGGGCACTAAACTAAAACTCCCTGACCTGAAACTTAATTCTCGGTATCGAATCTCAATTAAATAATAATGACGACTTGTAATTGTAAGGTGTACTAAATGTGCATTTTAAAGCACAATAACCATTCGTAAATTACACTTGTAAATAATCATGTTGTTGGTTATACGTGTGACTATGCATAAGTTTTCTTTAACTTATTGATATGCATTCCTGATTTGTATAAAAATGTTTTATTACTCTATAGCCTCAAAATCACTTACTTGTTTCAACTATCAACTTTGTGCCTTTCCCAAAGAAAAGCTTGTAAAGCTCCACTTCCAGAAGTCACACAACGTAAGACTACTAAGCAAAAACTGCCTGACCTAAAACATCATTCTCCTCAGTGAATCTAACGATTGATATGACAAGCTGTAATTATAAGGTGCATTTTAAAAGCACATAGTAAATTACATTCAACAAAAGTGCAATACTAATGAACCATTTTGATACTGGTTTATATGTGATCAAATATGCATCAGCTTCGTCTTGAAAAGTGTACGATTGACTCATTGCATTTCATCTTATACTATAAAAAAAATACCATGTTTTTTGCTCTTTGCTTTAACTAGCCTCCAAAACACTTACTTGTTTGAACAATCAGTTTGGTTCCAGATCCAAAATAGATTTGCCTGAGACCAGATGAAGTCACACAATGCAGTTTACCAAACAAATAACTGTAACACTAATATGGTCTCATTTGTTAATGCTAGATAATGCATTAGCAAAAATAAACTATCAATTATAGCAGTACATTTTTTCACAGAATTTACTAATCGTTAAACAGTGCATTAGTGCAACAGTGCATATAGACAGTGCATTAATGTTCACTGCTAATTTTGGTTTTAAAGATTTAAGTAAAAACTTCATACTCATGAAAACACTGATTTTTTTTTAATTAAAAGCGATTTCAATGTAATATATTTTTTATAGTAAATTACTCTTTAAATAAGCAATAATATAAAGCTATAAGGATTTTTTTAAGTTCAATCAACTTGGATGCATAAGAAATTTAAACTTACATTATTTAAACAAAGTTTAAAACAAAGTTAAAAATGTATTAGAAAGTTATTTGGATGTATATATATATATATATATATATATATATATATATATATATATATATATACACATATATATATATATATATATATATATATATATATATGACTTATTGATCGTATAATTTTTTGCAGGTACAATAAAGCAAATAATACACAGTGAAAATGAATATATATGCTTAAGAACACCAACTAGCATTAAAAAAACTTACTTGTTTCAATTATCAGGTTTGTACCCGTGCCAAAGATAATCTTATATCCAGTTCCAGCCACACAATATAAGAACACACAACCAAAACCCTCTAACACGTTTATCACCGCTGTTTTTATGAATATTCTTTCATGTATTTTTAAAGTAAAAAAATAATAATACGTTTTAGCTCCTGCTATTATATAATTTACATTCTATTTTGTGGAACTTTTACTGTTGCTTGCCATTTTTGTAAAGTTAGCAACAGTAGTAATAAAAAACAAATATTCTGTATACTCACTCGCATTAACATATAATTTTGTGCCAGAGCCAAAGATCAGCTTTCCGTATCCACTTCCATCATTCACACAGTACGAAACTCCATAACTCTAACTGCTTACTACTTATCCGCATATGGTTATAATGTTAGACATGTTTGTATATACATTGATTTTCTGTATGTATGTTTGAATATCACTGATACTGTAACTCCTTCTAAAGTGAGTCTATATGAAAAAGGAAAAAGGTTTTACCTGAATTTACAAAAAGCCTTGTGCCTTTCCCAAATATCAGTTTCCTTACTCCAGTGTCAGTCACACACAGTTATATAGCTACACAAAAACATACTGAATGCTTAAGGGAAACTTAGAATTTAACACAAAAATATTAAGCTTCAGTAGAAAAGTTAATAACTTTTAGGCTTTAAAGCTGCTCTCATGCTAACATATATTGTGCTATTAATTACTTAGGTTGTATCCCATAAAAAAACAAGGCTTTTCAGAAAACAATAACATGTCAGTGATAATTTTGTGTAATAATTAACTCACTTGTTTCGATAATCAGATTTGTGCCTGTTCCAAATACAAGCTTATTGAATCCACCTCCAGTCACACACTACAAAACCAAACAGCAAAAACTAGGGATACCCAAGATGCCATAAATCTTAGCCTCCAAAAACAATGTTCAATGACAAAGAATCCGAAAGTAACTCATATTATAATATTGGATTTAGTTGCAATGTGAGAACTGTAGTATTTTGCTAACTGCATTTCTGCCCATGGATCCAACATTCCCACTTGGGTCGAAAGTCTAAATTAATTTTATGGTTATATACTGTATTATTTAAAAATCCATTATACAGTATATGCCCTAAAGATTACAGGCTAGTTAATTTTATATTCTTAGATCATGAGAAAAATGTCACTAATATCCATCCCGAGACATGGCCATCTGGATTAACTTTGACATCTGACAAAGAGGTTAGCTTATGTACCTTAATACTTTTTTCCATTCATATTGAAGACATATAGAGGGACGAAATCAAATACAATGAATTCTGTACACATAATACTGAATAATAATCCTGAACTTACTTGCTTCAACAATCAACTTTGTGCCTGTTCCAAAGATAATCTTATCGCCTCCACCTCTATAAGTCACACAATGTAAGGCTACCAAACAAAAACTATCTGGCCAATCAATAGCTCAATCAATCTTTCATAAATTTATAATTAACAATGATTGGTTTTCACTTAGAAAGGATTTATGTAAACTTGCAAGCAATCCAGTATTTTAAAGCAAATCCTGCCCAGGATGCACCTTTTTTGCCATTCTTTATGCATGTGTCAAATAATTTCTTTTGATTACTAAATCAAATATGAACATGTATAAACCCAATTAATTTTATATGATCTAAATATCTGATATGTAATGATTTTGAATGACAAATTTCTCCTTTAAGAATATGTCTAAATGATCAAATCTTTTAAATGTAGGATATGCACGTATATTTTTATGTCCTTTTGAGAATGTTTAGCTATACAACTTGGTGTTTACCTGCATTTACAGTGAGCTTTGTGCCTTTCCCAAATATCACTTTCTGTAGTCCAGTCTGAGTCACACACAGTTATATAGCTACACAAAAACATACTGGAAATTTATGCAAGTTGTAAAGCGTGTTCTGGAAAAGTATGTGTATGTGTCTTATTTAATTACTAACATTAGGTAATACATTAGTCATCATGAACTAACAATGAACAATGCTTTTATTGCATTTAATAATCTTTAATATTTGTTTAAACATATAATTAATTGTGTAAATTAACATGTATTGTGAACCTAGATTTGTAAGAAATTCCATAGTTGATTATGCATTAATGCATAAACTATTGTTAATAAATTGATTGCATTTTAAAGTGTAATATACTTTCAGCCATGCTCTCTTGAGAACATGTGAATTGTAGAGAAGTGCTAAACGAAATAAATTTTACCTGCATTTACAGTGAGTTTTGTGCCTTTCCCAAATATTACTTTCTGTAATCCAGTACCAGTCACACACAGTTAAATAGTCACACAAAAAACATGCTGACTGCTTAAAGAGTTTGCCTATAAAATACTCAAACATTTACTCTTAACAAATACCTTTTCCCAAAAACAATGTCTCTCTTAATTTCCCAAACCTGGGACAATGTCAACAATGTCAGGAATTTGGTGTACTCTAAATAAAGGTGATTACAATTAACTTACTTGTTTCAATGAACAGCTTTGTGCCTGTCCCAAATATAAGCTTATTGAGTGCTCCTGTATTCACACATTACAAAACCAAACTACAAAAACTAGTGCCTCCATCGCTGCTAAAGTTGCCTGTCTAGCGCTACATGTTAATATTGCTTAATGAAAACATTAACTGAATTGCAGTTCAATTTCGGCTGAATAAAACAAGTACGTTTTTAATCATTTTAACCTGATTTAGATTTTTCAAAGATGCTCTAGTCCAGCGTTCTATTTATTTTATTTTCGATTTTTGTTATTTAAATGTTACTATCTATCCCCAAACCACTTTGATTTGTCTCAAATGTCGTGAATTAAATGCACATTTTATATTTTGTTTGAAAAGATAACCAGTTAGAGTCAGTTAAGTATACGTAAACATGTTAAGTAAAGTTTAACTTGATCGCACTAATTAAACTCAAAAATGAAATTTGCATGTAATCGAGCCAGAAAACTGTCAGTTTAGTTCTTTTTCAGCAGCAAATTACATGTTTGGAATTAACAAAAGGAAAACAATGTCTTATCAAACAATTGCCTTAGTTTTAACTTTTGGTGCTATTTACCCGATATAGATAAAGTGTTCATATCAATGCAAGTAGCAGTAGCGCTAAACATAATGAACTTACTTGAATCAACTGTTAATTTTGTGCCTCTCCCAAAAACAAGTTTTCTTCCACCACCAGTATTCACACAATGTCACATCACACATCAAAATCCCTTGTCACATGCAACACAAATCTATATCCATAATTAAAACTCTGTCAAACACACATATAAGTATACAGTGTGTTCTGTATTAACTCTATAAGTTTATTCTATTTAAACCTCAATTATATCTGATCAACATATTCCTTATTATAACTTTATGCATACATTGCCTATTGTGTCCAATGAATTGTTCCTTTTACTGTAACCAATGTTATATAGCCTACTATAACCTTCCAAATAAATGACTTATTTCTTTACGTTTAATTTATAGGCCACCTGCATCCCAAAGAATGCATTTTTATACTATAGAACAATGTGTGCAATTTCTATGGCAAAACACTTACTACTTTCAACGGTCAGTTTGGTTCCAGAGCCAAAGAAGATTTTCAAGCTTCCAGACTGAGTCACACACAACATTTTGCCTCTACATAAACTTCCTCTATGCTATTATTTAAGATATACAAGAAAGCAGTAACACTTTACAGTATGGTTCAATCTAGATCAATAAAAATTTTTAAAAATACATGATTATATGTAAAAAGTAACATTAAACTAGATTGAACCTTAGTGTAAAGTATTTCTTCTAATATCCTAAATAATAGCATCGAGGAAGTTTCTGATAAAAGCTTAAGAAAGCTTTAGCTACTATCAAAGCTTAAGAATTTCACATTTTCCAAGTTTTGGAAAACCTAACCTTTACAATATTAAACGAAAAGTAGATATTTCAATCATGGCTTTTCACAAATGAATAAAACAATGAAGAATTCAGCACACCTTAAAGCGGCACTGATAATCCAATATAAACAAACTTACTTTTCTCAACTATTAACTTTGTGCCTGTTCCAAAGAAAATCTTGTAGCCTCCACCTCCAGTAGTCACACAATAACAAATCACTGAACAAAAACTGCCCTGAAAGACCTAAATTAACTCACCTGCCAATATATAATGCCAAGTGAAAACTAATCATTGCTAATTAAAAGCATTTTGATAAACATATTGAACTGGGAAAAAAAATCTACAGAAGTATTGTGGAAATTGGACTGTGTATCTGACTTAATTACAGCAATTTCACAACTATATCATGAAATGGTTTGTGATGTTTCTACTTCTCTAGACACTTACTTGTTTCAACTATCAGTTTGGTTCCAGAGCCAAAATAGATTTGATTGAGTCCAGATGAAGTCACACAATGCAGTTTACCATCACAATAACTACATTTAAACCAATGATCCAAACTCATGGCTAAGATTTTGAAAATGTACCCTTGCATTTAATAATAGTTATAACAACTGTTATTGTTAAATAGCAGTGAGGTTATAAGGTTAAGGACAATGATGAATAGAATTTATAAGACGTTTCCAATAAACTAAAAAAGCTTGTACTCTTTACAGTAAAATACTGCAAAAATGCAACAGAAAAGCATTAAATTGGTACATAACCTTATATACGGTGAACATTTTTAATGGTTTAACATCAAAGTATGTAATTTTAAAGTAAAATACGCTTCAAATTACTATTCTGGTGGTTAGCAGTAGATTTTAAGGTATAAAGGCAGATTTGGGAGTTAAAGTAGGTAGATTAACATTATATCACATAATGAAATGTAGATATACATTGTAAAACTGGAAACATTGCCTGTTTTTCCCAGGTGAATTTATGACAATCACAGCTGCCAGCTTTATACCGTAAATTTAACAGGATATATGTATATTTTTTTTCCTGGCTCTGGCATAATCGGCTTGATTGTTAAAACAGATTATAGTATATTTCAAAGTGTTCGATGACGAAAATGTATCTACTAACAAACAATAGCTTTGTAAGCAAATATGATAAAAAAGAACGTAAGTTATGCAATTTTCAAAGAACAGCTGAAATTAATAAACTTACTTGTGTCAATTATCAACCTTGTGCCTGCCCCAAAAATAATCTTATAACTTCCTCCAGCAGTCACACAACATGACAACACACAACCAAAACCTTCTAACACAACAGTCACAAATCTGCTATTTGATTAAGCTGCCTTTACAAAATAATACAAATCTAAAGACAGATATTGTTGGAGTTTTATCATTTTCATTCTATTTGATAAATTCCTTTTCCACAATCGCATGCCTTCCATGCGAAAATACTCTTAATTAATCTCCTGCTGTCCATTATAGGTCAATGTAGGAAAGTTTTCAGTTAACAGCAGAAAAAAAGGGAAATATATTTGATTCTGCATACTCACTTGAACTAACGTGTAATTTTGTGCCAGAACCAAAGATCATTTTTCCATATCCATCAGTCACACAATGTGAAGCATCATAACTATAACTGATTATAGCACACTAGATGAGCGTTTCCCTGTAACAATCAACACTACAAATTCTTCATAAACATTTCCCTTATTTAAACATACACATTAACGCTTAGCATTGTTTCAATAGAATACTAGTAATATGTCATGTATGACTAAATTGACCTAAAATCTACATCCAATATTATATAAGGTAGGCTACTTCTATATGCACTATTTATAATAATGCAAGAAAACAAGATTGTTCTTGTTTGCATTTCAGCTTGAATCTAAAGGGCAAATAGAAATGATTTACCTGTATTTACAATGAGCTTTGTGCCTGATCCAAATATGATGTTCTGTGCTCCAGAATAAGTCACACACAGTTACAAAGCTACACAAAAACACGCTGATTGTTTAAGGGAAAGCAAACACCAGCTTCAAAATAGAATTGGTTATAAACCTATAAAACTTAACTTAGAATGATCGGGTTATTAAAAGGTTTCCTATTATGTGTCAGTTTCCCCTAAAGACTACATCAACATGGAATATACTTTATTTAAATATTCCTTTGAAGTAAGCATGGCCAAGAATAATAAACTTACGGGCATTAACTAAATTCAATGCATCTCCCAAAGATAATCTTCAGTGTACTTGTAACATAAAAAAGATGGCAGTGTTATCTGATGTCTTATTAATGTCTAACTCCATTTTAATTAAAACCACTCAATTCTTAATCTAAGAAATGCAAAATAAAACAATTTTAAATTTCACTAATTCTTATGAACTTACTGCTTTGGATTATCAGTTTTGTGCCTGTTCCGAAGAACAACTTTCCTGTGTTTCCAGCATTCACACAATGTCAGATCACTAATCAAAAACCCTATTACTTTATCTCATCCATGGGGAAGTCTATACAGGTTCTGTTCGACACAGAAAATTAAAAAAATAATTAAATAAATAAATAAAACAATATTTTTTACTTGTGCTAGATATTAAGCACTATATTTGTTTGCATAATCTCGCAATCAATGACTGGCTTAGTTTGTTGAAACATGTTCTGCAACTTGATATGTATTACTTAATAAAAACAATTGCTAGTAACATGTTATGCATTTATACAAATACAAATCACTTACTGGTTTCAACTGTCAGTTTAGTTCCAGAGCCAAAATAGACTTTCAAGTCTCCACTAGTCACACACCAATTTTGTCTTTAGCATAAACTCCCTCCACTCTCAAACTATAATCTTTATCAATACTGTGTGAAATGCACCCAACATGAACTTTCTAATATCTATGATTTTTCTCTTTTATTGGAAACGTCATAATAAATTAATGGCAAACGACCCGGTCAATATTTAGATTTTACAAATAAATGAATCTAATGAGTTGGTATAACTAAAGGCCAGCAGAGATCACGTTTCACATTTCACCTGTTTTCAATTTATCCCTCAACAGAAGGGAATATATCCATGTGCTGCATTAAAAAAGAGTGAGGAATATGAGAAAACTCACGTGACTAAACAAAATGCAAACATATACCTGTTATATAAAGCAAAGCTTTTAAAAATGGTTTTCAACTTCAAGAAACAAATACTTGCCTGGTTCAACAATGAGTTTTGTTCCACCACCAAATGTAAGCTTATAACTTCCAGTATTCACACAGAGATACAACCTATACCAAATACCCCATGCACTATCTCTGGTTATCGCAGATTACTGATGTTCACATACAAGTGTTTAATAACTAAAAATGCAATTAGAGAATAGTGATTCCTCTTACATATGTATTTTCTGTTGTGCAGTATAAAGATATTTGGCACAGGTATATTAAAAACAACAGGCAGCGATGGAAAAGATTCAAATTTTACAGATGCACTGTAAAAAAATATTGTTGGTTTAACTTAAAATTAAGTAACCTGGTTGCCTTAAAATTTTAAGTTCATTGAACTGGAAAAATGGAGTTAATACAATCAAGGGGATTGATTTACGCATCAGAAACTCAAAATATTATGTATCTGAACTACATAAATTATTTAAGTTGATTTGAGAAAAGAAAAAAATGTTGTAATTACAAATCATGAAAATATTTTTTACAGTGAGAAGCTGAACAAATTAATCCAGTGAGCTGGATTTTGATTTGGAAAAAAATATAGGATTTTATCCACTTTGATAAACATTTTTTTATGAACAAAGTTCTCGGTTTGATTTAGTAACACAAACGTAGAGGCTTTGAAATCAACCTATAAAATAAATGAATCCTTATTTGGGTCCAATTGGATATTTTAGCAAAGCTTTTTTACATTTAAATATTGTTTAAAGGTGTGATGAGACTGGGAATGTTTGTACATTTATATTTAAGATTTATACATACCTGAATTTATTATAAGTTTTGTTCCTTTTCCAAAAATGAGCTTCCATGTTCCCCCACTACTAGACACACAGTGCTTTGTGTGCGAACAAATACATGCCAACTGTCACAAATATAAATAATTGACAATAACCATACAAATTAATTACTTTTATGTAATTTCTAAGTGCATCTATATAGCATTTATCTTTGCATCTTGTCTTATGCCTCCTTAAATATACTATTTGGATGAATTACTTTTCACGATGAACAAAATAATGGTGTATATTTCTGATATTAACTTTCAACTTTAGTGTTGACTCTGCTAAAGCACATTAATTTCCTTGTTTCTGTTTTGTTTTTGTTTAACATGTGTAGTGCAAATGGAAAAACATCCTAAATGTAATATGTACAATATGTGTTAGTGTTGTGCCGTTGTGCCGAATGTATACTGAACTACCACACACAACTAAACGAAACGAACAATATAGACCAACAACTACAAATGCAATTTAGATGTCAAAGATCTAATGAGATGAAGAAGAAAAAAAACATTATGGCTTTAGCTTGCCTGTTGAACACATCATTAAATCAAATAATACAATATGAGCCTAATGTCCTGATGTAAATTACTTTAGTACTTGCCTATAATCGACTATGAGCTTTGTTCCACTGCTAAAAAACAACTTGTTCCTATTTGTATCCACACAGCACTAAAGCCTATATCAAATACTCAATGTACTACCATGCCACTGCAGAAAAATAAAAGATATCAACTTTAAGGGTAGAATTTTAAATCAGAGGGTCTAAGAAATATTTTACACATTAGTGTTGTTAATATTAGACCTGTTGTGCCATTTCAAAATCCTTCATAGTCGGTGAAGCTGTGATGACAATTGATTAAATTGATAGAAAAGCACTATAAGAAATAAGAGTTTCTTCTTTTAAACTATTTGATGTTTTTGTTACATCACATGCTCTGGTCCAACTACAGCCTACCCAGAGATTCAGCATCCCAACACAAATTGTTTAAAATGACCAATAGAATTCAGATTAGAAGAAAAAGTTCTGATGCGGAAACTTCTCAAACTTAGAAAGTCTCTATGAAATGTGCATTTGCAAAACTCCATTGTGATTCCCTCACTGGATAGCACATGATAATGGCCTGGTAAAACTAGTCATTTATACAAATTCTAATAGTAATTCTATTTCTCTTCATTCGTTCTCCATAACTGGCATACTTTTACATCTCTTACTTACTTGATTCAATGATGAGATTGGTCCCTTGACCAAAAATCAGCTTATTGCAGCACCAACATTCACACAGTAGACTTCCCCACTACAATCGACCATTTCTACTGTACAATAAATGTTAGAAACTGAAACTCAGAAACAAATTGTACCTTTTTGTTTTAAATTTAAATGAAGAATTTGACTATGCATCTTTGACTTTTAGTAGAAACGGTTGCTCAGGAATTTAACTATTGAAAGGATGTTAATGTAATTCATACAGTTTAGTTTTTAGTTTCCATTGTCAAACATGATAATATAGTATCACATGCCTTTTACTTACTGGTTTGAATTATCAGCTTTGTTCCTTTCCAGAAATGATTTTGTTTGCAGTATTAGACACACAAAGAGATCGCTCCATACCAAAAACTGCCAAACACTAACTTCTACTGTTCACTCAACTATGGTGAACTATTTTTCACTTTTAATTATTTATATACACTTTTTATAGAACATATACTATTATTTTTTCGATGCATATAATGATTTATAAAGCATATAATTTAATCTACATGAAACATAAGTCTTTAATAACTGGGAATGTTTAAGTGAAAATATTTTTTTTTACAGAATTAAAATATCACATTTAAGATGCTGTCTTAATCAACATGCTTTCCTAGCAACTCTTAGTTTGTAAATCACTTCATATATAGTTTGAACCTTCAACATTGTGATTACTAGCAGATACTAGACCAAAACTACCAGCAAACTTGCAGAACTTTCTCAAGAGTTAATGCCCACACAAAAAAATAAAATAAAATGTACAACTCTGAAGATGTTGCAGTTATTGGATTTATCAGACAAGTACACTTACTTGCATGAATGGAAAGTTTGGATCCTTTAGCAAAAGATTATCTTTCCAAGGCTACCAGTATTCACACATGGCTACACATCCATACATAAACCTATGCATAAGACGCAATCTCTAAAACCACAAGCTGCATCAAAAGAGATTTCATTGCACATTTATTCTTTTAAACATATTGCTTATAGATTTGTTTGTTAAAAAAAAATGGCATGTTCTGTCACAAATAGGATGTTTTAACTCTTGAAAAAGCCCAGCATTGCCATCAAGACTGCTGTACATGTAGCATAAATTAAGTATAAAAAAGTTGCTAATGTTTGTGTTTTGAAGAAGAGAGTCAAAAGTAAGCATCTCTCAAACTTACACAAAATAAATGTTGTGTTTTACTAAATTACCTTTTGTAAAAGGCTATTTTAGTATTTAACAGTCGCACCTACCAAACATTTCTTTTAAGATTAGAGAGAGCAGAACTTACTTGATTCCACAAATAGTTTCATGCCACTTGCAAATATAAGCTTGTCATTCCCTCTAGTCACACAGAGTTATACACCATAACACAAACCCACCAAACAGCTAATTTTGAAGATAGAATATTTTCCAATTAATTTCAACAGTAAAAAAAAATATATATATATATTCTTAAAAGAGCAAAGCATGACGTTTAATTGAGGCTTCATGTACTGAAAGTGGATTTAGCTCAAAGATAAGTAAAGTCTTCCAAATTTTCATGTACCGGATATTTTCATGTAAATACAACATGATTTTATGGTCTTTCAAATATATAGCCTACTAAGAATTTATTTTTACAACAGATTGCTATTTAGATGCAAAACACTAATTGAGACCTGCAGCCAAAGTTTGTTTTTAATCTTAATCTTTGAATTCAGTGACCTATCCAATTATTGGTCACATTATGCTATTGGTAAGATTTGTTACAGTATTTATTAATCTTTGTTAATTTAAATGTTCATTGTTAGCTCATGTTAAAGAGTTCACTTTAAAAAAAACTTTTGCTGATAATTTACTCACCCCATGTCATCCAAGATGTCCATGTCTTTCTTTCTTCAGTCGAAAAAAAAAATTAGGTTTTTGATGAAAACATTCCAGGATTTTCTCTATATAATGGAGTTCAATGGGAACCAAACCCTTATTTATCATCTGGTGTCTTTTAAAGCCCTTTGAAGCTGCACTGAAACTCTCCTTTGGACCTTGAACCGTTTGGTTCCCAATGAAGTGCATTATATGGAGAAAATCCTGGAATGTTTTCATCAAAAACCTTAATTTCTTTTCGACTGAAGAAATAAAGACATGGACATCTTGGATGACTTTGGGTGAGTAAATTATCAGCAAAAGTTTTTTTACAATTTAATTACTCCTTTAACTAACTAATGATAACAAATTAAACCTTGGTAAAATGTTACCAAATAAAATTGTTAAACAAATAAATCCAACTTACTTGATTTTACAGTGAGCTTGGTACCCTGGGCAAATGTGACCTGGTTAACCCCTATTGCATTCTCACAGAGCTACAATGCGTAACAAAAACACCTTTGACACAATGGCCATCACTTTATCTCATTTAAGGACTGAGAATGTGTTATATTTCATGTTACGTTTTCAGAAATATTTTCTAATAATTTCCCTCTGATTGTTGCCATTCAAACTATTTTTCTAAAATAAACACAAACATTTATACTACATTAGTCATTACATTAGTCAAACACTGAATTGGGGTGTAATATACCATCAAATACAGACAAAAAGCAGTTTTTACTTAAGCTTATTTTTATAGTTTCAGAAGAGAGTGAACTGGTTTGTAAATGAGTAGAGTAGTGACCGGTTATTATAACTGTTATTAATGGAGAAGTGCTCATCATAAATTTTCATAAGTCACTTTCTTGCATTACAGAAGACTTAAAATCGATAAAAAAGATAAATCTCACCTGACTCCACTATAAGTTTTGTACCGATACCAAAGTTTATCTTACTGATTCCCTGGTCATTCACACAACACTACACAGCATGTCAAATACCCTTCAGTGCAAACATCCTCAAATGAGAATTATTTCTATTGGCAAACTAAGATGGAAAATATATAGATTTCATTTATAATCTTTGAATTATCCCAAGTTATAATGATAAGACCATTTTGCAGTCATTCCACTTCCCTTTAATTAAAGAATTATAAATATAATATAAAAAATAATAATAATTAAGCCATATACTTTTCATGCTATAAAAGCAACAACAAAAGCCATTAAAAGTAATACTCACTGGACTGCACAATTAAATTTGTTCCAGATCCCATAAAGAGCTTGTAGCCTGAACCAGACGACCACAGTGTTGCATTCCCATACATAAAACCTCTTCCTACAATATAGAGATAAAATATATAGAGAGAGATTTAAACAGGATATCTTCACATCATCATTTACCAAACTCTCAATGACACAGTCTTAAAATACTCAATATAGGCCTACTTCTATATTTTGAGATTCTTTCTCAATAAATTTAAACATTATCAAAGGCATGGCTAAAAAATTTAAATATCTTTAATTATTTAAAAATTTAATTCTAAAAATTCAGTTATTGTTTTTATATAAGAGAATTGAAGGATTTGTACTATTTGTCTCACATTTTGCCAGAGATACATTAATGAAGCCAGAGTCTTTAGTAGCTATAGCTATATAGACAATCACTAACATCTTTGAGAATATATCAGTGATTGTGATGCAACAGCCATAATTCATTTAAACATAATATTTGACTGGTGCAGTGAAACAAATTGAATAAATGCATTCAATTTTGTGGCAGTTTGAATCCTTACCTTAGTGTCACTACTCCCAATCTCCATCAGATCCTGGGATATGTCTGCACTTCCTGTGTAAGAACGTGTTTTGAATGTGAACATGAGTTTAGCTGCGGAATTAAAATAACACCTACCTAACAACATATTAGACTAGGAGAAGAAACCATTCAAATGAAGAAAACATAGAAACTCACCTCTTCATATAGACATCAGTGTTCTACTGGCCTAGTTTTACCTTGACACATGGCCTGTTCGTTGCTCATTCCTGTCAACCTAAACAGTGTCTACATAGATTAATAACATTGGGCTTTTACTCGTTTTTGTTTTGTCAACCCATATTAAAACTGAATGTTTACGAGCTCTAAATAAACGTATCTGCAGTAAACAAAACACTTTTGAACGCGTCCTTGGATTAAATGGAGTAGCCTAGCAAGAAAAAGCACGATGCTACTGATGTCACTTTTTTGTTGTTGTTAATTAGACTACATACGACCAATATTCATTTTATTTTGCAAGTCCCAATAGCAGGGTAAAGTCGGATTGAAATTGGGACATGAGACAAGCCGGACAAGAACCATTATCCCCATAAGCAAACAGCTCGAGAGTTCAAACACTGTACAAGCAAAACAGGTGGAATAATTTAAGGTAGGCTACCATTTAGCTCGGGCGGCCACTAGGGGTCACTATAGTCTACCTGTTTAGACAACCAGCCTGACGGCATGCATATGCTCACTATAGGCCACAAGAGGGTAGTAGCCTACACCTTTTATTTCATGGTCTCGGTTAGAAGCAGGCACACTGTTTCAATAAAAATATGAGTGAAATCATCTTACTTATTACACTTAATAAATAAAATTAAATGATTTGTAAGTACAAATATCTACTTTAAAGAGACTAGTAACTTACACTAACGTTAATTTTTTTAAATGTTTTAAAAATAAATTTCTTCTGCATTTATTTGATCCAAACACAGTAAATTATAGTAGTTAAACAGTAAAAAACAGATATTGTGAAATATTTTTACAATGAAAAATTAGTTTTCTATTTGAATATTTTTAAAATGCAATTTGTGTGACGCAAAACTGAATTTTCATCATTACTCCAGTCTTCAGTGTCACATGATCCTTCAGAAATCATTCCAATATGCTGATTTGGTCTATTATCTATTAGCCTATTATTTGTTCTTTTTAGTAAAAATAAATAAATAAATCAGGATTTATTTGATGAATGGAAAATTTAAAAGGACGGCATTTGTCTGAAATAGAAAGTTTTTGTAACAATTATACACTCTAGTGTTTAAAAGTTTAGGGTCAGTAAGATTTTTTTTTTTAAGAAATTAATACTTTTGATCACCAAGGATGTATAAAATGATCTAAAGTGACAGTAAATACATTTATGACATTAAAAAGCTTTCTTCTATTCATGCTTTGAACTTTCTATTTTCTCTGAACTGTTTTTAACATTGAAAATAATAAATAATAATAATAACTCAACATATTAGAATGATTTCAGAAGGATCAAATGACACTGGAGACTGGATTAATAAATAAAAAAAGCCCCCAGAAGCTGTAGATGCAAGACTTGTTTTACAGCTGTTTTTTGCTTTATATCACAGAGGCACTGAGGGGAAAACACTTCGCAACAAAACACAGTAATTCTTGGAACCCGAAGCGAGCAGTAGATCTTTATCCAAAAGTGTGGTTCGCGTCTGCCTAGAGCAGCAATGTGCTGTTGAAACTGCGGTTTAGACATTCTCGCATGAAACTTTTTTCATAGAAGGCATTTTATTATATGGTTAAACAAAACAAAAATCATATTACATGAAAAAAGCCTCAGTAATTAAGTCAAATAATAATCAATAACACAATTACACAATGTAAGAGTCTTGAATTCTGTGATAACACTATGTAAAAAAAAATATATATATATATATCTTGCTAATTTAAAAAGCATAAAAATTCTAACTTGCACTTGTCTGCAAAATATATATATATATATATATATATATATATATATATATATATATATATATATATATATATATATATATATATATATATATATAAAATCAAAAAAGACACAACAAAGCAATATGCACCACTGGATGCAGAAATGATTATAATGTAAAAAAAAAGACAATATGGGTTGTATCTATGTTTTGTATATTTTAACTGCATTTCTAACAATTGTTATTGTTAATTCCATTTTACATTAACAGACAGATATATATATATATATATATATATATATATATATATATATATATATATATATTATATATATATTTATATATAGTCACTCACTAAAATCGCATTTGTTTGTTGATCCCAGGGTCTGATCAGAGCATCAGTTAAGAAATCCTATTTGCTGAATTGAACTATTAAAACAGAAATGCCTTTACAGTCATCAATACATTGACTGCAACACATTTAGCCAGCAGAATTCTCAGACCTGTCACAAGAAGGGTCACGGACTTCATTTTTGGCACATCTGAGAAAAAGAAAGGAAAATTTAAACACAAAACGAATTTTCCCTTGATGTTTAATTTACTTATATAGCATAATCTAGATAACGAATACAAGATATATGTGTAGCATATAATATACTGTATTTTATTACTAACCGCTCTTTAACACTGAGGCTGGAAGTACTAGAAGCATTCGTTTCACAAGACTGTGAAGTTGGTTTTTTATCAGGACTTTCTGCAGAATAAGAATTAAGTAGAAAACAACTTATATTTATATTTTGTATATATATATATATATATATATATATAAAACTTACAATACTTAAAATATTAAATCAAATAAAATAAAAAAATTAAATTATAATGATGAATTTAAGTACAAACCTGTCACATCAGGAGTTTCGTCTGAAGTTTTGTCTGAGTTTTCTCTGATTTTTTCATCCACTTGGCATTTTTGGATTTTATCACCAGCGAATCCAGCATAATAATAGGTTTTGCTGGATTTGAACAGTTCTGCATTGTTGGTACTTAAACTCACAGGGCTTCCATTTTCCAGAGTCAATGTCAGTAGTTTTGTCTTGAGGAAAGAACCCGCCGGCCAGACAAATATCATGTCCTGTGACCTTCTTATCCTGGTCTTTGCTCTTCAAAGGGGACAGGATGGACAAAAAACTCGGAGAAGTCGGCGATACATCTAAGCAACGAAAAATGAGCAGTTTTCATCAATTTTTCAATTCTTTAGCAAGACCGTACTTTCTTTACATGTAGTATTTGCAAAACTATGCCCACTAATGTTGTGAAAAAACCTTGCAGTCATCTATTCATGCATTCATACATCACTAGATTTATGAACAAATATTAATGACTCTATTACAAACGTTTTCTTCAGAGCAACGGTTAACATAGTGAACATACTGTGATCCCAAGCTGAAGCAACTAAGCAACTATCAGACATCGTTTGAACCTAATTGGTGGGGTTTTCCACTATTTTCTACAGCAAAATTGTTGGTGTAAAAGCATGCAATAGTTCAAAAGAAGCACTTACTTGGTAAGACAGTGAGGGTTATCGGCTTTCCGAATGTTAAAGTGTCAGTAGCTGAAAATGCACTGCTAACGTAACCCTTACAAAAACACTCCTGACCCTGACATCTGCATTAGGACTGACAAACTAACCTAAATAAGCCCCATTTACAACAACTAACTAAGCAAAGTTCATTTATTCACAAAACCAGGTGCATGGGTTGGACAAATGCTTTATAATAATAATATTGAAGTGGATTTACTTACTTGGTACGACCGTTGAGAACGAATGGAAGCTCCAAAAGTTAGAGGATCTGCACTTCAGTCAGCCCTCTGACAATATCCTTTGGTAACGTAAAGTATCTTCATATCTTAAGAAATATAATATAGACTCATCTGAAATTAGATGTGAAATAGCCAGTTCAAAAGATCCAGTTTGATTTTCTTTCAAAGACAATTCCATCTGCCAGTCCGTCCTCATGATAAACATGTCTGCTCCATTCAGATACAAACAGGTGACTGGAACAAATGCCTTCAAAACAGAAAACAACAGAATAAAACCTGTGATCATGAAGTCTTTCAGTCAGATAGTGGTTTAAAGCTATTAATACAATTAAGAAATGGATATTCTTTCCTAAAAGTGCTATGAGATTTTGTACAGCACCTAATGAAGAATCTATCACTGTGGTAGTCCCCAACACAATGAAAAAGGCAGTACAAAAACCTGACACAATGTGCCCTATGTTGGGGGGTTGTCTTATACGGAAGAGAGATTGAAAAGCTGTCTTCTAAAAAAGCTTCTCAATAGACATATTTGACTAGAACTATGTTAAAAATCCATTGCCATGAGATGAAACACCAAACTGCAGTGGAAATCTGCATGTCCAAGATGACAGAACAACCTCAGAAGAATCTTTCAGCGCAGTGGCAGCTATTTAAACTCTTTGAGGTTTTTGTATGAGACAAAGCATGAAGTGAATCACTGTGGTACCCCAATCCACACTGACACAACCCGACACAAAAACCAACAGCCAGCCTCTGTGTCAAAGAGCAAACAATGACACATCAAACAGAATAACTTTTTACAAAACATACGGAGAAATTGGTGCCTAAAACACTCAATGAAAAGTTTTAAACTTTTAGTAAATAATTGGTCTTACCATACATTTGGGATATTGTAACAATGTAAGAGCAGTAAGTGAGGAATACTACAGATTCTATACTTTGTGGAGCTGTCTGTTATTACATAATACTTAATAATAGCCATATATTATTTTGGAACACAGGCATTATAATTTATATAGTTATAATATAGTTATAACTATTGATTATAATATAGTTCAATATATATCAATATAGTTTACTGATTTATATTAAAACCATTATTCAAGAATAATTAAGGAATGGTTATTAATAAAAAGTTTACAAAAAGAATAATTAAAAACGAATTCTTGCAGACAGTGGCCTGGTGTAATGAATAGGCTTACTGTACATCAAGTTATTGAATTCAGTCCTTTTCATCGTTATATAAGCAGAGCAGATGCTAACTGCTCTGAGACACATAAGTTGAGGATCCAAATGAAGTATTTATTTAAAGGGTTATTCACAATCTTAATCCAAATCCAGGCAAAGGTCATACACAAACAAACAATTCAAACAATCACAAGGCAGGGAACACGAGCAAAAGAGTAATCCATGGAACAGGCAAGAAATCTAAAAACCAAGAGACATGAAACCAGGGAGACTGCTCGGAATTGCAGTGTAACACTAAACAAGACGCCACGGAGAATTACAGATAAAAACATTATGGACGCTGAGGCGGAGCAGAGGTGAAGGACGAAGGGTTCAGGGCGAAGGGTTCGTCCTGGGAAGAGCAGGCATCCAGGGTGGATCCGATAGTTCAGAGGGCCAAGGCAGACCCAAGGGGCCTGCCGGACCTGAGGGTTCAGGGGGCTAAGGCGGATCAGAGGGTTCGGGGGGGCCAAGTTGGACCCGAGGGTTCAGGGGGCCAAGGCGCAGCCGAGGGTTCAGGGGGCCAAGGCGGACCCGAGGGTTCAAGGGGCCAAGGCGGACCCGAGGGTTCAGGGGGCCAAGGCGAGCCGAGGGTTCAGGGGGCCAGGCGAGCCGAGGGTTCAGGGGCCAAGGCAGACCCGAGGGTTCAGGAACCCAAGGTGGACCTGAGGGTTCGGGGGCTGAGGCGGATCAGGAGGGTTTGGGGGGCCAAGGCGGACCCGAGGGTTCAGGGGGCCAAGGGTGGACCTGAGGGTTCAGGGGGCTAAGGCGGATCAGAGGGTTTCAGGGGGCCAAGGTGGACCCGAGGGTTCAGGGGCTCGAGGCGAGCCGAGGGTTCAGGGGGCCAGCGCGAGCCGAGGGTTCAGGGGGCCAAGGCGGGACCCGAGGGTTCAGGGGCCAAGCGCGGACCCGAGGGTTCAGGGGGCCGAAGGCGGAGCCGAGGGTTCAGGGGGCCAAGGCGAGCCGAGGGTTCAGGGGGCCAAGGCGGACCCGAGGGTTTCAGGGGGCCAAGGCGAGCCGAGGGTTCAGGGGGCCAAGGCGGAGCCGAGGGTTCAGGGGGCCAAGGCGAGCCGAGGGTTCAGGGGCCAGGCGGACCCAAGGGTTCAGGGGGCCAAGGTGGACCTGAGGGTTCAGGGGGCCAGAGGCGGATCAGAGGGTTCGGGGGGCCAGAGGTGGACCCGAGGGTTCAGGGGGCCAAGGTGAGCCGAGGGTTCAGGGGCCACGGCGGACCCGGGGGTTTGGGGGCCAAGCCGGAACCCGAGGGTTCAGGGGGCCGAGGCGGACCCGAGGGTTCAGGGGGCCAAGGCGAGCCGAGGGTTCAGGGGCCAAGGCGGACCCAAGGGTTCAGGGGGCCAAGGTGGACCCGAGGGTTCAGGGGGCCAAGGCGGATCAGAGGGTTCAGGGGGCCAAGGCGGATCAGAGGGTTCGGGGGGCCAAGGTGGACCCGAGGGTTCGGGGGCCAAGGTGGACCCGAGGGTTCAGGGGGCCAAGGTGGACCCGGAGGGTTCAGGGGGCCAAGGTGGACCCGAGGGTTCAGGGGGCCAAGGCGGATCAGAGGGTTCGGGGGCCAAGGTGGACCCGAGGGGTTCGGGGGGCCAAGGTGGACCCGAGGGTTCAGGGGGGCCAAGGCGGATCAGAGGGGTTCGGGGGGCCAAGGTGGACCCGAGGGTTCAGGGGCCAGGCGTGAGCCAAGGGTTCAGGGGCCAAGGCGGACCCAAGGGTTCAGGGGGCCAGAGGCGGACCCGTGACTGAGGGTCTGGTCAAACTGAAACTAAAATCATATAACAAGGTAGGAAACACAAGCATTTTGAAATCAAATCACAAGAGTTTTTGTAGGGGCTCCTCAAAGATTGAATCAACGTGCCCCGAGTACACACTGAAATATTCTGTGGCAAAAACGGTTCAATGGAGTTTGCATTAAGGAGAGATGATAACGCAGGTGGCGTATAAGTGGTAAGCTGATCTTCAACCACTGTGGTTTCCTGTCAGGAAGTGGGTGAGGAGCTGAGAGGTGTTCCAAGAACAACCCGTCCCCTTCCATTTCTCAGACAGCATCAACTTTACAGCTCTTTCCCTCTGTGATTTACACTACAACCCCATTTCCCTCTTCTTAATTATAAAGTCTAAAATGCTTGTCAAAGGTTTAAAAGGGTGGTAAAGTATGATTTCAATTTTCTAACTTTAGTTAGTGTGAAAATGTTGCTGTTGGAGCATAAATGACATTATCAAAGTTAAAACGCTCAGAGTTCAAAGCAAAGGAAGAAATTTGCTTTTAAAGAAATAATTTCTTTAAGGACTACAACAAACGGCTGGTAGGGACTTTCTGGAGAAATCTTCTAAATATCAGAAATCGGCTGAATGTATATCGAAAACGGTAAAACTCAACTGTTTAACTCTGGGGGAGTTTTAAAATGAGCCTATTTTCTCAAAAAAAGTGGAGTATCCCTTTAAAACGTATTTTCTGTAATCACGTGGATGTAACGTCGTCAGTGTCCTGACGGAATAACACAATCCGAAGTGTGAGGTACAGAAAAGACTCCAAAGTCTGCTTATGAGGACATGGTTTATTTTATTAAAGGCATAGCTGATTCCAGCGTTTACAAGTGTCCACAAAGAGACAAGAACACAATAAATCAAGCCCATTATAGAAGGAGATATCCTCAAAAACCAACTATTCCCTGACAAAATCCTCTAAAAAACAAAAGAAAAAAGAATTTGACTGGATATCTCCCTCATCCAAAATACAAGGCATTCTGAAAGATGGATTTCATGCAGAATTTTAAGTGTGTCAGACTCAATTCAGGGTTGGGACAAACTTTCATAGTGGTAAATTTAATGTAAAAAGCTGGCTGTTATTTTTTTATTTTATTTTTAGCTTTATTATTGGAATGTTATGTCACGGCCCAAAGGCGCAAGGCTGTTGTCCTGTGATCAGCATTGTAATGTACATCACTACAGAAGCCACAGTTAAAAAGATGGATACTGGACAACAGGAAAAAATCCACATTTACAATGCAGTGAGATACAGGGTATCAAAAAAAAGCACATTCACACAAGACTGTGCACTACAAGTCCATTCCAAAATAAAAGAATGTTAGACGTCCACAGCAACCAATCAGATCACAGGCTTCTGAAAACTCCTTACTGAACAATTCTAAGAGGAAAACTAAAAAAATGAACAAAATGAGGCCTCAGCTCCCGCTGAAACTTTGCTTTGCTTGTAGAATTATTTTATTTTTTGCAAATGATACTTGGACTTTTAAGATTCCACGTAATTATTAATTCCTCTTTTTTTTAAATACAATTTTAAATGCAACAAGAGAAGCACAATCACACGGCAAATAGACACATCATTTAAAGTTTGTCTTTAATAAAATGTTCTCTACTCAAAAATAAAACACGCTTTATTCTCATCATACAAGAGAGTACGTCTTTCATATAACCTTCGCGAACAAAACGCATTGCTTAACCAGGAAGAATTAACCACTGTGAACGCATTATAGCATATCTCAGCCTATCCAACACTAACCCATGGCCCCAGAACATTTACCAAACAGTGGCACCCATTACAAGGTCTTGAAGGCTTACTCAGTGCTATATCCTCTAGTGAAAAGAGAACCGTTAGTTTTCAAAACAATGACCTTGAGAAGAAAAGAAAAAAAAAGGGCTGCAAACAGGGCGTCTATGATGCTGCGACCACTTTCTACGCGGACAATCGCATGAGAAACGGTCACTTGACGCTGAACCTGAGGCAACTGATGATAGTACATTACGAGATTTCAGAGTAAAAGCAGTAATCGGGCTGACGCTCTTCCTCTTTTTTAGTGCTTAGCATAACGGGAGCGCGGAAAGCGTCCTTTCAGAGTTGTGGTCTGGTGGTTTTTGAACCGATCAGAGTACAGTTCTTGAGGAGATGGTACCTGAAAGAAGAACAATTCAGTGGCTGTGAGGTTGCTGTGGGAAAATGGGCTTCCCCGGCTTGCGTCCATTTCCTGACAAGCCAAACAGCTGTCGCAGCTTGACCTGTTCGCCTGAAGTTTCCCAAACCTTCCCTACAGTGCCAACGTGATTCGCGATTCTGAACGATTCCTTAAAACAAAAATAGAGAAAGAACAACAAAAGGAAGAGAGAAAACACAGAGACCAGGCACAAAGAGAGCTGATAAAGCTTAAAACTATTAATAAAAAGGCAGAACAGGAACAAAAGAAGCGCGTTATGCTGGTAAGCTAGAGTAAGAGAAATGAGGAAAGGGAGGGAGAAAGGGAGGCACACATTTATATCGAATGAATCTCCCCCCATTAGCAGAAAACTATTGAACATATTTACTGAAATAATATTTCAGAGAGCTAAAAACTGCTACAGAACAAGTCACAAAATACAGTAATTGGTTAATAATTGCAGCTCCTACTGCAGCTAATGATACTACATCCTACATCTATAGTCTAACCCCCAACTCCGCTCTGACTACTGATTGAGCTATAAATGTCGCTAATGAGCTTCATAATGGTTCGAACTTTAGAGACTGTCCCTGTCTTGCCACTCAAACTTCTCTTGCAAATCAACAGACTGTACATGACAACACCATGATCCATGCCTGCGTCAATCTAAAGTCCTGAATAATCGAGCACATTCTCTCAGATGCGCACGTCTCATGCCATTGCATCATCCTCCATTTCATTCCGTTTTTTTTATTCTTTATTCTGCGACATAGCGACACGTAATCCCTCTGAGAAAAAGAATCCAAGACTTGGAATAAAACAAAACCACTCCTTGTATTTTTTTTTTTTTGCCCCTCGCAAAACCACATCTGCCGTCAATAAACATCCCTTTCTGACACTGCACGCCCACACCTGAATCTCCACGTGCGGCGGTGCCGGTTGCACAGTAGCGATTTAAGCAGGTGGCATGTGGCGTCGTAGTCCAGAATCTTAAGTCCAGATGAGACAGGAGAATGACCTTTGACCCCCAGAGGAAGAGAGGTGGCAATCAGAGAGAGTTTGTCCCCTCATAGTCAGTGTTCTGCAGCGGCTACGTGCTGAGCAGCGTGACAGGTCAGGTGCTTGCACTGCCCTCGTTGGCCATAGAGGCACAGGGAGAGAGACAGACAGAGTGAGTGAGAGAGAGAGAGGAGAGGGCTGCACGTCCCCTCGTCGGTCAGGCGAGGCGGCTTCATTTCGAGCCTGTCGCCTTCACATCGTTCGTCCGTCCTCCAGCCTCCGCGCGCCAGATAATGCCGGAAATTTCCCGATCGGAGCTTGTGGTGTTTCACCTCTTCTGTTGAATCATGTTTGACACAAGTGTGTCTTTCTGTGGGCTCTCAGTGTGGCGGGGTTCATGTTGCCCGTGGCCGCGCTGCTGCTTCTGTTTCTGCTGCATCAGGAGCTGCTCCAGCGCAGATGGACTGGGCTGCATCATAGAGCTCTGACTCAGATTGACTGCAGAAAAAGGGGTAGAAGAAATGGAAAGTGAAGGGATATTAAGACCACAGAAAAACAACCAAGCAACTGACAAAATACGTCTGTAGCGCATCTAGCGGTTAGAACGTGTCGAAAATAGCTACAACACCAATATATGTTACACGTTGAACATCTCATTCTACCCTTGAAACTGTCAAGGAGGACAGTTGAAGAGTCCTCCATTGGCATGTCCTGGGCTGCCCAGCTGCTGGTTGGCGCCCCCTGGTGCCAGCTGTTGGTCTCTGAGACAGAGGAAGTACGAGGGAGAAGGCAGGTAGTCCAACCCAAAGCCGCTGACACCTGAAGATAGTCATATTTACATACCAACCATACATATACACATATTCAAAACCCATTTTACAGTTTATTAATCATTTAAAGAGGCTAGCAGTGGCCAAATATAGATATAGTACACAGTGAATATGACATAACAGAGGAAAGCTGGATTTAGCGCAACATAGTTTGATCTCAACAGTTTGACTCTCGAGCTGTGTCCATCTGACAGCTAAATCTCTCCTGTCCACACCTCAGTCAACACGGTTTAGATCATTTGCACAGAAAGAGTCTTGTACGCACTGTACATTAATTTTATGATATAGTACAATTTATTTCAACAGTAGATTTAAAAAGTAGGTTTTGCCTATCCATTAACCCTCAGGTGCTCTTCTGCCATTTCTTGACCGAAAAATTTTCTGTTTTGAAATTTTACAAATCACAGCTTCATCAGAATGTTACGAAACTTGGTGACTTTTATGGCATTATGTCTGTGAACACAAAATAAAATTGAGGTCATGATCCAAGCAGGCTAAGTGGTCGTAAAAAAATACACTTGTGGTCTTTGGTTAAAAATGACCCCCATAGGAAATTAATGGGAAATTGTACTTTTTTTTTTTTTAAATGTGAATTTTTGTTTGTCAATTTTTTTATAAGAAATAGTTTTTGAGATTGTTTTAACTATATATTCAAATCCACCAACAACCAAAAAAATGTGTTCATAAACAGCTGGGAATTCACATGCCTCTCCATAGAGAGCTGTACATGCCATCTAGTGGTTAGAGCATGATTCTACGCTTTTTCTCTAATACTGTAACCAGATGGTGCTAATTTTTTTTCACATTTTTTTTTCTGAAGGCCTAGACTCTATATTAAACTATATATCTATTAATTTATTTATTTTTTTCCCATTTCAAAAATAAATCATAAATATTGCATAAATATTAATAAATTCAATTAAATTGTCTCAAAATACTAAATTAAAAAGAATATAGAACAAAAATAAACTGCAATGGTTTTACTGGGATGGAGAAAGTTTCATTTTCAGGTGTCCGGTCACTTTTGACCGGGAAGATAACAAGTGTGACTCCGAAACGAAAGAGCACCTGAGGGTTAAACAGATTTGTTAAAGTTGGAGAAGAGCTCCTGTGCATCTTCTCAGGTTTCATTGCTGTCAAAAAAAAAAAAAAAAAAACATCTCATCGGCTAAATATACTATTATTGCCAAAAGTTTTGGGACACCTGCCTTTTTGGCGCATGAACTTTAATGACATCCCATTCTTAATACATTGGGTTTAATATGGAGTCAGCCAACCCTTTGCAGCTATAAGCCCTGAACTCTTCTGGAAAGGCTTTCCATAAGGTTTACGGAATGCGTTATGGGAATTTTCTACCATTCTTCTAGAAGCACATTTGTAAAGTCAGGATTCAGGAACTGATGTTAAGACAAAAGGCCTGGATGCAGTCTCCACTTCATCTAAAGGTGTTCTATCGGGTCGAGGTCAGGAATCTGTGCTGGCCAGTCAAGTTCCTGCACAACAAACTCACTCATTCATGTCTTTAGGGACCTAGCTTTGTGCACTGGTGCACAGTCATGTTGGCAACAGGAATGTCCCCACAATGTTGGGTCCATGAAATTGTCCAAAATGTCTTGGCATGCTGAAGCATTAAGAGTTCCTTTCACAGGAACTCAAGGGACTCAAGCCCAACCCCTGAAAAACAATCACCACAGTCCCCCCTCCACCAAACTTTACAGTGGTGGTGTGCTTTACACCCCTACATCTGACGGCCATGGAAACCCAGTTCATGAAGCGCTCGACGCACTGTTCTTGAGCTAATCTGAAGGCCACACAAAGTTCAGAGGTCTGTAGCTTTTTAAAGTTGGCGACTTGAATACACTGAACTTCTGAGAGCAACCCATTCTTTCACAAATGTTTGTAGAAGCAGTTTGACTGCCTAGGTACTTCATTTTATACAAATGTGGCCATGGAAGTGATTGGAACACCTGAATTCAATGATTTGGAGGGGTGTCCCAAGACGTTGGCAATATAGTGTATAAATATGACCGTTTTGGCAATATATAGGTCGAGAACTAGAAGAGATCCATAGAACCAAGATAGTATGTTCTCAGCATGGGAATTACCAGTCTTGTCGGCCTTCCAGCGGTCGGTCACGCGACGGTCTCTGCTGTCAGGTGTCCCAATGGGGCCCGAAGTTAGAGAAGGGCAGGGAGCCGTGGCTGTGGGTGGGTGGGGATGAAGGCAGGCTGCTTGGGTTGGAAGAGTGAGGGGACTGACTGGCTGGTGTTGAGTGATCTATAAAAAAAGACAGACACAGAATATTAATAAAATGATGCTGTTAGTTCACATGTACAAACCTAAAATAAAGGCTATGAATGAAATGAATTCTCATAATATGATGTCTCAAAGCCATCTAGTTAATGCTCACATACAGTATATCAAAATCACTATATGGTACCTGAGCTAGCAGGAAGGGAGGGGGACCAATGGGTTTCCTTCAAAGAGGGAGTAGAGCGAGGGCTCCTGGTGCATCATGGGTGCATCTGGTTTAGACTGCAGGGCCACTTTAACGTATGCCTCGCTGAAAATACTATTGTTCTGGTAGGAGCTGTCCTGTAAAACAGAAAACAATAATATTTTTTAGTAACATTAGCATTCAGTGCATGATTGGCAAGTAAAAACAAAGCAACATCCAGCCAATCAAATACAAAATTTGGTAGTGTTTTGAAGGAAAACACTGCCACCTGGTGACTTCTGATCCACAATGCAAAAGAGGACAAAAGTGTTTGTTTGGGAAAGAAAAAGTATTGCAGCTTTACCTGAATGGAAAATCGGGGAGAAGAGAAGACTGCCCAATCACATCAGCTCCACTGTCTAGTCGTGACGGATTTGGCAACTACAGAGAGAGAAAAGCACAAAAGATGAGCCCTCTGCAGAACATGCATTCCAACAGATCATTTTTAGGCAAATCACAGTACAAATATAGCAAAAACTCTATTTCCAGACATAGGCACACATTATAACAAATGAAAGATATAGTACACTACATAATAGCACACTACTCATTTGACACATGTCCAACATTTGGACACATTAGATTGAATTGTACACTTTTTAAAATCTAAAAGCTTATTTTTTATTTTTTTTTATTAGACGCACAACTTAGACCTAGATATTCATTTTAATAAGAACTCTTTCAATACTGTTCAAAAGGTATCCGGATGCATCTCATGATGTTGCATGTATGCCATCTCTGTGTTATTTCTTAGTTACGATGACTTATTGCTCTAACATATTGGAAAACAATAGACAGTGTCCAAACTTTCAACTGGCATTGAAAACAGGGACCAGATTGTTTTTATCCATAGAAGCTCATATCAAAACTCTAACCACTCCCACCAGACGACAAGATAGGAGAACTACATACAAACATGTTCCTTCCAGGAGCAGAATTAAGAGGGCCAGCCAAGGCCTGGTAGAAATCATGAGGTTTAGTAAAGAGCAGCTCCTCCTCTTCCTCAAAGTCCGCCAGAGTCTTTAACAGGTCTGGGGGCAGAAGAGGGGAGCTCTTGTTGTCCTAGTGAGAAACGAGGCACAAAGGGGAAGGAAGGAAGGAGAGAGAGAGAGAGAGAGAGAGGGAGGGAGAAAAGGGGATGAGAGAAAGAGGATGTAAGAAAATAGGAAGCAGCCTGTCAGAGCTATCTGAAGATCAGTGCCCTTCTTAAACTGACTTCTGCTCACGGCTGGAGATTAAGCTCTTTGACTGACTCAAATGTAAAATAGTGTTTCAAACAACACACAAATGAATCACAGAATACTTCACAGCAGAGTTAGATAGATGGAAACGTGAAAGAAGAAACAAAAAATTTGAAAGCATGCGCTTCTGCACAACCGCTGAGATCAGGTTTCTATAAAACCCAATGTGTATGTAAATGATCCCCAGCTTATGCCGGAAACCCGTGATAATCACAGTCATAACAGATCTCTTTCAGAGGCTGCGCCTATTTAAACCAAAGGCAAGTGGAAGGAATTGACTGAGAATGATGACGACTGAGGTCGTGTTCACATTAGAATACTTGCTTACTACTTAGGGAACACTGCACCAAGCAGAATGCTATGAATAAACACATGATGAAACAATACATGTTAAAAGCATTAATTAACTACAATGCATGCTTGACCTAATGTTGCATGTTTTAAATTAATGAGTGATGTCCAGTTTTTAAAAAAGGAAATTACAATTTTTCAATCCATATTTGATTCAAATTCCTCAACTACTTAGCCATCTTAAATGAAGAAAACGATACATACTACTTGTGTGTGTGTGTCTGTGTGTGTGTGTATATATATATATATATATATATATATATATATATATATATATATATATATATATATATATATATATAATATTTAAAAGAAATACATTACCATTCAAAAGCATGCATTAAATTGATATAAAGCGAGTGTAATAACATCTATAATCCAGAAAAAAATAACCTAGATTTCAGTCCTAGAAGACTGGAGTAATGATATAACACAAATAAATTACATTTCAAAATATATAAATAGATTATATATATTTTTCATAACTTGACCTACTGGTAGAAACAAGTTACGAGTTTTCTCTGGTTACTTATGCAGGATTTCTCCAATTATTTAGTCGATTTAAAACTACAGCAAGCTAGATTTAAAAAAAAAAATTAGAGCACAACGCCCAAATCTCCAAGTCCAAACAACAACAGGTACACAGAACCAAATCGCGTCATACATTTATTTTTCTATAACCCATTTCATTTAGCTATACAACATAATACGAGAATACTGAATTTGTCACTAGTGCAATATTACTGTTTTAGAGTATTTTTAATCTTGAGTAGTTTTGCTAGTTTATGCAGATATTTATTTATATTTAAACAAAATATAGTTAAATTAAATATTAATAAGTTATTGAAATATTTATTAAAAAATATGTTAATTTTATTGTTATTGTGTTTCTATACATAGAATGCATACTAAAAACTAAAACTCAGACTATGACTAAAAAACAATAGTATGCTAATATAATATTATATTAAGCCTGACGCTAATTTCTATTATAACATACAACAGCTGTATAAACAGATGAAAAGAGTGCTAACTTCATAAGGAGGCCCTCTGGGCATGTTCTCCTGGTCAGGGCAGAAGGACTTCCAGGCCGACGTTTGCCCAACCTCTCCCCCATTCCGCTCCTGCCCTCTCCTCCCATGTGGTAAGGTGGCTCCCAGTAGAAATCCTGCACTTTGACCTCTGGAAACTTCATCTTCTCTGTCCATGCTGGGCTGAGGGGGCTGCATGCTCATAGGGTGATCAAAGAGCTTCATTGGGTCCTGGGTGGGCATGAAGAAAGGCTGTTTGACGGGCATCTGCATGGGCATTTTCTGCATGGAGGGCTGAGTTTGGTGCTGGCTCCACATTTGACCAGGCTGTTCAGCCACCTGCATGTAAGCCTGCAAGGACAAAATAAAATGGAGAGAGTAGAGAAATTACCAACAAGGTCAGCAACATAAATGTTTCCATGTAGTCTCCATGGTAATCAGCCTTTTAAGAAAACATGAGAGCAGACTTATTGAACAAGAGCAAATTAAATCAGCATTCATGTAATACCACATGATTTAAATAGAAGCGTCAGATTACCTGCTGCATGCTGTGATGATGTGGTGGACTTTTGCCAAGCTGAGAGCTCTGCTTGGTGGGCGACTGCTGCGGTTGCTGTTGCTGTACTTGGAGCTGCACAGATTGCTGCAAGGCTTGTTGGGATGGTTGTGGAGGGAGCGGCTGGTGTCTGCTGAGGCTGGGGAGGTCCCTGGTTTCAGGCTCCAGGGCCCGAGGGCCTCTGCTGGCTGTAGGGAATGTGTGAGGGTTTCCCTGTCTGTACCGAATTGGCAGATTGAGGGTGGGAGGCGGTCTGGAGGAAGGGTGCAGGTACGGATACACCTGTGGGCAAGGTGAAGCCCGGGCTCATGGAGAAAGCCACGGGTGGAGGGATCCCATATGCTGGTGGAGGGAAGCCTGAAGGAGGAAAAACATGAGGAAATGAGCAATGACTGAACAGCCCATGTATAATAATGTTCAGGTGTGGCATTTATGAAAGGGTCTAAGCGTACCTGGTCTGCTGGGCAGAGCGGAAAGCTCCAGGGTGGTGGATGGGGATAAACTGAGAAGAGCATGTGGTTTGAGTCTGTGTGACTGGAGTCTTCCTCACCTCAGATACTGGAGTCTTCCTTATTTCAGTCTGAGTCTTCACCTTGTAGCAAAAAAACAAAAAGGAGTTTGTTTACACATTTGAATAAGAATTACAGCAAAATGAGGCACAATTGATTCTCCCTTACCTGTTTCCCAGCATCCATTGTTTTATCATGACTGTTTTTCTTCACCTCGCTCTTTCTTTTCCCTCTTTCTTCAGCTCATTCTTTCCTTGTATTCCATTTCCTTTATCTGAATCCAGCTCTGTCCTTCCCTGCATCCCTTTGGTGCTGGTTTCGGTTCTGTTCTCTGCTCTGTTCGCGAGGTTTAATATTCTCTTTGAAGGTGACCACAGGTCTCCGCTGCCATCCAGCCCGCTGTTCTGGTTCTTTCCAGCAGAGAGGACCGACTTCAGGCCCTGGGTGCTGTCATTGGAGGTCTGCTCACCATTAGATGACTCCTGGAGGACTGGTGTGTCTTTTTTCCTGTGGCTCTTCTACCACCATCTCAGGGATGTCAGTTATGAAGAGCAGAAGGCCATCACTTATGCGACACTGGATCAACCTGTTGATACCAAAAGCAAAAATTAGTCACAATGACAAATTGTGACAAAAAGAGAGAAGAATAAGGTAAAAGAACAAGAAAGATAAAAGAAGATACTAATTAAAAATAAGCAAATATCAACTTTTTGTTTATATTTTAATGCATATTTTTCAGCTAGAAGAACCAGTTTTGAAGCTGCCAGCATTTTTCAGTTTTGAAGCTGCCAAACTTCAGGAAAGTCCAAGAAAGACCGAAGTCATGAGTAAGAAATGAATGAAAGTGAAACAATGGCTTACCGTGGTTGGTTGTCAGCCACCCACTTGCCCTGGCTGATGAGTCTTTGGTGTCGGGCATGAACTAACAGGCTCTCCACAACACTCTGATGCCCTTTAGAGAAGTCTAGCATCCTGGAATCATTGAATAACAACCTTAAGAGAACAAACAACGCTAAAAGTCATGTGTGTAAAATAAAGAGTCAAAACAACAACAGTAATCAATTTATAATGAAGGTTTACCGCAAAAGCAGGACGAAGGGCCAGAAAGCCTTGTAGCTCGAACTCTTCAGGCAGTGGAATAACTGTGAAACAAACAATCATGACCATTAACTGAATAAACTGTTCAAAAGATATTTCACAAGCAAATTTAAGTGTGATGCAGCACTCATACCTGACACATTTGACACATCCTCCTCCTTAGGCTCAAAGCTGTTCAGAATGGACACCAGCCATGGCCAGATGCTGTGAAATGCCAAAGACGTGTCATTTTAATAGTATTCAATAGCACAAAATCTTGGCTCAGGCAGAACCATTTTAAGTGTCATCATGACAAAAAAAATATATATATATATATATATATATATATATATATATATATATATATATAAATTAAACACAGTGCAATGCATTATGGGTATTGTTGCTGAGATTAAGCAGATTGCGCATTAAAGAGACAGGATCAGCCTTTTAAGAAACTATTACTAATTTCCCTACTAAATACAAAACACAAAATCAAGGTTTTGTTTTAAAACTGAAATAAAACCAGCATCTTTAAATAGCATTCAGGTGAAAGAAAATAGGAAGTCTTTCTTACTACTGGCGCTTGTCCATGGTACTTTCATTAAACACACTGGGTCGAAGCCTCAGCCAGTCCAGAGACACTTTGATGGCAGGAAGAGGCATTCCCCCATGATCTCCTCTCGGTTCTTATTGAGTAAAGCTCGGCTTAGCATCACACCCAGGAAAGACACTAGGGAAAGAACAACATTGATAATAGTAAGAAATGTTTCTTGTGTACCAAATCAGCATATTAGAATAATTTCTGTTGAATCATCATGTGACACTGAAGACTGGTGTAATGATGCTAAAAAATTCAGCTTTGCCACCACATGAATAAATCACATTTTACAATATATTAAATTAGAGAATGGTTATTTTAAATGATAATAGGTCACAATATTACTGTTTAGACAGCATTTTTGATTAAATAAAAGCAAACTTCTTTCAGAAAACTGTATTCCACCCCCATATTTTGAATGTGTATATCTTTTAAAATTACAAGTAAGGAATAATTTACGACAGGCCGTTCAATTATTAGAAAATAATGCACACTCGAGGTGGTAATGCGGTCACGACGCGAAGCGGAGTGGCCGTTACACCTCGGGTGTGCATTATTTTTCGGATAATTCAACGACCTGAAGTCAATTATTCCGCTTATACTACAGTTCACACACACCTCAAAACATTGTTAAGATGATTCATATCAAGATCGTTTGTCAAGTTTTTGACATTAAAGCGCTCTTGTATGTAGGACTAATTTCTTATCATCTAATCCCATGCCTCCGTTGCTAATTCCAAAACGTCATTTTAGAGGTAGTAGTAACGGAGGTTGTTTGAGCCACTGATAGCAGACTAATGTAATGATGGGGGACACACTTACAATTCGCTGAATATTCGAAGACCGGCTGTTTCCATCGACTGTAGTAGCAGGTCTTACCATCTGAGTGAACACAGACTGAACGCGCTGCTGTGCTGAACGCGCGTTGGGCATGATCAGCCAGAAAGTATTAAATTACATTCATAACTGGCGTAGGCCTAAACTAGTCTGTCCCGGCTTTATGCAGTTATTAGTGCAGTTATTAGAGAGAGAGAGATGTTGAAATAATGAGACAGAAAAGCATGTGCGTCAATATTAATAGTATTATTTATTTATTTATTTATTTATTAACTTCGTTTTAATTAATTCGTCCATTATTGTTTTCTATAATTGACATTGGGTACCCAATAAATGAAACACACAGCCCTTTTAACAAGTAAGCCTATCAATAATTATTTATTTGTTATATTATCTGAAATAATTACGAAAATCCGTGCAGTAGGACTAATAATTTATTTATATATTCAGTTTAATTTTCTATTTAGCCTATTATAGATAGGACTATACTTTATTTATTAAAATTAAACTGTATGTGTCAGTTGATTGTGAAGTTAGACATTCAAATATTTCAGATCAAGCGCATGGGGCTGCATGTCTTCTCTTGTTATGTAATTGAATCCTATTTTCCGTTAACTATGCACAGTGATATGGAACTGTAATGTCGGTTCAAACTTGCCTGAAACCACTTTAGCCTGTGCGTTTCCTGGAAAATAATTGCAAACCTTTAGAACGTTCTTCAACCAATCAGAATCAAGCATTCAACAGCCCTGTAGTATAAGTGTGTTTAACCCATCGGTTTAGAAGCAGTGTGATATAAAAGGACATACTGAAGAGGCCAAGGAGTTGGATCCAGCTCGATCTGCTCGTCCGAGCTGTAGCTGTGCTCATCTGCCTCATTGCTGAAGTCTCTGAGGTGGTGCAGTTCAAACAGGTTTATAACTGTGATGTGGACCAGCTGCTGGGAGCTGAAGCTTTCTGAAGAATCAGCCTCTGTGAGCTCGAATCAGTCAGGAAGAATATTTGAGTATACAAATTCAGACTCAGGAAAATGCATATGAAGCTGCTATAGCTGGTGGTTTTGACTGCACCTGAAACTGCTCCTTTAGTTTCTCTCTCAGGGTGTTCAGCTTATCTAGGCTTTTGCAGAGAGAAAACATGGCCGTGGAACTCTGATGAAGGACTTAATGAAATCAGAAATACTGCTCCATTTTGTTTTGACCTCATCACGGCTGGTGCGTCTAAAAGACGAAAGAAAATTAAGCACTAGTTCTTACTTGTATATGGATAATGTGATCAAAATATTATGATCATATTAATATAAATGTCTGCAAAGCATTCTGACCTCTCAAGGGCCTTGGAAGAGCTTTCTGTAGGTTGGTGGAGCAGCAGGAAATGGGAAGTTTGACAGCAATGCTCCTGCAGTAGTAGAGAAGATTGTTGTAAGGTGGTCTCCTTTGGAGGAGGCCAGTATGGCCAGCTGATTGTAAGGTTGAACCTAAGAGCAGAGGGAGAAAAGGTTCATTTTTAATTCACTTGTTTTTATTTTCTAATGTCAGTGGTGCACTTGACTACGTGAAAACATGCAGAAACAGATACAAACCATTTGAAGGAACAAGTTGAGCTGCATGTCTGTAGTACGACTCAGCCTGGCTGGTTTGGTTCCAGAATGTGCTGTAGGTTGCATAAAATAAACCACAACCAATGAAACCCCCCAGTGAATAACATCCAATATTTTCATTCTGAAAACAGGAGAGCAGGTTGCATGATGCTCTCCCCAGAATTGCTACAAAATCCTCACCAATATCTCCGAGATGGACGAGACAGTGCTGGCAGATGTAGGAACAGGAGCTGGGCTGGGGCTTCACTATGGCGTTGGTGCTGCTCTGTTTATTGCTGATGATGCCAAGCTGCGAGGATTTTCACACGGCATGGCAAGTCCACATTAAACACCGTGCACAGCTCTTGCAACAACTGAGAATTCAGAAAGAGATTTTAATAAAGGTCACTACAGGTTTTGGGAAACGGTCAACAAAGAATAACAGACTGACATAATAACTGGTCATGTGACACAGAGCTTGTCTACTGGTCGTTTCAACCACAATCTGTTTAACAATGAGCATTGAGCACAATAGCACAGCTTCCTTGTGTGTTCTATTTATTTATCATTTGACACATATCAGCAGCAATGACTGCATTCATGGCAAAAGCAACAGAATTTCAATAAAATAAAACAGTTTGATTACAACAATATCATTTCAATACATTACTTACTTGTGTGTAGAATCCACTGAGCTGCCTCAAGGAACAGGGAGAGATTGGCCTGCACTTCACTTTCGATTGGGGTTGGCCCTGTTCTTCAGCTTGACTCTGTAGTGTTGTTATTTGATTCTTAAGAGCGTGGTTCCAGCTGAAACAAAAGTATTTGAGGGACAAAAACAGTCAGATATTAACAGACAACACACAAACTTAGACGAGGCATAATGCATGTAAATAACGCAAATCATTATGCAGAGTATTATAATTGATATTCTTACAGATCTTGTTCTACTTTCTTGTCCAGGGCGTACTCTAGGTCCGTAACCAGCATTTTCTGGTACAAGTCCTGAAGAGCCTGCCGTGATGTCCAGAGCCTCTCGCCGCACCAAGCTTAGAATCTGCATTACATGTGGAGTGGAACATGTTAAAAAGCTAGATGAGCTGCAGCGGCACTGTGTAACGTGACTGACTGTCTCTAACAGTGCCTTTCAGCTCATTTGGCGAAAGATCTGCACGTCTTAGTAACCACATCCAATGCCATGGTTACCAAAGTGACAGGAATAAGATGACAAATATGAAACAGCAATAGACTCCAAGTAAGCTCATACATCACAATGAATAGTTCCAATATGTGCAGCTTAATTAGTGAAACTCATTGCCATTATATTATTATTTAAAGATCACAAGTTAGACAAACTTAAAGTAGCATGCTAATAAAAAAATGACATTGACAAATGTTAAGTAGTAAATAAATAGACTAAACAAGAGATGATAGCACATACCTGTCATGTCAGCCTTCAGGGCCTCTTGCCTGCCTGCTCAAAACAAGAAATTAATATGTTAATGAGGTGATGATTTAAGAGAGAATCATTGGACAAGGTCTGGTGGAAATCTATGGAACAAGCACAACAGCATTGCAGTTTAGGGGCTTCGAATGTACAAACTCGAGGCCAGTCCCTGGGCTTCCCCATGCTGCCTCTGCTGTATACGACATTCATTCACGTGCTAGGCAGTCTGGAGTACCATGGACCAATTTTTCCACCTCATGCTGAGGGAATCAATCACAGAACAGGGCATATGTCTATGCAACACACCAAAGTAGTTTGCTTATACCTATGGATCAAACATGGCAGCAGACGTGAAGTTACCTTTTGAAGGAGCCTTGGATATTGTTCTAAGTTTAAGTCTGAGTTAGAACGCAAGTGTAACTAGTTTAGAACGCAAATAATCTTCTTACCTATCGTCTTCCTCTCTACATACGTCATCTGGTTGGTATAATCTGAAACGTTTGCCTGATGAAGCTACATACAGGCACATTTGATAGAAATTTGTAGCACCCAATAAACAGCTCTGGGCATTTGTAAACCAATGAGATCAATCATTGTGACAGACCTATAAACACAGTTCAAGTCATGACACACAGCAACATTAAAGCAATGCCATTGGTCTAATTGACAGAAATGTGTCAAATAAGAAATTGGCCATAATAATAACTTCTTGTTAGATATTTTAGTGGTTGATTTGTTTTGGTTTTTGCTAGCCTGGTCTTGCTCGCACGTGAGCATGAAGCTGAACTACACTGTTACGTCATATCACAGTGGCCATTTCAAAGAAATTAAGAGGCAAGTGTGTCAGTTCATAGCTGAAATAAGTAATGAGGGGCCTGGCTGGTGGGTATGTTCAGCTCTTTGGCAATATCCAGTGCCTCTGGTTCAGGGTAGGCCATTGTTTATTTTTTTGGCTGAATACTGATAGGCCTGGTCGGGATAATCAATTTATCGACTTATTTGTAATTAGTTCTTTATTGTCATTGCTATAAATAACAACAAAATAACATCAGAAAATCCTAAAATAAAAGTGCAATAAAAAGTCCATAAAATGCAGTCCATTATATCTTACACCATTTGGTTTGCCAACATAGTACCAGTCGACAGAGACATTAAAATTATTGGTAACAGTTTATTAGTTAACTAGCTAGCATGAACTTATAATGAACTGCAGTTATAAAGCATTTATTAATCTTTGTTAGGGTTGGGTATCGTTTGAATTTGAACGATTCTGATTCCTGATTCCTTGTTTCTATTTCGGTTCTGAACGATTCTCGATTCCGATTCTTTTAAGAGGCAGTGTCAAAAAAGTTTAGCTAACCTTGCTAACCAACGGTCTTTCTGAAGGAAATACTCCTTTAGTCACAAATTTTGCATTTTGCAGAGATTTCTTTATTTTTAGAAAAGTGAAGCCACACTTTGGACCGTCGACGTAAGCTACTCATGTTCGAACTCGCGCTGTTATGCCAACACTTCCAGTAGCTGCTTCTTCCTTGGTGTTGTTCAGCGGTTTCTTCTTCTGGTCGGCGGACTGTGAATATCGAAACTAGGAATCGAAATATTAACTTTTAACGATTCTGGAAAAATGAAAAGTTAGTCCTCGGTTCCAATCGATACTCGATACCCAACCCTGAACCTTTGTTAAAGTTAATTTCAACATTTACTAATACTTTATTAAAATCTTGCTAACATTAGTTAATGCACTGTGAACTAACATGAACAAACAACGAACAGCGGTATTTTTAAACTAACATGAACAAAGATTAATAAATACTGTAACAAATGTATCGCTCTTGTAACCTTATTGGAAAAAGTGTTACCAAATAATTTATTGTCCATGATAAACAATACTAAAGGATAATTGCTACAGCAATGCATACAACAGTTCCAACTATTAAAGATGTGCAAAGGGAGAAGTGTGGTGTACGTGGCGGGCTGGGTGTAAATAGGTAGACAGTCTCAAACACAGTTTGAATTCGCTGGTGTTTTCTGGCATTGACAAATTACCACGTAGCCAATCACAACAACGTGAGGGCTTAAGCATATCATTATTACTATACTGCGAAGCCTCAAGAGAAGCTAGGTTATCCAGATATTTTTTTGTTTTTTTTTATGATGTATAATACAATGTTATGATGAACTATATGCCTTTCTCCACTGACGTTCTAGTAGTTCAAAGAGTTTGTAAGGATGCTGTTTTTAGAAGACAATTGTCTGACTCCAAGATGGAAACTCGGGAACAGGGTTTGTGTAATATTTAATATAATAATTAGCAAAACATTATGAGCTGCTGTGTTTGATAACATAGCCTTGCCAAAGGCTAATCATATTAATTACCGTTATGTGTCCGACGTTGTATAGAGATACATAAAATGCATTGCCTAGGAAAAAAAGTTTAAATATGCCACTTAGCATTTTGTTGATCAAACATGAGTTTTAAGGGATATAATTATTGAATACCGGGGACTTCAAATGCCATTTTTACAGCTATCCGTGATATCATTGACATATGGTAAGGGGTGCTATTATGCATCTTCTGAAAGAGTACAACATCTCCAGATCAAAACCCAGGCAAAGCAGCAGCAGAAACAAGCAATCTCATATACAAGCGGATGCATTAGAAAAATAATGCAATCATCAACAAAAAAACAGCATATAAATGGCCTAATGTTACTGAATGAAATGTTGCCCAGGAAGTGCTATAGGACTGTGGACAGCTCAACAAGTCCTGATAAACTTGATCTACTAATCCATTCATCCAGCCTGTTTTGATCATCGTACTTGAATCTGATCTTGTCTTTGACAAAAACACAATCTTCTCAGTTTTTTGCTCAAAATGTTTGTTTTTTATGAAACTTACCCACATTCAAGTGTTGATGATAAAAAAGAATGCATGAAGCTAAAACAGATATTTTTGTTCAAAAGCAGAGAGGTCTGTTCTTACGTTTTATATAGTGCATTCACACAACAAAATATTCTGGGGGCCACAAAATTGTGAAACTTACAAAAAATCTTGGCAGTGGCTAGCAAGTGGCAACTTAAAAAAAGTGAGTTAAAAAAACACTGGCGAGGAAAGAGTCAAGATGTTTGAAAGCAACTAAAAAGCACAAATGTCAGGGCATGTCAACACTTCCACAGGGCCCAAATGCACCCTCAGACGGTTAAAAAACCCAGCTTGATAATGTTGCATTGGTAACACACATCCAATAATATTTGAATACAATAAATTAACAGAACAATAACAATTGTACAAAATACATGAAAAAAACAAAACGATAGCAAGGCAGTCATAAAAACAATGCATCACCGGACTAGTTAGACAATAGACAATTCAATCAACTAACCTGAAATTCTCTAGCACACAACCACAACTTGACTGTTGACTTTGAAGCAGTCACATTCATAACAAATGGTTAATATCTTGGCCTAGATGCTCTGATATTAAACTTTTCTTTCCACTTAATAAAATTGTTCCTTCCTCACATAAAGATCCCACCATCAAGATTCCTTCCTCACACAAAGATCCAACCTCTAATCTCTGAATAATCTAAAAAAAAAAACAAAGACAACTTCTAATGTTGTCAAAAATATCTAAAATGGTTCCAATAGGCTACTCATTTCTCCCAGTATCAATACCAGCATCGCTTTCTCGTTCACTTCACTCCTGAAGAGAGTTGACACGGTCTTCCATGCGTCTCAAACAGCTCAAAATTACCAAATTCTTTTTCAAGGCTTACTGCACTTAAACAAACACACAATACGCAAAAAAATATCAAAAAATGCCTGTGTTGGTGAGTATTCCCATGAACACATAGTGTCAATACAGTCAATAACTCAATACAGTAGTACTGTGATGTTGTATGTGCGGGCAGATACACTATTTAAAACTTAAACACGCATGTCTGCAAAAACAAGAGTCTTTGAGTGCTGTTGCCTTTCTGCTGTGCCCTGTGTAGAATAATTCTCATCTTAAAAGTATTGAGTGTTTCCCGACGCTTGCATCGTTGAAGTTTATTAGGAGGCAGGGTCTGAAAGGATTTTTTAAATAAGCTGCTCAAACATCACTTTTTCAACATCATAATAGATTTATATAAGAAATGTATTCTGCAGTTCGTCCCTTGCTCACTTGACCACTTCTGGAAGAGGTGTAGGCCTAATGGTTAGTTTCTAGAACCCTCTATGTGAGAAATTCATAAACATAGCATCTCATCAACATTTGGACTCTGGTCTCAGAGAAATTCATCAACATTTGGACTTGATTCTTCTTAATCATTCAGATTTTAACATTTGTAAATGAATTATGTGTCATAATATACATACTGCCCTCCAGTCAGAGTTGGTAATTTGATGTATAAGGGAGCAAAAATGCTCCTGTAGGCCAATGAGTTCTTGTTTTTTATATGATAGCAATATCATACAACCAAGAGTGTCGTTTTTCCTGAATATTAACGTGTCTGCAAATGTATTTGTTCATCTCATTCTACTTATTTGTGAATAAGTTTTATTTATGTGAATCTCTTTACATTAATTTCATATTTATTAGGAATAAAGGACCAATTCAAACCCCATAATTTTAGCACAACTTCAAATAATAATAAAAAGTACCTGAATGTTGTCAAAAAGTCCCTTCCAAACATGTGGGATTGCACACACTAAATGAGCTTCCCGTTAAAACAGGCAGAATGAAACCACACACCTAGATCAGGTTAAATGTTGTTATGCAAGCCCTAGATGACATTAAAGTACAACAATATAGCTTTATCCAGCTTTCTTTTCTTGTCAGCAAGTACAAAACCAGAGTACTGAAGTCATCTACTGTACAGAAGAAATATGCTGTCCAACTGTCATAACCAAATTTTTTTATTATTATTTTACAAAACTCACAACAAACACATCTACACGGCAGGACGCTATTGACACAGCTTACAACCTTTCACGATCAAATGGCCTGGATTTGTCATTATCAGCCGCCACATTTATTTACATACTCTCTCGGTCGATTCGTGTCACACTGTTTTGAACCAATTCAAGGTTACTGAAGCACGTTGGATATGAAAAAAACACTGCCTTACAAACCAGACATTCTCACAGATAATGTTTAAAGTCATCTCTTAAGAAATACGTGTTATTTTTTTATCTGAATGCCTGTTATCTGTACAAATAAAAGCACGTTAGTTAAAACTACAGAGTGACACGAATAAAAAAAGGTCACACTTGTCAAAACACACTTGTCATCTACATAACTTACATAAAACAACATAAACAGCTTTATAAAAGCGTACTGATCATATCAGTTCACTTTGACCAATGGCTCATCACTGTAATTTGTTATTCATGCTGAAATGAAAGGAAAATGGAAACCTATAACGTTACAGATACGCAATATAATGAAACCTTATTTTGGTTTGTTTTTTTCCGGCTCATTTTTAAAGATAATTATTCACCTGAACCCTTACGTGACTAATGTAGCGAGCATGTGTAACCGGATTGTTTTCTGACTTCATCCAGTGGTATGTTTGTGGCTAACGCGGGCTAACATAGCAACTGTTGTAGGAGGGCATGCTAACTTAGGTGCTATGTACACACGAATTCTCGTTAGATCAAGTAAATGTTGCGATTTGCCTAACCACCCATCTATCAATGTTTTTGGTAATAGTGAGGACAATACGTTATCCACTTCTGCTTGTATTGAGTTTCGTGTCTCGTTTACAAGATAGCATGCTAACTAGCCTAGCGTCTAGCACTGACAGCCAATGCTAGCAGAACAACATTCCGATAAACCACATTCGGCCTCAATGATAGAAACACGGTCTCGGTCGCCAATTCGAGTCCAAGAATCCCCGGATTTTACTCACCGTAAGTATTGGGCGCAGAGGTTCATCCTGTCGGATCGCCAGTCTTTTAGACAACGACAGGTTCTTCACAAGCTAAGTCTACTCCCGTCGCCATATTGTCCATCACATCGTCATTGGTAGAAAACGGTCCAGACGTACACACAAGAGCGCGCTGACCTACGTCACAGGCCCCGCCCCTTGCTCACTTACAGTAATTTCTCTCTATAGCCCTATAGTTTGAACTATGAACATATCAAAGGTATCCATGAAACCATCTATCATCTAATCAAATACTTATATAAACATTAAAATATTAGCTAATAGAAGAGAACAAAAAAGTAGGCTATGGTTTATCTTTATACAGACTGAAGCAAGGCCAAATACTTCTCAAGACTGAGCAGAAGGTTTAGCTGTTTGACATTACACATTTTTCAGACATGCAATAATTCACTTATAGCCTATATTAATTAAGTTGATTTATTTGAGGATTGTAATTTACAAATATTTACTAGAAAACATGTGTTGATCAGTTTCATTTATGTTGACTTTAATAGGTTCTGAGAGTTTTGTGTAATATTTCCTTATGGTGAGAAACAAACAAAAACCCTGCATCATCTCTGAAATATAATGATTTGTTAAACTGAGCTGTTTTCGTTTCCCCATTTGAAACATGTTTGAGAGCATTAGAGAGCTTGTTGTGCTCTTGATGAGTCACACTGTGACTGTAGTGCTTCAAATTCAAACGCCTGCCATCAAGGACGTTTTGGTTGTGCTGATAAACACATCACTAATGCAATGCTAAATATGTGAGGAACATTTTTGAATCTATTCCTTACATAAGACATAATACATCTAAAGCTGAACTAAGAGCAAAGGCTTTGATTCAGTGCTGCACACAGGAGTACATTTCTATTTGCAGTCAAATATAGGGTTCATTACAATTGTTCATTGAATAAAGCAGACATTATTATCCAAAGCAATTTACAGATGAGAATAAAACAAGCAGAAGCAAATGATCTGAGAGCAACGATTATAAGCAGCTTGGTTCAGTAACTGGACTTTTAATTATTCTGGAGTTTCAAATACCTTGGACAATATTTGCTGATGACCAGTTATATAGTTTGAAAAGCCATAAGAGAGATAAATCCAGTGGGGCTCTGTTCACTTCAAAATAATTCTGACTTATACCCTATAGCTAGAAGCTTTTGTCTGAGACAGAGGCAAGCAGTGTTAATGAGGGACACTGGCTTGCCTCTCTTGACTACTTGTCTGCACATGTTTTCCAAATGTATTTTTAGTGTTGATAAACATGGGTGCAAATGCGTGCAAATTTACCCACAGGGATACCAATCTGCTCCACTGACATTGATAAATTGTCACTATTATTATTTAGAAAGGATCATTGATTGTAATATTATAAAAGGAAAATGCGGCTGTTCAGAAACACATTTGTGTCCATTTCTGAATAGGCCCGAGTCTGACCCAGTTTTGTGCCTCTGTAATAACAACAAAATATATTTTTCAAAAGCTTTATTTTATGGGTTGCACTCTCAGAGTAACTACTTTAATGTTCGGTGTAATGTTCGATGTATTTTCATCATCTAGAATATATCTAGATGATGAAAATCTAGATATATCAATGATCTATCAATGATCCTTCCTAAATAATAATAGTGACAATTTATCAATGTCAGTGGACTGGAGCAGATTGGTATCCCCTGTGGGTAAATTTGCATGCATTTGCACCCATGTTTATCAACACTAAAAAATACATGTGCAGACAAGTAGTCAAGAGAGGCAAGCCGGTGTATATATATATATATATATATATATATATATATATATATATATATATATATATATATATATATATATATATATATATATATATATATACATACTTTTACTCCAATAATAAATCAAAACCCTGATTTGTGTCATTTTGTCATTTTCATAAAAAATCTAGATATTTGCTGGATATTCTATATATTTTTAGCTATAGCCTATGTTGTGGTTGGAAGTCCAAACAGCTAACCATCTTTGAAAAAATAACACTGTGTAAACAATTTTTCCAAGAAATTATATATGTATATTTATTAAGTTTTTTGTTGTTGTTTTTTAATGAAAGCAATACGAAGTATATTCAATAAAAAATGCATATCTTTCTTTTTTTCTCTCTCTCTTTAATTTTTTTACACCGCGTATTAAAAGAAGCGGAACTGTAGAAGGTACCATACGCCTTTTACTGATGACTCGAGTCGGAACCAAGAGCCCTTGAATCTCATCACTACGCGCATGTTCCTTTAAGTGCGCAGGAACACATCAGAGTGACGCTCAGCCTCTCGCGCCTGCCGGCAGCCTGAATGAACCTCGCCTCTTGCTGCGGTCGTACAACTAAACAAAAGGCCTTGAAATCTGCGACGTATGTTTAAAAACGATAGATCGCTACAAACACAATGACGGAGAACACTAAAACGCATGTCATTTTGCTGTCATGTGGAAGTTTCAACCCCATCACGAAGGGACACATTCATATGTTCGGTAAGTATTTCGCCTGGAGGGAGTGGATGATGCGCGAGCTGATTTTTAATGCAGGGTATGTTGTATGAGTAGGATATAAAGGTGTTTATAGTGACCGTGATGATTTCATACATTATAATGTCACGCTTGATGATCGATAATCAGATGTTTCTATAATGAACTCTTATTGTCGATCGCTGTCCAAAGCGAAGGTGCTGAAATGGGCGATGGCCTCACAACCCAGATTGATCAAATCATCTCTCAGAGGCGCAGATGATGGGGCTGCGCAGCCGCAGGTTTAACAAACAAATCTATGATTTGTGATATTTCAACAAGTGTAGGCTAATTAATCATTTAACTTGCGCAGGATACTTGACATGCTAGAGGAAGATAAATAACAATCTACTGTAAATGTAACATCAAGTGAAATGAATAGGCTATGATACATTAAAAGTCGCATGTTGTCCTGTTAAGAGACTTATAGACATACCTTCATGCGTCAAATAGAACCTTAAGGAAATGAATGAGGAATTCGATTTTGATTTACATTGAAATAAATTATAGAGTTGATTTAAGACAATTTTTGATGTTTGTTTTTTCATGTTAGCATCCATTAACTTTCACAGTTTTTTTTAAGTCTACTTGATTTTTGTTTAGTTTTTTAGTTAAGTATCGAAATTGAATTTCTAGTTTAAAGTCCAAATTGGTTGAAAGTGTGGTGAACTTATCATTACATTTTATGTTAAAAGACAGGTAATTGACATAAGTCTTCAAATAAATATTGTGATGATTGTTTTACACTTTAGCTTTCTTATATTACAAAGAAACGTGTTTGAAAGTTGAACAAATTCACAGCATGAAAACAAGGCAAGCATGATGGAAAGGTCACTGCTCTATAAACATTCATGATCATGAAATCAATTAAAACCAAAAGACATATAGTTAAAAAGAAGAACGAAAATATAATCAAAATGAATGATCAAGTTCATTAATTCATTTGTGTTTTGTTTGGGGGACCCTTGGCTTTGGGCCTTAAAAGCTTAGAAAGAATTTTTATACTTCATGACTTCAAGATTTGTAAACAATATTTCAGCTTGATTTAGATATCCTTCATCAAAAAATTATGCATGACCAATGTTTTGGGACCCCAGAATAAATGCATTAAATTTTCACTTGTTAAAACTTTCTGTGTTCTCACTCCTCACAGTTGTTTAGTTTGATTTGTTTTATTGTATTTTCCAAGACAGAATATTAAGAAAAATTTGCATGCATATTTCATTATAAAATGTCAATAATATTTGCCTACAGGTTTGATTAGGTATCACATCTTGACTAACATCTTAAACATATCTGTATTTGTAAGTTTTGTCAATCTCAAAAAAGCATGAGGGTTAAAGATTAGCTTCTGTTGCAATTATGACATGAACTTGACTATCAGTGCATTTGGGAAAGGAAGAGACCCAGAGAGCAAGAGAGAGATTTCTACCATTGGCTTTTCCAACTCCACATTTTAGTGTGCCAATAAACATACATAGGCAGGGAAACAACCTTAGGAGCTTTCTTTGGACTTTCCTTAATTCATTTACTGCAGCTGAGTTTCTCAGTGCATAAGCAACATGAGGAGTTTGATCAATACAGTTCTGATGTGTTCCCTGAAGCAAAAAGCTTCTGTGTGTCTGTGACCTGAATTTTGAAGCCTTCTTCTGCTACTGCATGCCTTTGCATATATTGAGGTACAAAAATAAGAATGGGTTCACTGGCTCAGTGCTGAATCGCTTACATATCTGAAACCATATAAAGAAATTTAAGATTAAATCAAATACATTTAATTCCTACAAATTAATTTTTAAAACACATGGGCTGTGCTCACACAAAATAGCTTGTTTCACTTTCTTATGTTTCGAAAAATAATTCCTTTCATCCAAGCTACACTCACTAGAAAATGTTTCCAAGCTACATAAAAATGCATTTTTTGCAACTATCGTTGAACAACCTTTATTTTTAAGAGTATACCTTTATAGCATGGCATGGTGTGTTACAGAAGTCAAATGATGGCCATAAGGTAACCTTTTTTGGTTTGCAGAAAAAGCCAGAGAGTACCTACACAAGACTGGACGATTCATTGTGATTGGGGGTATCATCTCACCTGTACATTATTCTGCTATGGCAAACCGGTAAGAGAATGTGTTCAATTTAAAATCTTAAGTCAGTAAGTATTGCAAATTTACACAATATCACATGAGTAGAGTGCTATTACTTATTTTATTTCAGATAATCACATCCGATCCAATGAGCGTCAACGATGACTCAAGTGTTTTTCGCTAGCTTCAGCCTGACGCAGTTATCATTTTCACGTCCTGTGCCACATTGTTTAATAGTAAATGCATTTGTGTGCCCATGGGCATGCTGGTTTAAAAACAAGGTGTGTTCGGGCGCATTTTTTTGTGTGTTGCTACTGAGGGAACTGAAATGACTGTGCCATTGACCAACAAAAACCTGGTCTAAAGTCAATGGCGCAATTTATTTATTGTTATTTAAAGGGCGCATTAGTAATGTGTACCCATAGGCGGGTGCACAACGCACGTACACTCTTTTCCCATTTCTTAATTCCCAAAACACATCAGTCACCATCAATCACATTTTCCTAGCAAAAGTGGATTAGATTAGTACGTTTTAAATCAAGCAGGTGTCTTTTGGTAAAAACGAATTTGACAAATTTGAACCGATTTTAAAATATTTCAGGAAATTCAAGATTGTGTTGATTCCTATTAAACTGCATTTCGTCTGTGAAAATGATAAATGTGACCCCACTTTAAGGCTACATCAAATTTTATGTTCACGAATGTGAACAAAACCACATATCTCTAGTTAAGTAGATTCCTGATTCTCTTTGTGCATATTAGGTTTTAATGTGAATCATATGAATCAGCAGAACTCAACTGGAATTAAAAATAACTTTGGCCTGGTTCTTCTTCTTCTTGTTTTGGTTTCTTTTCTGCTTATCTGAGGGCCTTGTTCTCAAGCAGACATCGTGCTCACCATGTGTCAGCTGGCAGTTCAGTCATCTGATTGGATCAGGTAACTGTCAATTAGTTGAATCTGGAGCCCGGCAACACCCTCATAAGAATGCAATGCAGCACTTACATGTAACTTCAGCATCCTTGAGCTATATTGATGATAGCTTATGTATTTCCAAATGGCATTGGACATAACATTTTTGATGGATTAATGGTCTTTTGCAGAGTGGATCCTTGGGAGAGCTACCAGGACACTTGGCAGACCACCTGCAGTGTTTTGGAGCATCACAGAGACCTAATGAAGGTTAGTCCCAATTTTGTTCTGAATGCTGTTCGATTTTCACTTGTGCTCCATCTTGAAGTGATAAACTGAGCTTTTCCTCTGCAGAGAGTCACAGGATGCATTCTGTCCAACGTGAACACACCATCCACAACCCCAGTGATTGGTCAACCCCAGAATGGGACATCTCCTGATTTACCAAAACACAGCAAACAAGTCTGTTGCTAGTAAGTGAGGTGACCTTTGTTTGGTGTTCTGGGGAACAGGTCCATGATTTCATGATTGACTGATTTCTCTTTTTCTAGTTAAGCTTTGGGGAAAGACTGAGCGAAAACCTGGGCAAAATATGTTGTGTTTGCCCACACATGGATTCGTTTTACCTTTGTTGGTAAGTTGGTTTATTCATGTACAAAATTTGATACATAACAAATATACTTAAAGGGGTCATGAACTGGCTTTTTAAATATTTTTATTTTGTTGTCTGAGGTCAACTTATGACAATCGCTTGGTTTTTACCTTCAAAAACATAAAAATTAATAAGTTATGGGCTTTTTTCTTCCCTAGTTTTCAGCCTACTTGAAAATGCTCGGATTTTATGGGCGTATTCGCATTGAAGACTGAGGAAGTAAACGCCCACTGCTGTGAGTGGATAACAGTTTTGCATATTATAATGAGCTTCAACTCTGTCGTCGGTTTCGGTCACGTGGGGGAATTTGTTTTGAAAACCATTGTTGTAAAATGGTAACCGGATTGATTCACCCATACATGTTCTGACCCAGAGTCCAATCCTCGAATCGCAGGACAATGAACCAACAGCACCGTGAATACAACGGATACTTGTAGACACATACACATAATTAGATATCAAACGATCTGTAACAATGCAATGCTAGCCGAGTAGATTATTATTTCTAAAATAAAAATATTACTCAAATAAGTGTGTTGCACCACTCCTGGTTGGATCCAATATAGAAGGTACAGCGCCTTTTTAATCTTAATCGGTCTGTAATTCCAGCCTTTGAACTGTGTCTTGTTCACAAAACTATCCTCTGTGAAATGAAGCGAACATACGGATAATGTTTTACACTCATCAGCTGGAACGTCATTAAAAACAAATTTTAACCAGGCATTCCTAATATTGGAATCCAGAGGAAGCTTATGCAGCGACTGTCTTCTTCCACAGCCAGGCACGGCACAACATTTTGTCAACGGAATGTTTATTGCTGGTAGCTCGCTTCGGTGTGTCATCACGAGGTATGCTTTTGTTTGCCTATGCGTGAATGCGTGAATGCGAATCGGTGGGCGGGGCTGAAACCGGATCGTGTTGAAGTAGGCGTTGATGAGCAGGTGGGGTTTTAGCGTCATTGACGTCATACCTCCACACTTTCAAAAACAAGACGTTTGTTGAGGCTGGTGTCAATAAAAGCTTTTATTGGACTAACAAGGTTGTTTTCAGTTCTGAAACTTACAGGATATTCTTATAATATGATGACCTCTTAGATGTCAAAAGCTCAAGGAAAATTTGATTTCTCAGTTCATCACCCCTTTAATATAAATGTAATATAATACCAATATAAATAAAGATATATTATACAAATATTAATATAAAATATTAAATATATTAAATGTACCTGTACCTGTCACTGAACAGTTTAATTTTTACTCTGGCTGAAATAAAAACTTTGAACTGAATTTATTTTCATGACATGCAGATTAATTTATAAATATTTATATTTGAACATAATTATGCTAAAATTTGAAGATGATTTAAGACATTACATTATTGTAACAAAGAATAGACTCAACAGACATTACAAAAAGTCTAGAAGTTATTTCATTTTAGTGTTTTTATTTTTTTTATTGCATTATTTTTTTAACTTAATTAACTAACTACTTATTTAAGTTTAGTGTCACCTTTCAACCCCTTCCAATTTGTGTAAATTTAAAATATAAAATGCCTTGTGGTTAAGTTTATGCAGAAATCAAATAATTCCGTATAATTATTTTGAATTATTCATACGCCTTGCACAGGATGTGTAACAATTTTACCTGACTTTCAATGAATCAATCATCCTGTGACCTCACAAGCCTTTCTGTTTTTCTGAACAGATGAAAATGCCAACCTTGGTACAGCAATGCGCTACGAGGAAATTGGTGAGACAATGTGATTTTCCTTGCCATGGTTTTGGTTTTCAAATCAGTCCTTGCTTGTCACTTCGAGTCATCGTCAGAAAGTACAGAGTTTGCTCAGGGAGAGGGGGAAAAAAATCACTGTATTTCTCCTCAGGAAAATATAAATAAGAAAAAACAGTTGTCAGAGAAATAAACAAAACAGTTGACATCTTTCTATAATATAAGTCATTAAAAGTGATGGTGTTTGTCTATACTGTGGTGAAGAAGGCATCTGTGTGCTGTGTATTGCCTCATTCATCCTCCTCATGGGGAAAATGCGACTTTGTTTCTTCTTTTTTTATCTTATCAAAGTTGTTGTGTTTACCCCTACAGCGAAGGAAAAACATCTCATTACTGTGTCTTGTGTGTTTTTATGGTGTGATGTGTAACTGTGATTGTGGTTTGTTCAGAGTTGCGTATCCTGCTCCTTTGTGGCAGTGATCTTCTGGAATCTTTCTGTATCCTGGCTTGTGGAACGAAAGTGATGTAAGATATGATTATTTCCTTCTTTACACAAACGTGTGTAAAAATATATAAAATATATTATGTTGTATGTTCATCTAAAATGAAGCAATATCATACTCGAGAGAAAGCACTGTCGGTTTACTGATTTTGTAACTTATCAAATTTGGTAATGCTTCCTTTTACAGTACAGTACTTACAATGTACTTACAGTGTACTTACCTAGAAGGTACTGGCTAATATAAGGTAAGAACATGGAACAGGGGTAGATTATTACCAAGTAATTGTAGTTACTTAAAATAAGTACATATGTATTTACATGGGTAACTGGACTGTAAAAGAAAGCGTTACCTCAAATTTTAGCTAGCATTGTTTTTGGATGTTCTTATCAATTGTGTATATATATATATATATAAATTTGGACACCTTGTTATATAATTACATAAAAAGATAATTTAAATATAATTTACAAAAAAGAATCTCTAAAAAAAAATCCCCAAAATAAATTATACAAATGTTTGTATAATAATAATAATAGTAACATGCTAAATCATTAACTTTAACATTACTTGCATTGATTAATTTTAAACAATAAGATCTGGAACATGTATTAAAGCTGCAATCCTAAGATTGGCATGTCGCTAGAGGGCGCTACATTCAAAACAACAACAGCTTTGCTTGATGACGGCGTGGAGGAACGCGAAAAAAAAACTGTTGTTTTCAACTCCACCGTGGATAAATCAGTCGGACGGAAATCGAAAATTAGTTGTCATGGATGAGGTAAAGTTCGATTTCTATAAATGTTGCGTTTAATGACATGCTTGTTTTTCATTAAACTGAAATAGCCGCAAGAAAAGTCAGGTTTAAAAGTAAATTAGTTATCACAGATGTTACGAGTCACTAAACGAAGCTATGGTGGAGAGGGTTTGAAGTCAAATCGTTGCTAATGTATCCTGACTTCGCCCTATGCTGCAATATGCATTTAGTTTTGCATTCATTTACAGAAATCAGCTGCTTGAATGACAATTAGATTTTTCAGGTGAGATTCTCAATTCATTCAGTTAACGGATGCTCTGAGGTAAAGTTTTCAGACTGCAGACTCAGCAACGATTGTATTTAATTGTACAGTACAATCATAACATAGAACAGACATTATCTTCCTTTCATGTCATTAAACATAACAATATTGCTGGCCATATACTGATGAGAAAGTGCGCGTGCGGTGTGCGATACTGGACTTTGTCCTAGACGTGGCGCGGCTCTTCTCGTCCGGTGTGCGACCCCCTTTACAGCCAACAGTTTACATTCCGAAAATAATTGAAAAGAATAATTGTGCTCCATTCCATTACAAATGCGCGAAACAAGCTGACGTTTGTTGCTTGATAGACGCAAACGCACAACCACAACTTCCGCATTTATCCAGGACTACACGTAGTACGAGCGGAAACCGAGGTAACGCAGATATGACGCGATTGACTGGCGACTCCCAGCTCACCCCTGCTCACACGCCCCGTTTCCTTGGTTAAAATCTAAATTTTCTCGCTATTTAAACATTGCTTGAAACATTTGGAATATTGTAAGTTATCATCTTAACTAAATATACAACACTGGCCTTGTGATTTTGGGATATTTTAAAACAAAAATCTTAGGTATTCCACCTTTAAGCAAGTCAGTTTTGTCAGTTTTGAATTCTTAAGGCACTAACATACAAACTATTGTTAATACAAATCGAGATATGTGTTGTTAAACTGAACTAAATATCAGATTATTATATTCTTATAGATGGAAGTAATTGTGGGAGATTTTGGGATAGTGGTGGTTCCTCGGTATGGAGTTCGATACAGAAAGGATAATGAACCATTCATCTGTGCTCCGAAAGCATAAGGTATCAGCACCAAGCTATTTGCTTTCCTTTGGTAGTTATCATTTTTTCAGCAGGGGATTTAGAGCATATTTGTTTTGTGATCGTTTAAACAGCTTTGTTTTTCCTCTCACAGGACAGCATAATCGTGGTAAAGGACGAGGTTGACCACCCGATGTCAGTCGTCAGTTCCACCAAAGAGCAGGTGCGTGTTCTTGCTGATCTCTAAAGACCATGTCATTCATCTATCCGTTCTGTACCGCAAACAAATAGCAGAAGTCCTCACCACAACTATAACGATCAACGGCACAGAGAAACAATATCGTTACAATCACTTATTTTCACAACGATTTTTTTTCCACCTAATGAATGCATATAAACATTTGTCAGCCAATCAAATTCCATCCTGCTTTAAAGAGCTCTTGCTTGGTGTCTAGGCGTAGACGCTAAAATATTTAGCGTTATAGTTATCGTATTTGGTGAAAATGAGCATTAATGATAAGATAAAGATATACCAGGTAGTTTTAAATTGGTCTAAATTTAAAAGAATAAATTTACAGCAGCAGACAACATATCTGGAGCATGCGCTCATAACGATATCATCTGTTGGTTTGGACGGTGACATAGTTATTGTTATGGTTATTCTTAGAGGCCGGGCCGCCACTTGCGAACAGCGGATTTTTGGGGGCTTGAAATGCAAACTTTTTGAAAACCATACCTTTATTGTCATACCTATACCTTTCTCACACTGAATTTGTGAAAACAGTGACATCATGCGCATGCGTATTACGTGTTCAGTCGATAGGTGCGTAGTGTTTCTTTACAAAGCGACATCGCTGAACTTATTGGCGTAATGGTACTGAATACATTTAATGCATAATACAGCGCTTTTTTTATTGTGTTTGCATATCCGCATGAATGGGGGTCGTTCTGACAACGTTGCTCGTCCTGAGGCCGTGTGTCCACCAAAAGCGTTTTTAGCCAGCTGAAAACGCTAGACGCTGCTGCTGAAGACGGCATGCTTTGGGCGCTTGAGAGCGCTTTGGCAGCGCAGCGTTTTCCGATTGAGACGTTTCGTCGCTATGATACAGAATATCCGCAGCACAGTTTGAATGTTGTGACAGTTGGTCGGTGTGGTATTAGTCCCGCCCCTCCTCCACTGTGATTGGACAGCTGGGTAAGAACTCTGAGGCGACCAGTAAAGACGGCGAGCACTTCAGCGCGAAAAAACGCTCAGCGCCTCGTCACGCTCATACCGTTTAAAAAACGCGGCTTCCCATTGAAAACAATTGAAAACATTCGCCAGGCACGTGGAAAAACGCTTTGGTGGACACACGGCCTTAGGCTACTCCTTTATTGTTTTCTGTTTTCGTTGTCATAAAAAAATTGTGTCAACGGACTTTAACCCTCTGCTTTTCTCCTTATCAGACTAGCTCTTCAGCACGGTGACGGCCACGTGGTGGATTACCTGAGCCAGCCAGTCATCGACTACATCCTGCAGAGTCAGCTCTACATCAATGCTTCTGGATAGTGTGGGGAAGTCCACTTCCGAACCCGTCAGTCATCCCTGTCTGTCTCTCTGTGTGTAATCTAGAGTATAATCCTCCTGTGCTACCACTGCTTTTCCATGTAGAGGAGCATTAATCTGTCCTCCCTCTTACTCATGTCTCATTGGGATGTACAGCACTGTGCCTGAGGGATCTGGCTCCACCAATCAGCTTTAAGGGACTGGGTGGGCTTAGGTGCCCAATAGGAGGAAGATGAGAGAGCCTCGCCGCCACTATGACAGAAAAAGAGTTTGATTTAAAGGGAATACTCCACCGTTTTTTCATATTAAACTATGTTATTCCCTTAACTAAGACGAGTTGATAGAGACCTCTGAAGGCCAATATTCATATTTATATGTGAGGTCTCCAGGTCGGATTTCCTGCGAAATCCATCAGATGTGACGTGCATGCGCGCTCCCGAGCCTAGCTCTAGCCTCTCTATCCTACAGTCAAACATGCGAGATGCGACCAACGGCACTTCAGCTGACGACACGGAGTCTGATAACTCCCCAAAACGTCCTGCCTCCAGCACAACACAGACTCCAACACAAACTCCACATAAATATAAAAAACAAAAAAAGTTTTATCTGCTCAAGCTCGTCAGGCAAAACGTGAATCTGATCGACTCCGGACGGAAACGCGGATCAACATAGTAAACTCTAGTGCAATAGCAAGGTAAACTCTACATGACACATGACATGAATACAAAAGAATGTTCCAGGATAACAGAAAGTCGGTGCTTTAGGATGTAACTTATTTTATTTACTAGATCTACTGACTAACGTCACTCATCCACTACTGTCATATTGTTTATACACATTTCCAGCAGTAATGTCACTTCCTACGATCTTACTGATACACTGAAACTGTTCAGTTTAGTTCACTAACCGTTTTCGTTATCATATTATACATTCACCGATGTTGACATTGCTGATTGTGAAAGATACACGAATAGTTAGAGAAATGGCTCTATGCTACATCACATGTCGGCTAAATGCACAGCAGTTTATTGCAACATTATCATGGATCGAGCACAGAGCATTAGTTCAACGTCAAGCTGATATAAGTAGGCTATTATTGTACCTGCAGTGGGAGTTTACATTAGTTTCCAGCATGTTGTTTGATGATTTCGCCGTTGCGTCGAAAGTCTCTGTGTGGCCGTGTAGTGAATGCTCGCTCTCGAGATAGATCACGCACACGAGCACGAGCGCTCTTGTTGCATTCTGAAACATCCCCACTAGTGGCCGCTAAAAATCGCATAGAGCACCTTTAACTGTGTAAAATGAGTCTATTTCCAAAAAAAGTGGAGTATCCCTTAGCCCAGCTCATTCAATATGGACCAAGTAGAGAAGCGACCAAACACCTCCACGTTTTCCCTATTTAAATACAGTTACACGAGTAGTGTAACTCAACCTAGGACGGTGACACAAAATAAAACGTTGCACTTTTCTAAGCGTGTAAAGTGGATAACTATGGCCGGAATAGAAAACGCAACGTCTTATTTTATGTCACCGTCCAAGGTCGAGTTACACTGCTCGAATTATACTGTATTTAAAGTAGGAAAACGTGGAGGTGTTTGGTCGCTCTCTGCTTGGCCCATATTGAATGAACTGGGCTAGTTAAGTGCTATCAAAGTGTCTCGCGCACCAGAGCGATTTTGAGCGCACGCACTGAGACGACAGAGGTATGTATCAACTCGAATAACATAGTTTAATATGAAAAAAAAACGGTGAAGTATCCCTTTAATGAAATGAACCATTGCCTGCTATAATGTCGGCCTTTGCTGTTGATTTGATACTCTCTGTTCTTGTAGTTGCATGCCTAAGGGTTTTCTTTCAGCGCATGAGTGTTTAAATGACCGCGTAGACCATAGTCTGTGGTTACAGTGTTAACTGTGCTTAGACTCATCTCATCTCTGATACATTTTCTACTCATCAATCAACTGTATGTACAGAAAATGTCTGTCTCATATACTGTATTATGCCTCAATGTTTTGTCTTCAATGTGCATTCATGTATACGTGGAGTATTTGGTTGCACATTAAAGAATGCATTTTCATTTACTTTGCTTTTTGTGCACATTTACTTCCCACACAGCTCTAAATGCTCTGACATTTACATGCTGACATGCCACAGATGTGATCTTTAGTCAGCCTCTGCATCGAGCCATTCGTTTCAGTCAAGAGTCCTTTCACTTTTTGCTTGTTTTGTGAAGAGACCACACTGACACTATTTGAGAGCTTGTTCATGTTAGACAAAGGCATAAAGTAATTCTTATGCTTTTAAAAACTCTATTTGATTGTTGGAACATCTTTTAAATGATTTGAGCTAACATGAAATGTCAATCAACTGCACATTTAACACCTTTATAAATGAATCAAAGTGTATTTGATGAGAAGAATAACAGATTCAGCGGAATTGTGTATATTGCATAGTTCATTTTGATAGGCTTTGCAAGTTTACAAAAGGCTCTCGCTTTATGATATGAAGACTTCAATATATTACCGTAATTACTGTTTTTATACGATATGTAATTTCAGTTCAAACAAATAGGTGAAATATGATGTTTAATTTTCATTAAACATCAACATTTCAGTCAAAACATCAAAAAAAATTACAAACATCAAAATTTTGATTAAACATCAAAATACTGTAGGTGAAATATGATGTTTAATTTTGATCACTTTAACAGAAACTATCATAATTGAGATTGGAAGCCAGAATGTTAATCTTCAAAAATATGAAAACATATTACAGAACTGATCGTAAAATGATAAAATATTCCTTGCTGTAACCAACCCATACCCAGGTTTACTGTACCTAATATGCTGTTCGATATGCACACTATCACAGACATTAAAGGAGAAATATACCCCCCTCCCATTTCATTTTTTTAACCGATTACACTTATCTCAATATACAAAAAAACAATTGTTAAACACACATTGATACCTCACTGTTTAAATCAGTATAATTTCATGATTTTATTTCCATTTTTTGCTGAGCAGTCACCATAGTAACTGGTGTATTAGGAATCAATAGAAGACTTAATAAGAATGTATTCTCAATGTAGAAGATTGTAGGAACTACATCACAAATAATATATTTTTTCATGTTTTTGGCATGCTGCACTCTTCTGTACCTCTACAATCCTCACTGCTTCCTTGCATTCATCATGTCTTCATTCAAACAAGAGTAGATATTGTAGATAATATTGTTTGTTTCTTCTTGTGTTTTAATTGCCCTCATGCTTTTGAATTGATTATAGAGATTCAGGGTTCTGTTTTTAAGATGCTAAAACTTAATTTTAGATCTTTAATATTATTAATTTTTTTAATTAGTGGTCTTTGGTGAAAAGCATGTATACGTGTGTCAGCGTAATGTTATATATTAATATATTTTTTATTTTATAGTGGCTATTCGATAAGCATTCAACCACTGAAGAAGTATGCTGCCATGACAATAACTCGTGTCCTTGATGAATACTGAATTTAATAAAACAAAAACAGAAATCAAAAGAATGAAATTTGTTATGTTGTGCATTTCTTTCACATTTGAATGTATTTTTCACTATATCCAAAAACGGATGGAGAAGACTTACTTCTTCTAAGAACAATTCGTTTCAGATATGGTATATATGTATCTATTAAATACCCAAATGGAAATATCTTTGGCATCATTTCAAACTTCACAGTAAAAAAAAAAAAAAAACTGAAAAAATAAATACTAAAAAAAGTTTAAAAAACACGCATAAATACAAAAAAAAAGTAAAAAATCATGTTATATGCAACAAACACTCTTTAGTTGAAAAGTATCATCAGTAAGTTCATATATTAAACTAGCTAACATTGGGATTTGGCCCGGCAGTAAGCCAAAGCCTTTACGGCCTTTCAATTGGTGGTATGTTGTAACAGCCGTTTGGAATGTTTTTACGGATCTCCTCTAAGTTAGCAATGTCAGCCAGGATGGTGTCTATGTCATTGATCATGCCTGAAATGCTGGCTCTCTGCTGGGCTTCCTTCTCCTCCAGCTCCCTGAGTCTGGGCCTCAGCTCTTCTCCACACGGTTGCGGCTTTTAGCGATGGCGTTCTCTCAGGTCGGCCACCCGTTTGTCGTCGACTGTCCCAGGAGTTCCTGGAAAGCAATGTCATAGTTATAGTGAATCTTTACTCATAGACAAGTCTAAGTTTCCCCTTCTTGACTGTATATTTTGCATGAAGTGAATTACTGTTATAACTCACCCAGTGAGCTCATAATATCAGTGATTGTCTTTAAAGTATCACTAACAGCATCCCTAGCATTCTTTGCATTTCCAAGAGCTCCAGTAGCCTCCATGACAGCCTGATTTGACAAACAAAGGATGGAAAGTTTAGCATGCAACTCCAAAGTAAATATGATTTCAAATAGTTTTCTCAAAATAGTTTTATGTAAGCAGGCATTCTTACGTTCTTCGCTTGATTAATCTGTTCTTTTGCCTTGCTTTTTCTCTTCATTCAATCTGTCCCTAGTTACAGATGCTTGTATATTCAGTCCATCCACATCCTTTTTCAGTTTGGTCGCAGCTTCCAAAATATCGGAAGAAGACGGAAGAGAATCGGACATTCCCTGTGGAGACACATACAAGCACCCTGTGAGCACATTTTCTGTATACAATTCAAATAGGCCAACTCATCTCGGGTCATTCAGTTAAACTTGTGACAGACATTGTGAGTAAATGAACTGGTCTCTCAGTGAAATTTACATAATAATGGCACTGGCACAAATATTGTTTTTAGAAATGAATTAGGTGAACACACAAGATAACAGGTCGTCATACCTCCAGTTTGGTTGCAGTACTTGTAAGAGAGTCAATAGTATCCTGAGCATCTTTGTAGTGAGGAGCCATTGCATCCAAAATGTCCTGAGTCTTGGTGTTGTCAGCTATGGCCTTCTGGGATGGTGTCATTGATAGCAGGCAGTTTTGCAATGGCAGCATTCGGCAGATACCTTATTAACACCAATCTGGTCATCAAAATCTGAGGAAAGACAAAAGAGACATTTAGGTAAATTGTGTTGGATAGTTTAAATGATGGCAGAGCATTATCTGGAGATATATACACTACTGCCCAAAAGTTTGTGGAGGTTTGAGTTTTACTTTTTTTGAAGAACTTAATACTTTTATTCAGCCAAGGATGCATTAAATGGATTGTATGTGGAAGTAGACATTTATTATGTTACAAACGATTTCTATTAAAATTAGGATTATGGTTTGCACAAAAATATTATGCAACACAACTGTTTTTAACATTGATAATAATCAGCATATAAGCACCAAATCAGCATATAAGAAGGATTATGTGACAAATCACAGTTTATTATCACAGTAACAGTTATTTTCAAATAAATGCAACCTTGGTGAGCAGAAGACATTTCAAAAACATTAAAGAGATAGTTCACTTTGAAATGTTTTAGCTTACCTTAAGGGCATCCAGCTGTGTCTTTGTTTTCACAGTATTTTCAATTTTGATATTTTTCGGTCAAACCAACTCGTTCGTCAGTCATATAATGGGAGGTTTAGGGGGTCCACCTTCTGGTTCACCTCAAAGAGCGTGCACAGAGAAGTCCAAATTAAACATGCATTTAATGACTCGTAAATGTAAGTACACATTTGATGGCCTAAGACACGAAATGAGCGGTTTGTGTGAGAAAACAAATTCTTTTGTTTTTATCCTCGTGTAACCACAGCCATGTTCCAGCTGATCTGAATCGGCATGGGCGCTGCGTCTGCGCACTGCGCCGGAAGTGATCGCTTGCACATCTACGTCACTCATTGCTTATACACAAGATTTCGGAAGTTTTACCTTTCATTAAACATATTTACAGGAATATACAGGAAATCTCAATGGAAGACAATTTAAATATGTTTAGTGAAAGGTAAAACTTCCGAAATCTCTGTTTAAACAATGAGTGACGTAGACCCGCAAGCGATCACTTCCGGCGCATGCGCAGACCGAAGCGCCCGTGCCGTCAGATCAGTTGGACATGGCTGTGATTACACGAGGTAAAAACGATAGAAAAACTTTTCGTTTTCTTACACAAACCGCTCGTTTCGTGTCTTAGGCCATCAATGTGTACTTACATTAACAAGTCATTCAATCATGTTTAATTTTGATTTCTCTGTGCACGCTCTTCGACGTGGACCCCCATACCTGCATTATATGACTGACAGACAACAACGGTTTGACCGAAAAATGTCAAAATTGAAAATACAGTGGAAACAAAGACACATTACATCTTGGATGCTCTTGAGGTAAGCTAAAAAATATAAAAAATTTAAGTGAACTATCCCTTTAATAATCTTGCAGACCACAAACTTCTGAATGGTAATGTGTATATGATATTTAATAGTTTAAAATCCATTGTTTATCCGCACCTTTGAGCGTCTCTAGTGTCTTTTCCAGACTATCTTTGTTGTTGGCAAAGATTTCCAGAGATTTATTTTTGACTGCTTCAGCTGCGTTTGCCCTGGCAAGAAGTTTGTCTTGAACCTTAAATCAAATAAAAACATAAGTCAAGTTTTCTGTTGAAATGCACTAAAGCTCAATGTTTCCACAGAGATATAAAAGTAACTCTTGTTGCTAATTATCATTAAATAAAACAAGCTCATTTTCAGTCATCACATTCTTACACATCTTTTACATATTTTTTCAGTGGTTTCTGAGCAGCTACAGTCTCTGTAAGGTTTAACAGATGATCTTGTTTACCTGTTGGAAAGTCTTGGCCTTATTGAACAGATCAGCTGTCTCTTTCTGTTCATTAAGCATATACTCCTGTAAGTCCTGGTATTGAGATAGATTCCCCTCCACCATACCCTTCAGATTGTCAAACATGGAAACCACACCAGCAATGTCCTTCTGCAGAAACAGAAAGGTTTTGACCAACAACTTCCAGAAACGCAATAGAGTCATACAATAACACTCACACACAAATATACATTTTCAGAGGAACCTGGTTAAAATGTCTTACTTCTGTGATAATTTAGATGCATATATATATATATATATATATATATATATATATATATACATATACATATATATATATATATATATATATATATATACACATTCTTTCTTTTACTGTTTTAGTAGTTCATTCTGTTTTATAAGTATTGTTTTAATGTTGAATGTGAGCTAAGGGAATGTGTTCGTATCTGATGCTTTCATTTTAGCAACTTTATTTTTAAATGTGTAATACACAATGTTCATTTTCTATAGTGTATTTTTTTGGACTCCAGTAACACCAGCAAATAGTTTCTGGAAAATAATCGGGTTGTGAACAAAGACTTGAGGCTCCTGTATTCCCCTTATTTTTACTCAAACTACATAAATATTGAATCCATGTTCACTACCGTCAGAGGCTTTGGAAGATTCTTCTCCAGGTCAGATAACTGTTTCAGAGTGTTCTGAGCTACTTCGCTCTCCTTTCTGGCTGTATCAGTTAGTTTAGTGGCCTTATTCTCCATGTCAAGCACTTTGTTTACATCTGCTTCATACCTGAGAACAAAATCATTAGAAAGTAAGCTCAGTTTTTACTTCTGCACAATAAAGGTCATGTACTGAGGAGAGAATGATCTTGTTTAACAATGTTTCTCATTCAAAAGTTGAGCTATAAGCAGCTTACAGTCTTTTGAGGTCCTTGACCTGGTCTTTGACCTTATTTTCTCGTTTGATGACACCTCGGATGAGATCTAGGGCTTTCTCAGATTCGGTTAGAGAATTGGCTGCAATGCTCTCCACCGTCACTGCCTCACCTTGATGCCTAGAAAGAAAAACACCAGTCAGTTTTTAACACAATTGATGCACAACATATGAACAGCAGATAAGCAAGTGAAGTTGAAGTCTATTCAATGGTTAAATGCATTTTTAAGTAAAAAAAAAACAAAAACAAAAAAAAAACATGCAAAATGCAGTAATGCAACTAAACAATGGACCAACCCGATCTCACGACCAATTCGATACGAATTCGACGAATGATTAAAAAGTGGCTAATTCGTAACAATTCAAACGGCCTCACTCGTACGAATTAGTACAATTTTGCTAAATCGTATATATTTTACGAATCGGCCAATTTGTATGAATTTGTACGAATGACCTACCCCTACACCCAACCATCAAGTGGGTTTAGACCAATCGTATGAATTCGATACGAGTGAGGTTATACGAATTAGTACGAATTAGCCACTTTTAATCATTCGTCGAATTTGTACGAATTGGTCGGTGAGATAGTGTTGAATGGACAGTTATAGCAAAATAAATAAGCTATCGGCTTTTAATCTTTTGTTGTTGAAGTGGTTAATGCGGAAGGTCCAACTCTGGATTTTAATATATTTCAGTGTTTGATTTATGACTTTTGTTCAATAATAATGTCTTCTCTATATGTTCAATGTAAAGTCTGGGGATAAAACAGTTTGTATGAACCACATTTTAATGTGTAACTGTGAAACGTATTAAAGCCTTTGTTGGCTAAGCAAGTGTCTTATTAGTGCACATGTATTTATGGGTCACAACATGTTGTGCTGTTTCACTGTTTGCTGCATTTGAGAAAAACACATGACATACTGCTCAGCAAGATCAGCAGCTCTCTGAACCAAATCAAACAAGGTGTCAGCACCTGGCACCCCATCACCTGAGGGAAACTCCTGAAATAGACATTACAAAAATACTGAGAATTTTCTAAACAACCATAATTATATATTTTTGCAATAGATAAGCTATAGATCACCTTTTAACAACTGGCTGAAACCAAATGCTAAACAAAAACACCAATATTAATATAAAACCACCCATAAAAATATAATAATTAAATACTCACAGCCTGCTGGATGTCCCGTTTGGCCTGTTGCAGTTTTAACCTGATGACACTGATGAGGTTACTGACTTCTGAAACTTCCGTTCTGTACTGTTGATCCTTGTTTCTGATCCCATCCACTGTTGTCAACAAAGCCTCCATGTTTCTGTCCTCTCTCAGCTGGGATCGGCTAATGCTTGCCAGTTTATCCTGAAGCTGTTTCTCTGTACCTATTTGGTATTTAAAACAAATTTTTTAACTAAAACAATGAACTAACTAGAAAAAATGAATTAAACAAAACAAATTAAGGATTTTTGTACTTGTGAGTTCATTTGCTCTTAATTTCAGGGTTTGCACCATGACTTCTGCGGCCCTTATAGCCTGTTCCATCTGAGCATCGTTGACTGGAGCATCATCCCCTCCAATTCCTTTAAATAAATCCTCCATTTCCTGCAGCTGACGTGCATAAACCTCTATCTGAATAAAAACACAAATACCAACATTTATCAACCATAATTTGTCAACATTTGTTCTTAATACCTCTACTTTAGCAGCTGCGCAGGGACTGGATCCAACGCTAAATGTCATCATTCAATGTTGTTTAATCATTTTTAGGCTTGAGTGGGCTTTTTTCCTCTTTTTATGTAGGTTTGGTAAATGCACTACAGCATTGAGATTGTGTATGAGATCAGTCTTGAATGTGTGTGCTGGTCCCTGGGCAAACAGCACATTTAATTCCACCCACACAGTCAGTGTTCAAGATCGGCTGCAGAGCAACATACCGTTATATCACTTCAGATAATAAACAATCATCAAACCCAGCAGGATTCTCTCGTCTTTTCTTTCACACACACAGAGTGAAAAGTGCTTCTTTTGACATGATAGCACAAATTAAATGATTTTCTCATGGTTAAATCAAACACTCACACACATGCACACACACACATGTATACGTACATATAATTTAAGTAATTATTATTTAGCATGGACACATTCAATTGTTTAAAATTGACAGCAAAGAAATGTAGGGGAGCGCGGGGCACAACCTAACGCGGGGTTAAATGCAACACGGACCGTTTACATAGTTCGTCAGGATCAAGCAGGTTGTCTTTTTTTCGGTTTCTGAGTTGGGTGTATACGTTTCCAAATCTAACTTTATATTGCCTTAATCACAGTCTTGTTGGCTCAAACATAGCACCGTTTTGAAACATGTCAGCAATTCCTAGCGACTGTTAGCTAGGATTAAAATATGTAATACACAGCGGGGTTAATTCTAACACAGTGTTACAACTAAACCGCCAAGTGTACAATGATAATCAAATAAAAAAACGGAGCCACACAACTTTTCAGGTTTGAGTATACATTTAACTTTGTTGGACTTTCACAAACAATGTTGGAATTTAAAATGTTTAAAATTTTGTGTACTATGAATGATAACTTGTTTATTTATTAAAAATATGGCCTGTTATTAATGCAGTAAACCCTTTACATTTTTATTTTAAACTCATTTGTATTATTATTACTGCTATTATTATTAATAATAATATTTGTACATGCAGCTGCCACACACAAATCTAATTTAATTGCAATTACAATATTTATAATTGTATTTATTATTATTTATTGCAAAACTATGCTGCCCTTTTCTATGTCTCGATCCATGATATTGATCCACATTCACAATAGAAGGATGATTGGATGAGGGATGGATGTATGTATATCTGTCTATACAGATGCACAAACAATATCAAACTGAATTATGTGTGTTACACACAAGTGTTACAACTAACCCCTCTGTCTGTTACAATTAACCCCGTATATGGGGTAAGTTGTAACATTTGCACTTTTGTCACTTTCAGTGCAACGGTACGAAAATGGTAGGTCCTAGAAAAAAACTTTAAGTGGTCATTTGTAGCAGAGATGTGTATGTTGCTTGTGTAAAAAAGTATTAATGTAACCTAATTATTTTTAATTAATTGAGCCAAAACCAAAAAGCGTTAGGTTGTGCCCCGCTCTCCCCTACAATTTCACAAAAGGTTTCTATTTCAAAACAATGCTGTTCTTTTGAACTTTCTATTCATCAAAGAACCCTGAAAAAATGTTTCCACAAAAATATTAAGCAGCACAACTGTTTTCGACATTGATACTAATACTAATAAATGTTTCTAAAGCACCAAATCAGTATTTAAAAATGTTTTTTAAAGGATCATGTGACACTAAAGACTGGAGCAATGATGCCGAAAATCCAGCTTTGTCACCACACAAATAAAATGAGATTTAAAATAGATTAAAATAGTTTTTTAATGTAATAATATTTCAATAATATTCCTGTTTTTTACAGTATATTTATCAAATAATTGAATATTTTGTATTTCTTTTCTTTTGTTTTCAGTTCTGCAATGTCTTACCTTGCTCTTGACTGGGTTAAAGCAGGAGGGACATGTTGATTTCTCACACTTGAGTCCATCGTAACCTTCCTTACACTTGCACTGGCCTTTATCGCTGCATGAATTCGACACAGAGCCCAGACGATTGCAGTTGCAGGCTACAGTGAGAAAAGAAAGCAAAAACTGAGGTGTCTTTCACTCTGATGGATTTTGTATTTTACTTTACTGGTATTGTATGCAGAGTCAAGTTATTTTTCTGTACCCTGACATGGGTCTGTGGGGTAAATGTGGTGGTATCCATCTTCACAGTTCTCACACTTGGGGCCGTTGCTGTGGTTCAGGCACTTCCGACACTCCCCTGTTCGGCGGTCACAGTTCCCGATGGCGTTCTGGTCCACATGGCCATTACACTGGCAGGGCTGGCACTGTTTGGGAGGGCCATACTCTCCCAGGGGGTCTCCATAAAAACCATCATCACATATTTCACAACGAGATCCTTTAAAAACATGACAAACAGAAATAATGAGATTCAAATTTAAAGTTAAATGGAAATCTAATGCATGACTACTAGATTACTTTTACGCTACTATTATAGTGCTTTTTGATATACTTTCATTATATTGAAAAGAGAAGCCAGAAGGAAAAATTTGTTTTTTAGGTGTACATTCCCTTTAATAACCATCTACGTGATGTTTCCCTGTTCTTTTGCTCCATGTTCCTCACCTGTAGTCCCCGGGGACAGCGGGCACACATCACATCCTGGGTAACTGGAATAACATAGCAAGCCTCGCCCTCGGGACAAGGACACTTCTGGCAGGAGTTTGACTGTTGACGGTTGACATAATAACCTTTAGGGCACATCTGCAGATTTGGTATCTCATCAGCCGAGTAACAGCCTCCTGTAAACATAAAAACACAATTTTCTCATTTCAGGCCTTTACCTTTCAGAACTAAAGCACTAACACGCATTAACCATTGAAATAACAAACCTGTTTCTGGATCACATGTTCCACCCTGACAGGAGCAGGGATCACAGGGGCTTCGGGGGCCTTGACCAGGGAAACGCCTCCTGTATCCAGTGGCACAGCGTTCACAAAACAGTCCATCATAACCAGCAGGGCATCTGCACTTTTCAACCCAGACTGCAGGGGTGCCGGGACCCAGTTTAGCTGACACCAGAGAGACATCATCCAGATAACCACGTCCTGTTGTGAAACCAGACACACAATTCTTTTATTCTGCATTACATTCTGTGTGCATGTTTAAAACAGTTTATGTATGTACATAATAATATTGGAGAGATTAAACACTCACCATTTTCACCAAACGTTCCTCTGATTTTAATGGCTGTAAGATTGCTCAGAAGTGTTTGAAAATCCGTGGATGAGAGTTGCGGTTTCCATTTGCTTCCAGGCTGTTCGTCCAGTCTGTGAAATATGGTAATAATGATTATCAGCCTATATACCTTTAAAACAAATGTATCATTTTGTACCAATTCTACAATATTTTGAAAGCTGGTGCAAATACATGAACAAGCGATCAAACCCTCTCTAAAATTGGCCAATAACTGATATGGTACCCATATATGATGCATCCCTTAAAATGTCTTAAAGGAGTAGTTAATTTTAAAAAAAAACACTTTTGCTGATAATTTACTCACCCCCATGTCATCCAAGATGTCCATGTCTTTCTTTCTTCAGTTGAAAAGAAATTAATTTTTTTGATGAAAACATTCCAGGATTTTCTCCATATAATGCACTTCAATGGGAACCAAATGGTTCAAGGTCCAAATGAGAGTTTAAGTGCAGCTTCAAAGGGCTTTAAACGACACCAGACGATGAATAAGGGTCTTATCTAGCGAAACGATTCGGTCATTTAAAAAAGAAATAAAAAAGTTTAAGTTTTATAAGCACAAATGCTCGCCTTACTCTGTTCTGTGATGACTCTCCTGTTTAAACTTGTTCATCAAAATGAACAAATCTTTTTTCGAGTCATGTCTCGAAGGGTCCTAGATAAGACCCTTATTCATCGTCTGGTGTCGTTTAAAGCCCTTTGAAGCTGCACTGAAACTCTCATTTGGACCTTGAACCGTTTGGTTCCCAATGAAGTCCATTATATGGAGAAAATCCTGGAATGTTTTCATCAAAAACCTTAATTTCTTTTTCGACTGAAGAAAGAAAGATGTGGACATCTTGAATGACATGGGTGAGTAAATTATCAGTAAAAGTTTTTTTAAAAGTGAACTACTCCTTTAAATTGTAGCAGGGACCAGGGCAGGGTAAAAACCCTCAGCGTTAATTTAGAAAACATAAAGTTCTAGTTATTACTGATGATGTTACTCACTTGAACGTGTAGGCGATTTTCTTTCCACAGGGCACCACAGTTCTCAAGTCTCCAAGTGAAGCAGACACCTTAAGACCTGCTCCTTCTAGCATGACATCAGAGATGGAAGGACGACGACGCCTCTGTCCAGACGCAGAGAGAAGGTGAGTGTCTGACCGTAACTCAATGCCTTATTCCCCAGGTAAGATGCTGTATTAAACACAGAAGCACAAGAGTCAAGGAAATGACAATGCATCAATGATAATTAGTATATTGCCCATAATTAATAACAAAAAAAGTAATATCATACCGGGAGCAAACAGATAAACAGGAAGGATCTCTTTAGAGATCACCTCAAGGTCTTTGTGAGTGGGAGACCACCTGAATTGCACTTGTGAGGAGCTCACACCTTGACCAGTGGCAGCCCGCCAGCCCTCAGGTCCTGCGAGACGCAGACAAATGAAATGAACAAAGACAACTAAAACCAAATGTGATTTACTAAAACCAGAGGTTACACATCAAGCTCACCATTTTCAAAAGTTGAAGTGATGTTGTGAATGGAATATCCGTCAGCTGAAGTGCACACACTTTGAATGGCCATTGCAAAAGCAGGGCAGACACTCCTCAGTATTATATGTAAGACGGCCATTGTCACGTGACCGACAGCTTACCCTGCAGGAGAAGATTGTTCATTAAACCAAACAAACCAGCATATTACTAGTCAGATAGCAGTCAGAGATAGGGCTCATTATGCTCACCTCAAAGGACATCCATTGGGAGCCACTTGAGAGCCATCATCACAGCGATCACACTTTTCTCCAGAAATACCCTGTTTACACACACACCGTCCCTCATTGTTGCAGAACGGTCCAAGAGAACCTGAACAGAACAAAGCATTTTGAGCAACTTAACTACACTTAAACACGTAAGAACCACAATTAAAAACGTATAACTATATTTGCATTATACACTGTAAAAAAAAAACATTTTTTCTTTTGTCAAATCAACTTAAATAATCAATTTAGTTCATTTAACTTATTATTTTGAGTTTCTGATGATTAAATCAATCTCCTTCATTGTATTAACTCACTTTTTCCAGTTCAATCAACTTAAAATTTTAAGGCAACCAGGTTACTTACTTTTTTTAAGTTAAACCAACAATATTTTTACAGTGCATAACAAAATATCAAAAACAAGTAGCAATTGTTTTAAAGAAATTTAGTACATGCACACTTGTCTTTTTTAATTAATTTTCGGTAACGCTTCCTTTTACAGTCCAGTTACCCATGTAAATACTATGTACTTATTTTAGTAACTACAATTACTTGGTAACAACTAGTACTAACCCTAAACCTACCCCTGTTCCATGTACTTGCCTTATATTACTATTAGCAGTACTTTCTGGGTAAGTACACTGTAAGTACTGTACTGTAAAAGGAAGCTGTAACCTAATTTTCTATATACAGCATCAAAATAGTGCACAAAACGAAGAAAACTACCAATTGCTTTTGAAAACATTCTAAAAGATAGTTCATCCCAAAAGCTAAAATTCTTTCCTTTATGACTTGGAACACAACAGGAGAGTACATAAAGGTTCATCTCACCTGCAGTGTTGCAGTTGCAAGGCACACAGTTGTCTCCTGCCCTCTGGTGGTGGAATCCTTCCTTACAGTTTTCACAGTGCCGCCCTTCTGTGTTTCTCTGGCAGTTTATACAGTACAGTTCTCCTAGATGATCTCGTCTGCAGTACTGAGCATTACCATGACACGAACAAGTAGTGGAGGCTGAAGACAACATGTCAAGATAAGTTACTCGTGCCAATAACTTCCCCTGTTCAAAGAAGGGCCCTTATCAGGGGTGATTCTAGGATTTCAATATTAGCACACAATGAGGGTATTATTTAAAAAATAAATAAATAATATATTGTTTGTATACCAGAACAATAACATGTATAACCATTAACAATATAGAGTCTACACTACCTATCAAGCCAATCCCTGAATGATGAATCAATTTCTAATCATTTTAAATAACCAGCTAATTTTCATAAAAATATAGAGAAACTTTATATTACTGTAGTTATGATTGTACTTACCGTTTAAAAATGATTTTTCAACACATAACCGTAGTTTTAAACACTATTCTTTTTCATTTAAATAAACAAAACAATAAACAAAAATAAATAAATAACCCAAGTTTTACAGTGGATGGGAAACTACAGTGGATGCTCTTGAATTGCTCCCGCATCATATTATGTAAACTGCATTTATGATAAAGCAGATATCATAACAATTTATCAATAAATGCACACATGTTGTCCTCTGCCTCTGATGCTGACGCTGCGCCCCTATAAAAATGTTCCCAACTTTCAATGGTTAAGGAATCTGCTGAATAACTTTATACAATCTTTGAAAAGAAAGCATCACATTGCTGAAGTTAACTGGCGCCAGTCAAGTTTTTAGTGGTTTGCTGTGAGCATGGAAAAGTAACATCTATAGACCTTCTTATATGATAAAACCAAACGGCGCCATCAATGCAGTAAATAACACCCCGCCCTAAGGTATATTCACTCACTCTCTAGGATATATTACATAGACAATTACTCAAAACCCACAAACCATAAGGTGCAGAGCATACAATGACAAAACCACAAATGCCTAAGGATCAACAAGCATCTGAAAGACACAACGGACATCCAGGGTGGACATCTTTTAAAAGGAAAGAGAAATGCCCTCAGCTGTGTAAGCACATTAGATCATGTAGGATTACCTGCAATAAAACAGCCTAGTCTATGTTCAGCCAGGCCTACAGAATGCTGAACACACAGACGATAATAGATGTTAGATAATAGACTGGCTTAGATGGTAGGACAAGCTCACTCTTGTAGGTAATTTATCACAAAGTTATAATACAGTAATATTAAGTCAGCATGAACCAAACGTCATCCACTGGAACAGACATTCCATTCCTTCTAATGTGACAACATCAGGGTCCCTCACAGGTGAGCAACAGGCTGGCAGCAACAACAGCTAAACCTAAACGTAAGGCAAGGGTCATCCTTAAAAGTAAACCGTGGACCCTTTTTACAGACTGATGTTGCGTTTCCAGTTTTAAATATTTTCAATTAGGCCTAATTTAAAATTATATAGCCTAATTTATAACAGCCTGTCCTTTGAGTTATAGGCCTATTACATTGGCATTCAATTAAATAGTTAGCAAAGCTGCAAGGGTGTTAATAGTATGGCTGAGGGAGTGACTGCAATTCATTCTGTTTCTCTCTTTTAACTTATTACCCTCTATATATTTATCATGGATTTTCTTTCGCTATTGGAGCAAATGGGAAAGCAAAAATGATAGGCTATTTGCTGTAGTCTGCTGAATTTAACCAAACATGACGAGCGGCCTGGAAATGTGAAAAGGGCACATAATGTGAATTGATATTTACAGGGTCGTTCTCACAGAAAATCAGAGCGCATGCGCGATATGTTGTCTAAGCAGTTAGACACGTGCAAATATATCGAATGTTTACAAAGAAAAACAATAAAGCAGCGCGCTAAACAATGCTCAGTGTAATGTGCTGAGAATGGACTTTTTATCCTAACCATTTTTATCGTCTTTTAGCCTAGTCCTATAGCATATTGTCGTAAAATGGCATGTTGTTACATCTAAATAAAGCCTAGTCCTGTAACAAAAATGTTTAAGAAGCCTTAAAAAAAAGACAATATCTTAGGTCATGCATGATAGACTGTAAACATTTTTTAAAAGTCATAGACACCGACTGCATGCAGCATGTATAATAATTATATAATTACATTTTTTTTAAAGAACATTTTTTAAAATGACCAGAAAACCGCTTGACATTACATGCTGTCTATTTTTACACAACTCATACGAGTTTAAAATCACATCGCTAACCTTTATGAAAAGTATTATGGTGGTAATGGTTAGGCTATAGGTTATTGTTATATGATAGGCAAGATGAGGTAGCCTATAATGTAGGCTATGTTTCTTTATAATCAGGAGTAGGCTAGACATTTTCTGATTACCGTCACTGCTGCTGTTTACGATGTCAAATAGCCTAGCCTATATCCAAACAATATCATTTTGCATGGTTAAATATGAAGAGAACAGAATTATTATTATTATTTTAAAGAAATGTTAAATACAAAACCTTACTTTGGTTGTCCCATTTTGGACAACCAAGCCTTCTTAGACTGGAATTTATGCAAACTGCTTACATTCGGTGATTATATAGGCTACTGTTATAAAAAAGTCATGCCCATAAATCAGATTTTCAGCAATAGGTCAACTTAATCAAAATAGGTCTACTGCAAATGAAAGCCGAAGCTACCACTGAAAAATGAAGAGACTTCACCTACATTGAACAGTCCCTTGAATTGGATACCAGATGCAAGCTGCGCACAGAAAGATCCAACTGCTCTTCATTTTCCACATCCAAGAAACAAGACTTAACGGCACGTTGTCTCTTTTATAGTGTCAGGTCGATATTAAGGATATTGACGGTCCACAGCGCGAGACAGACACCTGACGGTTGTGCCAGCTGATCCCTGCGCGCGCATTTAAAAACTTCCAACTTGACAAGCGCGGGCACGTCAAGCTCCGTGTCTCAACTGTATATTTACTCACGAGTGATTCACAGAGAATACGTGCCTGATAGGAAATGTATCATGCCATTCCTCAGTCACATAAAGACGTGTTTGATCAAACGCCTAGATACCATGTTTAGAACACCGCACACGAACAATTAAACCCATTGTTTTAAACCTATTTACATCTAAGTGTGCTATTATGCTTGATGCTTAATGTGCTTAATATGCTAGTTCTATAGTAGGACTAGGCCTTCTATTGTTAGTAATAAACTGACAATGCAACAGGCAGCATTAGATACAAATTGAATAGAAGTAGCTAATTGAAGTCATTAGAAGTAATTTTCTTAGAAATGTATTAATTAAATTCATATATTCCATTATATTCCCATATATAATATTATATGCATATATTCATCTCCATAGATTTTAATTAAAAACTTTAAGTAGCCTATGTTTCTGAGGTAATAAATGGGCCTATGCATAAATATAACTTTTATTATTTTTTGAGTTATGGATATAAAAAATATATATATTTTTTTATTATAGAATTGTTTTTTTTATTTTTCAAGTACAAAGAAACACAGAGAGGCAGGGCAACAAACCACCTGGACACCTGGTTTTCATCCAGTATTAACCAGTCCATCCAAGTATTAACCAATATCCTCTATGCAATCGGGGAAGGAAAAAAAAAACAAAACAAAACACAATGCACACTCCCCTTTACTTTATACCTACACTCTTTTCTTTTGTTTTTTAAAATGTAAAGTTGCGATTTTCTAGGCAGATATGGCAAGGAACTATACTCTCATTCCTTTATAATAATCAAGAAACTTTACTCCCATGTGCTGCAGGCGCAATGATATGACGCAACGCCTGAAAAAAGGCGACCTTCCGTCAACATAACTACACAAACTTGGAAGTTACCGAGCTGGGGACTATTTTCAGGAGCTGCGTCATATCATTACGCCTGCTGCACTAAAGTTGTACCAAAAAAAGTGGAGTATCCCTTTAATGAACATTGGTCCAACTCAGGGTGTTACAATTAACACTGAAGCAGTGTTTAAATTAATGATTTACAGAAGTTTAGATGGTGATGGTGCCACGGCAAGCAGGCGTGGCTGGCGTTGCCAGATTGGGTGTTTTATCGCTACTTATGAAGGCCTCTTTACGTGTGTTTTAGCTGGATTTTCGCCTGGAATGCTCTATAGAAATCTGGCACCCAATCGAACGAAGTTAAACTGAGAAAGCGTGCGACACCAGAATGAACGCATAACGTTCATCAGGCAGTAAAACAGTACTTTCAGTTCACGTTCGCCCAAAATATGAATGAGTTTGTGAACTATTCGCTCAATGAACGCGTTCAGGCACAACACTGAGCCCAGGTAATGATGATAACATTTAGATCAAATCAAATCCTACAATCCTTTAGTGTCATACAATGATACATTGAACCAGCATTTTAAACTGATTACACAAATGTTTCATTTGTATTCATTACAGTAGCTAATTCCAACAGTGTTTTAATAATTTGAAGATTTTAAAAATCACACACAGACATCAAGAACATGAATCTCTTTGTCACTAGTTTGTTTATTGTCACCATTGTTGGGATGCATATGATGATTCGGTAACGCTTCCTTTTACAGTCCAGTTACCCATGTAAATACTGTGTACTTATTTTAGTAACTACAGGTAATTACAAGTATGTAACCCTGAACCCACCCCTAAACCTACTCCTGTTCCATGTACTTACCTTATATTAGACAGTACTTTCTAGGTAAGTACACTGTACACCGTAAGTACTGTACTGTAAAAGGAAGCATTACTGACGATTCTTGATGTCTGTGTGTCCAAACACAATAGCTTCAATGCACAAAGTATTTGCAAAAATGTTCATATTGCTATTGGATCTCAAACTGTAGAATCTCAGGGCTATAATCACTAATGGTCAAATTAGACAGCATATAGTCAAATATTTAGATTCTGACAGTGAATCAGGTCACTACATGATGATCAACACTTATTGTGAGCAGGTTTTCTCTTGCAGTAACAAATGTGCTTTATAAACACAATGTTTGAACAAACAGGGAAAATATAAACATAAATAAGGGTCAAAACCTCAACTAAAGCAAACGCTGACCACCATAATGGTGACTTGAAAGAAAAGTTCTCGTGTACATCAAACTTATGAATTTTGTCCCTACTATAATAAATTCTGGTGATCAATATTGAATCAATCTAGAAAATATCAAGATAATTGTTTTGTCTGTTTGACCTGATTTTTCTTTTCTCAAAAAAAGGTCGATGTCGAGTCGGTTCGTGTCGTGTCGGCGGCCGAGCGCGGCCGGCCTGCCTGCCTGCCTGCCTGCCTGTCTGCCTGCCTGCCTGCCTGCCTGTCTGTCTGTCTGTCTGTCTGCCTGCCTGTCTGTCTGCCTGCCTGTCTGTCTGTCTGTCTGTCTGTCTGTCTGTCTGTCTGTCTGTCTGTCTGTCTGTCTGTCTGTCTGTCTGTTCGGTCGGTTCGGTCAGTTATCGGTTGGTCGTGTCGGTCGGTCGGTCCGGTCGGTCGCGGTCTACGTTGGTCTGCGGTCCGAGTCGGTCGGTTCCGTCGGGTCCGTCTCGGTCCGTCTATTGTTGTTGTTGTTGTTGTTGTTATTATTATTATTATATTTATTTAAAGTGTTATTTATTTATTGGACTGAATTGTTAGAAATTCACACCATGGCAAGAGAATGATGGCAAGAGAACCACACCCAAACTGAAGACCAAGCCACCAAACCAAAGCCATAGACATGTAGCAACCATAAACAGACTGAGATTGCAGTTTTCTTCTTTACCACACAATCATCTATGGGTACATTAACTACAATAATTGATTCACAAGGAGATTGCATTTCAAGTTTGGACTCATCCAAAACGTTCAATACATCAAGTGAATTTAAAGAACAAAATAGGCATAAAACATCTGGAAAGTGCCTCACTTTTAGTGAGCGATCTTGTTTGGTATTTGGCATTTGTGTCTTACAAATTAATTAATCTTCTCTATAGTATAATCTGATTTGGCAGTGAATTACTATCATGTTGATTTGGGTTCATGGATCCTGACTTACTGTGGCACTGAATCATATGATGTTTGCCATCTTTTAATTAATCATATTGAAAATGAGTAATAAATAAGAAGCCATTGAATCTTTGACCGTTGCATAGAGATCAAAACCACAGCTGTCATAAAAATACCGGAACAAACTGAACTGCTCTGGAAGAGTCACACTGTAAAACAGCCAAATATATTCATGAAAAATCCAAAGCCTCAGGCAGTGTATTTTCTAGTCTGCAGTCGGCTACGCCCTGTCATGAACTCTCCGTGAGGAAAGGAGAGACGCTGGGCTGAGTCAGAGGTGTGTGTCTCAGCTACGCATTACAAAAACACACCCAAACATCCAGTGCCACACATCTTTATCTTCCACACCTTGTTCCTCTCACAGACGCAGTGATCGAGCCCCACCTAAAACCTCTGCAGGAAAACATGCTCAAACCCTTTCCCTCCGGCCGCAGAGAACAGCATTGAGTACATCTATACCCCTCGCAGGACTCTGCCAACACCACACCCTCACACAAGACAAGAGAAAGAAACAGCACTCTCATAGATCACTAATAATCAACATACAAGAAATAACCTGCCTCTCATCAAGCAAAACACAACAATATTCAAATTATACTTCATATAAGTTAGGACATTTATGTCACACTTTAAAATGTAGTCTCAGAGCATGAAATTATGGCTTAAGAAATAATAATATATATATATATATATATATATATATATATATATATATATATATATATATATATATAACACTATTAGTGAACAGTTCTTAAAAGAACAAGCTTGAAGCTTTTTTTTAGCTTGAAGAACTACAAAGAACCTCTTTTGTAATTGAAAGGTCCCATGGATGTTAAAGTTTCTTCATTAACCATCAATTCCTGAACTTTCATATTTAAGAGTGAGCTGTTCATGCTATTTCTACTTCTACTAAGTCAGTTATTTTGTGTTAAACTTAACTTCAGGTTGAAGGACCATACCAATAATGAACTCATTTGATTTGACTGATTCAAGGATTTGACTGCAGATGTGCACATGAATCATGATAGCTCTTTTTAATCTAGTCATCAGTCTGGTGGATTTTGAGAAAAAACTCTTTATTTCTTTTTTTCTTTTTAGAGTCATGACATTAAAAGTCACATTAAAAGAGAGCCTCTTATGTCAAAGATGTAAATGACTTTTGGAAATACTAAGTTGGTTGCAGTCTGTCAAGGCCAAAACTGGCACAATGCTTTTCATTATGTGTCTGGTTCACATTTTGTACTTTCAAGCTGGCGAAGAGAAAAACACATTTAAAATGGAGTTTGATGAATATGATGTGCAACCGTATCCGATGATGACGACCACTGAATCATAGCGCATAGTCTTACTAAATGTAGTGATATTGCTAATAGTGCTGATTTTGTGTCTCATGATGAGTGAATCTGTCTGATATACTGACCAACAAGATTTGGTAATGACTCTGTGTCATTTCCTGTACAGAAATAAATACTGTTTATTGCCCTGCTATAATGATATGAATATGGTTTGAATATAACGTTTAATTACGTACTTGCAAAGTGTTTATTTATTTATTTATTTATTTTAACAGGGGTCCAGAAACCCACAAGAAAGACACAAGAGGGTGCTCATGGACAATTTGAGACAAAAATGATTTCAGAAAATTCATTTCTAAGGGGTTTTTAAAGTCAGCATTTTATTTTAAATATATTCTATCATTCAAATGTTTGTGGTTGGTTAGATTTTTAAAATCAAAGTATATCTCTTATGTTCACTAAGGCTGCATTTATCTGATCAAATATCCAGTAAAAACAGTAAAAATGTGGAATATTACAGTTTTAACCCTTAATCACTTTTAAAAAAGTGTGTGTGTGTGTGTGGGGGGGGGGGTTAAAGTGTTCTACCTATTTACTATTTACTGCACAATTGCATAACTATAGTCACTAATTGGCACATTATTCTTTTTCTAAAGAAAAATATCACTTAAATGATGATCATAATTAATCGAAATAGTTTTTGAGATATTGCTCCATGTGTTAGGGATATAATACTACTATCTGGTGGTTAGTCAAAAACAGTTTTTCTTATAGTTAAGGAATTAAAGTGCAATGACCACATCTGTCCACTGAGGGTCCCCATAAGACCCATTCATTTTCACTTCATTTTTCTTGATGATTCAAATTCTCCTCACAACTTGATATATATGATATATAATATATATTTTAAACATTGTGAAATGCATAAAACGTTTTTTTTAAGTTAGAGAATGTTGTTGTAGCCTGATATTTTTGAATTATCTGCTTTTTAACAAACAAAACCAAAATAAATTTAATAAACCAAGTAAATAAACCAATATAATACAAACAACAGCACCAATAAACTGTAATCAACAGGATGCATACATGTATGCGTGTGTGTGTTGATGAGATAGAAAGCTTGTTCCACTTTGTGTTTATGCTCTAGGACCAGACCTTGATTTAAATGTAATTTGTTTTAGATTTATGCCAGTTTTGTTATTTTATTTTGCCAATTTCTGTAAAAAGTCTTTCTGTTGCAGTCATGGCATGTGTGTGTGTGTGTGTGTGTGTGTGTGTGAATGAGATAGAAAGTTTGTTTTACTTTTTTATGCTCTAGGACCAGACCTTGGTTTATATGTAGAACATTTCAGATTTATAATGGATTTACTTATATTTTTTTGACAAACAAAATTTAAAAAAGGCATTTTTATTTTCATTCATTTTTAATGTGGGGTCATTTTGACGACGAAAAAAGTATGATGACGATGAAAGTATTTTTTTACACACCTTTAGAACAATCAAATCAAACCCAGTTTTTTGTGCATATTTAGATAGATTATCTAGGAAAAGTCACAGAGTTTCATGCCCCTGAGATAAAGGTAACAGTTTTTAAAAAATGAAAGAAAAGTCCAGCAGGGGAGACTGACCCAAAAAAAAGTTTTCTAATTTTAAATATATTAATTATGATGCAAACATGCATAAATACATTTTAAATTAAACTGCATAAATTAAGTGTTTGTTTTATACAGTTTAAATGTTATTTTTTTGTACATGAATATATATCTGCTTTTATATTTTAGAATAAAGGCTCTAATAATATTATGATACTTGGGGTTCTTGGCCTCAAAAGTTTGAAAACCACCAAAAGTGCATCCATATAATTTTACAGGTAAAAGCGGGCGTGGCCATTTGTAATTTTAAAGTGTCTGCCTTCTGTGTGTCATTCTCTTGCAGTTATTTTTAGCTGTAGTCTTCAATCCAGCTATTTATGTTGCCTGATATTACACGTTTCAAAGAGCTAAACATAGTATGATTTAGAATTTGTTTAATTTATTCTTTTTAATCCAGGTATTCACTATTCTCATGGGGACATTTCATCCTCCCAATGAAAGAATACCTGAACCACATACACAAATTGAATTCTACAATTAAAATGACGCAAAATCACACGCTGACGAATCCTGTAATAACCACTGTTTATTATTCAAATGTTACGACTTCGAATTTACAGGCAAATGGGTAACAAGCAGAGGTGTGTGAGGTCCTGGGAGTGTGTTTATGAATACCTTGATTAAAACAGAGGGAAGGGAGTCTTTAAAAACCATTACACTCTCTAGAACCAAAGGATCACAAAGACTTGTGCAGCGAACACATACTCTAAACTGTAGAACAACAGATCACAAATACTTGATACATTATAAATTAAAAATACTGTTTATACATAAACGTGTTACGTGTTGCACTTATGTCCGCAGTGGGGAGGTCTATAATACGTCTGATGTTCAATAGTGGCACTTTCCATAGTTGAATCTCAATGTGACATCATCGGCCGAGGAATAGCTAAACTCAGCGAACCGGTCAGAGTAAGACTGTAACTGAAGGAACTACGGATACGGTAACAGTAAGAAACAAACAGTGAAATGTTCTAAATCATCATTTGGACATTAAAGACCTTCTAACTTAAAATGCAACGTCCACATTTAGAGGATTATGTCCAAAAGTTTAGGCACTAAAATAGATGGTTAACTAGCAACACAGTGATTAAGCTTACCATCTCAAGTAAAGCGAATCATTCCGATAAATATGAAATATTAGAGACGTGTAGGGTGTTCAGACATGATTGGGGGACGTACAAGTTAAAGGGTCAAGACATTACGCATCACCATCCGCTGAAAATGAACCACGAATGAAAATAAATGATAGAGCTTATGATGCAACACTGAGCCATGTATACAGGCACAGCGTCTTATACCACAGAACATATTATATATATATATATATATTTATGCAGAAGTTTTGGCTGATTTTTGTTTTTTTCTCATGAAGGAACCGATGAGGTGGCTGGTTAGATGTTGGGTTTAAAATCAGCCGTTCCTGAATCATTTACGCATATTTACACAAATAACAATTCCTCAACTCTATATTATAATAAAAAAGGAGAAAAAAAAACATTCACACAAAAATATAACATTCGAATAATTATTAGCACCAGTGTATTCAGATAAAAGTCTTGCTAACGCCAATGTACAAAGTTGCATAGTGTTGAGTTTTGCTCATGTTAATGTGATTCGCATGACACCTGTAATAAGCAGCAGCGTGTGAAAAAATAAAAAATGAACACAAAACTGAAATGTCTCAACCACGAAATGTATGAAATCAGCAGAGCCATGCAGGGACTTCTAGTACTGAACGATTTATATATACACGAGCTGAAATACTGTTTTTACGTGTACGACACACTTTATCAGTACCAAATCTAGCACGAGGGGCGAAAGCAGATGCGCATTACGAACAAATTAAGATTCCTTCACTGTTATAGCTTTAAGCGTTACCGATGATGATATACACTAGCTTAAGTAGCGAACTTCCCTGACAAACGTCTAGGCTTCTGATTGAGTCATGTAATTCTGATTCTGTGGTAAAGATCAGAGAGGTTTGAGAGGAAGAGCTGGAGGTGGTGCAGTCATGTGGGTTTAAGGTCTCTAAAAGCACACAAACACATACGCACGCACACACACACACACACGCACGCACACACACACGGCTGGTGAGCGCCATTGCTTGGAGTTCTCTTCACGTATCATTTCTGCATATCAAAAAAAAAACAAAATAATCAAAAGCTGCTTTTGTCTTCTGTTTGTAAAACATGATCTCGAAGAAACGTGTAGAAATACAAACAAACAATAACCTAATAAAAGAAAATCAAATGCAAAGGAGAGATTTTGAAAGGAAACAGCCTGTTTTGGTTGAGGGTGTTGTCTGATGAGGACACTGAAGAACACAGGGAGTGTGGCGTGGAGGTTAAGGCCGCTCTAGAGACGGAGTGTTGAAGCAGCCTTCCGGCAGAGTGTTCTTGATGTCGTTGAGAGTTGGCGATGTCCGCTTCGGATCTCTCGAATCTGACGGTCGTAGTCGCTGATCATGTCCTCCTGGCTCTTGGCGACGTCATTCAGCTCCTTCAGCTTCCTGTCCAGCTCACTTCCTGCCATCTTGTCCTTGGCGTCTTTTAAGGCGTTATCGATCTGATTCAGCTTGCTCAGATCCACCTTATCGATGTTGCCTGGAAGAGGACAAGGTAGTGTTGAAAAACTAGGTAGTGTTGTAATGAAAAACTAAAATGAAAATGTTTTAAATTCTTGTCTTTTATATTCTTGTCTTCTTTATTTATATTTTATATTTTTATATATAGACCATTTTGCAAGATGCAAACAACACTGGTCCAGAAGCACTTCCTGTTTCAGTTTTTTAACACTACATAAAAGCTGGAATAAAATACAACCAACAGAACATTTAAAACTGAATCAAAAAGTTAAACAAACATCTTTAAGATGTTTTCTTAACATGTGAAACAAAGAAAACAGTTACAAACTGAAACAGGAAGTGTTTCTGGACCAGTGTTGTTTACATCTTGCAAAATGGTCTATAAAAATATAAAAAAATGTATATATAAAAATGTATAAAAGACACAAATTTAAAACATTAATTTTTTTTTTAATTTCTTAACTGGAAAAGCTCTTGATTAGCTAGAACAAAATGATAACGATCTTACATGACACAGGAAATACACAGTGAGGATTATTTTAAGCTAGTTGAAATGCTGACATGAAAAATGCAGACATGAAAAGGATTCGTTATTGTCACAAAAATGTGGATTATTGATTAGCAATAGATAGTCTTACCGAGCTGGCTTAATAATTCATTGATTGTGTTTAACACCGTCCTGACAGCATTTTTGGCTTTTCTGGCATTACCCTCAGCTTCTTTAGCATTATCAGATGCCTGTAAAAAAACAGCAAAGTCAATCAAAATACAAAATGTATAAAGTACAAGTACAAAATACAAGTCTGCAATGAGGTATTAAAACAAGTGGTTGAAAAAAAGTCAGAAACGCACCATGGATGCCATCATCATGTCAGCGTCCGCCTCTGCTTTCTTCTTCTCCAGCTCTTTCTCAGCAGCGGTGAGCTGGTCCATCATATTGTTCACCTCTCCATCCAGTTTCATGGTGTCCTCAAAAGCTTTTTCTGCATCTGTCTTAGTCTTTGCCGAACCCTAAATTAGCAAAAAACGCAAATCAAATAATAGTTAAGAATATAAAGGGTAACTCTTTGATAAAGAGGAGCCATGTTGCTTAAATCAACACATTTGGTAAGAACATGCAATGAACAACTGTGGTGTGACTATTTGATGAAGATACAGACATCCCAGGACTTTATGTTTGTGATATTCTTCATCTGAAACTCAACATGTACCTTCTGTACATCATTAGCAATTTTCTCTGCTTCATCTGCCTTTGCCTTAGCCACTTTAGCATCTGCGGCAGCGTTGCCTAAAGCCGTCTCTGCTCGTCGGGTCTTCTCATTGGCTTCATTGATTGTCGCATTGATTTCTGGGATTCGCCTCATGGCATCCTCAGCAGCAGTTTTGTTGTCATTCACTCTCTTGTCAAAGTCTAAAAGTGAGACACAAATATGAATGAATTTCTAAATAAATAAATATATATATATATATATATATATATATATATATATATTATAGTTTATGTATTATAATAATAAATAATAATAAATAAAATGTCTCAACAAATATATAAATTTAAATATATATATATATATATATATATATATATATATATATATATATATTTAAATGTATATATTTGTTGAGACATTTTATTTATTATATATAATACATAAACTATTTATTTATTTTCTTGTTTAATCATTAATCTAGGGAAAAAAGGAATATATATATATATATATATATATATATATATACACACACACAGTATATATATTATTTTTTTCTAGAATAATGATTAAAAAATAAAAAGACATTTTTATTTTATAAATATTTTACATTTACATTTTTATATAATACATAAAAAAAAACATTTATTTTCTTTTTTAATCATTATTCTAGGAAAAAAGTATGTAAATCTAAATGTATTTATATACATAATATTACACCATAACCCAAGAGCCCTCACCTCTGAGGTTGGTCAATATGTCCTGGGCCTCTTGGAAGGTAGATTTGCCTTTTTTGCTGCCTCCTCAGCCAATGCTTTCGCTGCGTCTGCCCGTGCCAATAACTGATCAGCCGTCTGAAGACAGGTGTAGAAAAAGAGTTGGACAACACAGTATATGTTGGGTTTTTATACCACTCTCTTCAATGACTTGACTGGCTAACACTCTGCAAGTACAGAAATTCTGTACTGACACGAAATTTACTGTTTATCAGAAACATGTTCATTTCTAAGAATGAAAGGCAATACTGTGGGTGAACAAATACACAATAATATTAACATCCAGTAGAGAGTGCCGAAGTTCTGCGAAAGTGAGTTAGCATTTTAGCACTTCCGGTTCCCTCGCCCTAAAGTCTATGGATTTTTACTAAATCACCTGAAATAAGGTCTGTGGTGAACAAAGTCTCTAAATATTTAAATTTTTTGAACTATGACATAAAACACACCAGTTATAACCCACATGTGTTTTTTAAACTTTGTTGTGTCTGCTTGTGTTTTTTAAAACTTTAGGCTTCAAAATGTATAAATTTTGGATTAACTTGTAAAGATTCTCTTGACAGACAAAACGTGTAAGGGTCACAACCCTTTGTTGAACACAAATCTTATTTTTTGCGATTTTCCAAAAGTCCATGGGGAAAATGCATAGCTTTTCAATCGACTAACTTCCCAGTTGTCCTACAAAGTGACGTCATAACTTCGGCACTGTATTAAAGTAATCATGAAAGTGCTATTTATAAAATGCCAAACTTTATCAAACATCTCAAAAAGTGAACTTAAACTCTGCGCAGGTTTCATAAGAACAATGTCTGAGTTCATGGTTCAGCACTTTCATTAAGAACATGACATTTAACTCAATCAGATTAGAATGAGACTATGAACAATGACCAGTGGTATCACTCGTCTCTCATCAGTATCATTTATGTGGCTCCTGGGCCTCATGGCATGAGCCCCACTCTTGCATAATAACCATGTGAAACAGCAGCTGAACTAAAAAAAGCAACTGAAGATCCTTATCTTTTCTAATTTTAGACCACCATGGCTGCATTTTGAAAACTAATCTCATACAGCCGAGACAAAACAAGTATATTAAAGTCAAATCTCATGTACCTGTTGCTCAGTCTTTCCTTTGTCCAGTAGTTTGCGGACCTCTGTCTCTTTGCCCCTCAGGTCCTCTCTCAGGTCGTTGTACTCCTTCTCGGTCTTGTCAATCAGTTTGTCCAGGTCTGATGCCTCCTTCTTAATCTTATTGGCCTCATCCTGTGGGAAACATAATGTGATTATAGTTGCATCCAAGATGATTGTGTAAATTCAGCAAGAATTAGAAAAACCTCTGAAATCAGCACCTCTAAAGTTTTGGTGTCGACTGTAGGCAAGCTGGTCAGGTTAGCATATATCTTCAGAGCTTTGTTTCCTGCCTCTTCTGCTTCAGCGTGTACTTTAGCAGCTTGTTTCTCCAGGTTCTTGGCCAGATCTTTTGCTTCAAGATATCTGAGCACATAAGAACAGCATCTTCATTGTAAAGCATCACCATCTGCATTTAAAATCTCTAAATATTTTTAAACACATTCTTAAAATCAGAATATAAAATAATTGATACACACATACATAATACACACACACACACCGGTCAAAAGTTTAAGATTGGTAAGATTTTTTATGTTGTTAAAAGAAGTCTCTTCTGCTCACTAAGGCTGCATTTTTTTGATAAAAAATACACAAAAAAACACTCCAAAAACATGTATGATTATTATCCATGTTGAAAACAGTTTTTTACATTTTTATTTCAGGATTCTTTGATGAATAGAAAGTTCAAAAGAACAGCTTTTATCTGAAATGGAAAGCTTTTGTTACATTAAACACTACCCTTTAAAAAGTTTGGGGTCAGTAAGAATTTGTATTTTATTTTTGGGGGAAATAAATAAGCAAATTCTATATCAAGGATGAGTTACATTGATCAAAAGTTACAGTAAAGACATTTAGAATGTTAGAAAAGATTATAATTCGGCTAAATAAATTATGTTCTTTGAACTTTCTATTCATCAAAGAATCCTGAAATAAAAATGTAAAAAACTGTTTTCAACATGGATAATAATCATACATGTTTTTGGAGCATAAAATCATCATATTAGAGTGATTTGTGAAGGATCATGTGACACTGAAGACTGGAGTAATGATGCTGAAAATTCAGCTTTTTTTCAGAGGAATAAATTACATTTTAATATATATTAACATAAAAAAGTCATTTTAAATTGTCATAATATTTCACAATATTACTGTGTTTTTTGTGTATTTTTTATCAAAAAATTGCAGCCTTGGTGAGCAGAAGAAACTTCTTTTAAAAACATCAAAAATCTTACCGATCTTAAACTTTTGACCAGTAGTGTATATATATATATATATATATATATATATTACACACACACACACACACACACACACACATACATATATATATATATATATATATATATATATATATATATATATATATATATATATTGTATCATTTGTTAATGTAAGATGCTTTGGTAATAAATAAAGTCTTATAAAATGTAATGTCAAGAACATACTTCCTGTTGAGCTCTTCAATGTCGCTGCTTGTCTTGTTTTCACCATCGAGCGCCTTCTTTAACATATTATAAGCCTTTGTGGAAGTGTCATTTGCATCCTTTGCAATCTTTTCAATCTGATCGGCATCTGCTTTATGTCTGTGCAAAGAGCCACATAAAAGGTTATATAAAACTGTATTGGGTGGAATGAAAAAGTCATATTAAAACAGAAATACCATAACTCACTTTTCTGACAGTTTACGGGCTTCCTCTGCCAGAAGTGTCATATTATTTGGATCTCCAGAGCTTGTGGGTATTTTAATGTCCTAAAAGTCAAACAGAATGAAAATGTAAAAATATTTTAATGGACTCCACAATCATTAGCTCAAGTTGTTTGTGGAATATTACGAACACGCTCTCTTGGCAGCGTGGTAGAAATCTCACCACTTTACTGATGGCCTCTTTGGCTTTGTCCAGCTCCTCTCTAGCGGTGTTGATCAGGTTCTCTGCATCACGGACTCGGTTACGTGCTCTATCTGCCTGTGTTCCCGTGTTGTCCACCGTGTTCTTGATGTTCTGCAGTCTGTTCCACTGGTTGTTCAGGGTCTTGTTGATGTTGTTAAGACGGTCCAAAAGGCCTTTATCCACTTCTGTATGATAATAGTGAAAGATAACAGAATAATTAAGATGTAAAATGAACTATATCTGCTCTACTTCAGTAAAAAAAAAACAATCAATTTCTTTTCTAAACATTTTTTTATTATTATTTTATGCAGTTAATGAACATGATGTACAATTAAATGGCTTAGATGAAAAAAATCAGACATTTTAAACAAATAATTGAAATATTTTGAAAAATACCTTTGCTAGCCTGAGCCTCGTCCAGTAAGTCCATTATTGTTTTCTCTGCCTCCTTAAGTCTGTCCTCAAAGGCCTTGTCACTCACTGTATTCTCACTGTTGTCCAGATTATCGATCAAATTCTGAAGATCAAGAAGCTTCTGTCTCTGCTGGTTGACCTGCACAGAAAGAAAACAGACGTATTAGAAGTTGCCTCTTCCTAAAACATATAGTCCTGGAATCATAAGGCAACCTCATACCTTGTCTCTGACCAGGCTGTAACAGTTGGGACACTGCTGGCAGCCTAGAGTGGAGCGGTTGTAGAAGTAGTTCTCCTCACACATGTCGCAGCGACTTCCCACAAAGCCTGGGTGACACTGACAGCGGCCATCTTCTTTGCACTGTGCGGACTGAGAGCCTTCTGGGTCACAGTCACAAGCTGCAAAAACAAACCAATGGTAAATGGAACAAATTTAAACTGTAAGACAAATTATACAGCAATGTTGCATTTAGGAGACAAGGAAACCTACGTTTGCAACCCGACGAACTGAATCCAAAGAAGTTGACCTCACAGCGCTCGCAGTGTTGACCTGTGACCCCAGGCTGACACTCACATTGGCCACTTCCGATATCACACTGGCCATTTGTGGAGCCAATAGGGTTGCAGTTGCATCTGAGGAAACAAATTGAAAGATTTGAAAGGTTTCAAAAACATGCAGGTATGTTCATCAACATCCTGTTTGCAATTTCGTATCAATGATATACGAAAAGAGAGTTAGATTGAATACCTTTCACAGCCTTTGCCGCTCTGTAGGTTGTAGAATCCGGGCTCGCATGCACCACAGTCTCTGTTAATGACATGTGGAAGACACTGACACTGGCCCGTCACCTGAGAGCAGGTCGTCTGCCTGTCTACTGTACCGTATGGAGAACACGAGCACTGCTGCAGAGGTGGTAAAAAAAAAGTTATATAATATTAATAATAATAATAGTAATATTATTATTATACATTAACATTCAAAAGTTTGGGGTTGGTAAGACTGTCTATGCTATTCAAGGCCACATTTGATGATAAATGCAGTAAAAACACTAACTTGTACGATTTTAAATAAATAAACAAACAAACATATATATATATATATATATATATATATGTATATATATATATAAATCACAGCGCTCGCAGTCGATTTTATAGACTTTCTTTTTATTTCTTTTTATATATATATATATATATATATATATATATATATATATATATATAAATGGGCTGTCAAATGATTAAGCGCAATTAATCACATCCAAAATAAAAGTTTGTGTTTACATTACAATGTGGTGCACTGTGTATAATCTTATTTTGTGTATATATATATACACATATATACACACACACACACACACACACTCACCGGCCACTTTAATCAGTAACCTCATGTGTGAGAACGTGTTTAATTCTTTTGCCTTTAGAACTGCCTTATTTTCTGCATAACATTCAACAAGGTGCTGGAAGCATCCCAGGTTTGGTCCCTATATCAACATGACTGCACCACACAGTTGCCTATTTGTCCGCCACATCCATGATGCCTACCTCTGTTCAATGCATTTGAAAGAGGTACTTATTGGATTGAGATCTGGTGACTGTGGAGGCCATTCACAGCCACCATTGTCATGTTCAAGAAACCAGTCTGAGATGATTCCAGCTTTAGTGCACAACCCATTATCTGCTGAAAGCAGCCATCAAGTTGGGTACATTGTGGTCATAAGGATGGCATGGTCAACAAGACCCAGGTAGGCTGCTGCCTGCAAATCATGTCTCTAATCTGTACCAAGGGGCCAAAAAAATGCCAGAAAGATTCCCCATGCCATGACACCAATGTACTTATGAGCCTGAACCCAATAGAAGGCATGATGATCATGCTTTCATGTTGTAGACGCCAAATTCTGACTCTTCCATCTTTAAGTTCAGCAGCAGAAATCGATTATTAGACCAGGCAACATTTTTCCAATCTCATTGTCCATTTTGATGAGAGCTTGTGCAAAATTCTAAGCTCCTCAGTTTTGGTCTGAGCTGAGGAGTGGCACCCTTGTGTGGGTCCTGGCTCGCAGCCATTGCCTCAGTTCGATGCACTGCCGCCCAGAGATGCTTCTGTCACCTTGGGTTGAACGTGGGCCATCGAGCCACTGTTGCCTTCTATCTAACTCCAATCGTCTGGCCATTCTCCTCCTACCTCTGGTATTAATAAGGGACTTTCTGCAGAACCTGCTGCTGCGGATGTTCTTTTTGGACCATCTCTGTAAACCCTGAAGATGGTTGTGCGGGAAAATCCCAGAGTATTAGCAGTTTCTGAAATACTCAGACCAGCCCTTCTGGCACCAGAATCATGCTAGTTCTGAACCACTCAAATCACCTTTCTTTCCCATACTGTCTCTTCTGTTTGAACTGTAGGATAAGATTGCTCTACCATGTTACATGCTGAAGCCATTAACCTGCTGATGTGATCTGTGTGAGAAATTAAGTGTTACGAGCCAGTCTACAGGTGTATGAGAGTGGCTCGGTGAGTGTATATATAACACATGTATAAATTTAAGAAATAAAGTTATATCTATATAAAATATTTATATTTATATATACATAAATTATATATAAATCTATATACATTATATACATGAAAATATTTCTTAAATATATATACAAGCATGTGTGTGTATTTATATATATATATATATACTATATAATAACACAGTGCATCCACATATTTATGTAAACCCAAACTTTTATTTTGGATGCGTAATCATATATATATATATATGTATATATATATATAGATACATATACATACATACATACACATATATATGAAAACAAAACATTAACAAAAAAGCAAAAAACAAAAACAAGAATTTTCTGAATAATTAATCCAGACAAAAAAAGACTATTCCTTTAAGCTGGCACAACATGGTTTTTCTAGCTCAGAGAAAGGTGTAATAAAAAAAAATAAAAAATAACAGACTTTGTTCCCATTTAACTCACCTTTGCATTTGTCAGCTACATTTGTGGCACGGGCATCGCCATAGAAACCCTCTTTGCAACGGTCACAGAAGGAACCAGCGGTGTTGTAGATGCACTTGAGGCATTCGCCCGTCTCTCGGTTACAGTTGCCCACAGCGTTGGGGTCGATGTTGTTATTGCAATTGCAGGCCTGGCAAGTCGTGATTCGACCTTTTTCACCAAGAGGGTCCCCAAAGAAGCCGTCGTCACATAGTTCACATCGTTTACCTGGAGACAGTTAATGTTTGGATGATTATATGCTGTAATACTTATTATATTTATTTAAGTTGTATACTGTATAAGCTCTAAACTCATTGAATGCTATGAGTCTGTACCTGTGGTTCCAGTTGGGCAGTTTGTACAGACCACCTCTTTGGTCTTGGGCACCACAGCACACGTGGCACCCTCTGGGCAGGGACAGGGTTTACAGTCTGAAGAAGAACCAACTGTAGCGTCACCATAGAATCCATCCTTACACCTCTCGCAGCTCATGCCGGCTGTGTTGTGCTGGCAGTTACACATTCCTGCAAGTACAAAACAAAGACACTTGTAATACCACACATCACCACAAGATGGCAACATTAAACACAAAGCCAAAAGTAGCACTAGTACTCCTGCAGTTTAGTAGAATTTAGGGCTGTGCAAAAATGAAATGCGATTAATCGCATCCAAAAGAAAAGTTGTGCTGTGTATAATTATTTTGTGTTTATTATAATATAATAATAATCTCTAATATATATATATATATATATATATATATATATATATATATATATATATATATATATATATATAGAGAAGAAAATGTGTTATTCATATATAAAATATATTTATTTATAATATAGATTATGTATTTATATATATATACAGAGTATTTACGTACAAATAATTCTTAAATATTATACACAGCACACACTAGAAAAGTCTCAAAATCTATATTCTGTATTCGGCCTCCAAGTACTGAATCTTAAGAGTATCTTCATTATGGATTAAGATCTTTGTACCAAATTTCTGGGTAAAATAACAGTTCAAGTAGTGACACTATATAATTAAATTCACAAGTAGTATATTTCAATGGCTTTTATGTTGCATGCATCCATAGCACATGATCTTCCGTAATGCCCTCATCTAGATAATAAATAGGGAAACCAATATCCAGCCTGTAGGCTTGAGTCTCCTGAGAGCAGATAAGTAAATGATATATCAACACTAAGGCAATGCAATCCAAATGTCAGTTGTGATGACAAACCTGTCACAGGGTCACAGGTGTCGCTGTGTCTGTTGCAGTTGCATGGCTCGCAAGGGCTAAAATGGCCCAGCTCAGGTTGGCTCCTTCTATATCCCAGATCACACTTCTCACAATGTTGCCCCAAGTAACCCTGAGGACACGTACACTTCTCAACCCAACGGGCTGGAGTTCGGCGCCACGCGGGCGGTCACAAGGGACACGTTATCTAAATAACCAGCACCTACAGCAGAAATATTATTAAGTTAGTTCAAGTACCAGTTAAAATGACCTTAAGAGTCTTGGCAAACAAAACTCATATTTTGTCTTCATAGAGCGACTAAAAACAAAAGCTTTTCTTCAGTGAATTAGCAGACGTACTTTTGGCGCTGTAGGTTCCACGAATCATAACAGAAGTCAGATTGTGCAGAAGTTTCTGGAAGTCGGCATGTTTCACTGTAGGTCTCCAAGGGTAGTCAGCGGTGTCATGGAGTCTGAATGAAAAGCAGATGATATAAGTTACATAAGTGCATAAATCAATGGATTTGCAAACGATTGGAATCAAAATATTTCATCTTTACAGCAGAACTATGTTTAAAATGTAACAATGCATGCAATAACTTCAATGTATTTTGCTGCATTAGATATTTTTGAAAATATAAATGTATAAATGTACAAAATTAACTATATAAAATAGTTATTTTAATAACATAAGTTGAATTTCTATTTTTTTTAAACTGTTATTTTATATAAACTGTAATAATATTTATTATTTAATATTAAGTTAATCATATCAAACAGATACAGCCTTGGTAATAATAATAATAATAATAATAATAATAATGTTATATTTAATTTAACTGAGAATACTGAATAGCCACTAGAGCCATTATAGAAAATGTGTTGATGTGTGTAATGACAAAAACAAATTTTAATTTATCACAATTAAATAATGGCCCAAGTTTAAATAAAAATCAAATGCATTACCTGAACACAAAAGTTTGTGTCTCTTCTCCTGGGTAGGAATTGCCCTGGGCAATAAGTGGCACAGCAACATGAAGCCCCGCCCCCTCCAGCACAACATCCTCCGCTGACAGTCGAGCATCATGTCTCTGAATCCTGAAGTTCAGCGTGAGATTCTGACCATAGCTCAGCAGCTGATTACCAAGAAATTTCTCTACAGAAACAAAGAAAGCATCCCAGGTGATTAGACAACACGTGTCTTGCTGTCTTTTAATGTTCTGCCACTTTAACACACAGAGGAAATTGCATCTGTTTTCATACCTGGAGCCACAAAGTAGATGGGAAAGTAGTCTTCTGAGATGAGCGAGATCTCTCGAGAGCTGGGTGACCACTGCACGGGAACGCTGGAACCATCTCTCTGCTGTCCTTTCCAGCCCTCATCATCTATTCAATGACACATTTTATTCATCCTCCATGTTAAAATCCTTGGGTTGAATTACATTGGCACATTCAAGAAATGAGTATAAACAGTGTTGACTATTAGATGGATGCTCACCTCTGTCGAAGTTGGAAGTGATTTTGTGCATGCTGTAGCCCTCGGCGCTGTCACACACAGTGGAATGCTGGAAGCAGAAGCATGGAGTACATCCCTGAGGATTTTGGGGGTCCAGATTAAAGTAGCCCAGTTTACACCTAAGAGTAAGACGCAAAAGTGTATTAGCAATGAGACAGGATGACTGATTAGATGATTGGTAAAGCACACTAAGATTTCTGATGAGGGATGTTTCAATTAATTTAATTATAGTCATGGCAAGTATTTATTTGAAATACAATTACAATTCCAGTTTTATTCATTTTACTTCATTTGTCAAAAAACGTCTCACAAAAGGTGTTGTGAAATGTTGTCCAATGTGATTTATTCAGCATTAAATGATTGAGAAATACTGGTTTTGGATTTGTATGCAGGCCCCAAATGTTAAGTCATAACATGTGGAGTGAGTGAAGTAAACGGGTCATCAGTTAACGTCAGTGAGATCATCGTTGAGCCACACATGAATCAAGAGCTGGAGCTTCAGCCACACTCTCTTTAGTCCTTCTTGAACCTGTCTTTCCATTTCTGTCTCAGGAGTGTATCCTGCAGGGAATATCCTGTCCATGTGTGGCCCAACTCGGTGGCTGTGTGGAATGTCACAGCCGACATGTGAGTGAAAGTTTACAGATTTTTTATGCAAAGTGCAAAGCGAAGACAGGCAGGAAAGCTGGGATTACCCAAAATCAAAATGGAAATGGCAAATACTTAGGATGATTGTTTAATTATGTTTGGCTATTAAAAAAATTATGATATACTGTTCTGATACTGTACTGATATATTATTAAAAAAATAATACTGAATTGTTGTAATTACTGTACTTTATTCTAATGTTTCTTATCATTAAACATTGAAAAGTTTGGGGTCAAAAAGATTTTTGAAAGAAAATTATTATTCAGCAATTCATTCATAATTTTACAAAAATATTTCTATTTTAGGTAAATGCTGTTCTTTTGATCTTTCTATTAATCAAATGTAACCCGGTTTACAAAGAAATATTAAGCAGCACAACCATTTTTAACATTGATAAGAAGAAATGTTTCTTGAGCACCAAATCAAATCATCATATTAAAATGATTTCTGAAAAATCATGTGACACTGAAGTAATTATACTGAAAATTCAGCTTTGCCATCACAAGACTAAATGACATTTTAAAATATATTAACATATAAAACTGTCATATTAAATTGTAATAATAATTCACAATATTACCGTTTTACTGTATTTTGATCAAATACATGCAGCCTTTGTGAGCATAGGAGATCTCTTTAAAAAAACATTTAAAATCTCACTGAACTTTTGAACGATAGTGTGTAGTTATATAATAACTAATAAGTTATGTTTTTTCTCCATTCTGTCACCTGATGTCATCCTTGCCATTAGGCGCGTTTCCATTACAGATTTGCGCAAAACTTTTGTGATATTTTCCAAATGTCGATAAAAAACTATTGCGAAATGACGGTGTTTCCATTAACTGATGTTTCACGACTAAAACATCTTTTTTCCCTCTCGCGATAAGTCATTCCAAAAATCATGGCAACGGACTTTGGATTTATAACCTATTTCACAGCCATGCACCGCACTAGACATTATTATTAGGCTATTAATGGAAGGAGATGTGCGTTATCCAAGCATTAATGGATGAGTTCCTGGTTTCTCCCTTATTTCTGCTTCGATGTCTTGATGGCATTTCTTTGAGGTTTAGAGAGGCTATTCCTGTAATTATTGTTTCTTTTTTTAAATGAATTTAATAAAGAACTCTACCTTCTTGTATTATGTCCAAAAGGTCGTTGCAAAACGAAAAAACGAACGGTGGTTGTATTTTTAAAACGCAAAGTTGAACACCAACATTTTAGTTTGACCACACCAATAGCTACGCTATATGGGCTACATCTCAACAACTTTTCAGATATTTTTTATGACTTTTTGCCCCCTTTAAAACATTTAAAATATTCAAAAATTAATATGGAAAAAAACGTAGATTGTACTGGTTTTCTAAGGGCAATTTAGAACCTGGATATTTATGATATTTTTCCTGCAGTGCCGAATAGGTGAGTTAGGCTATTATAAATGCGTCAGAAAAAATAACGAGCTAAAAACATAATCTCCGGATGCACCTTTAGAGAGAACTGCACCTTTCATACGGATTACATAATCAGAAGGTATTAGTTTACGATTCAAATTTGTTCTTTTTAAAGTGGACATGTAAAGCTTAGTCTATAAAGGCTATTGTTTCAGTTCTCACGCTCCAGTTCACGAAGATCATAAGCGCGCCTGATTGTTTTATGTTATTTTACAAAAGCACGTTTTCTTGTTATTGTGACATTACGCAAATAAAAGTTTGCATTGCAGTTTTGCGAAAAAATCCTTTTTCGAATTGCCTGAAAAACCTCATGCGAGCTTAAAACTTTTTTGCGATAAACGGGAGTTTTTGCGAAATTGACGTGTTTCCATTGAGCGTATTTTCATTTCGCAATTTCAATTTGCGCAAATTGAAGGGTAATGGAAACGCAGGCTTTTGGTTTGCTTAGTTGGGGACATTTAATTTTCAACAATATTATTGATCTGCCTTACTTAAGGTGGACATTGACGCAATTTTCTTCTAGAAACAGACTTTTTGTATTATTTTCATGTTATCACTGTGAAGCTGCTTTGATAAAATCTGTATTGTAAAAAGCGCTATATAATTAAAGGTGACTTCACTTGAATTGCATTCATTTTTTATTGTGTATTTTAAATTTGAATCACACTAAGACTATTAAAGACAATGAAATATGTAGATATGGCCCATCACAGTCATCAAGCTAGTTAATCTTTGGTGACGGCAAGTCTGGAGGCCCTACATGGTCCGGCTGAGGGCTCTCAGCTGGGAAACCTTTGCCATCCCAGAGCTATTTTCTCTTCCATCTGACACTGGGAGTCCTAATTCTGTTTCTCAGACACATAGATGGCCTCATATCCTCTGTGTGTCACCCACATAGGGACTTTCCATAAGAAAAGTGTGTTGACGTCAGACAGCCCTTTTAAACTTCGGTTTATAAAAGCTTTGACAGACATCCTCGTAACAGAGCAGGAGCTGAAAGGTGGACCATCTTTATGGGGATTCTGAAGTGTTGATGTTAAAGTTATTTCTGTTGATGACTACCTTCTAATTGGAGAACATATTAAACAAACCAAGTAATTATAACTTTTTCCTTGTGAACAAGTCAAGTATGGACAATGCAAGGACAGCACAGGGGTTTTTAAAAAGCCACAACAGTTGCCATTGTGTGTGTGTGTGAACATGTGTATGGATGTTTTGGTAAAGTAAAGAGTCTGACCTGTCACAGCTGAATCCTTCCACATTTTCCTTGCACTGGCAGCGTCCAGTCTGGACATCACACTCCTGAGTGCTTCCAGATGGATTACAAGAGCAAGGTCTGTAGAGGGAAAAGAGGGAGCAAGAAAGTCAAGGAGAAGGAATCAACTTTAAAGACACTGATTGTTGAGTCTACATTCTATAACCTTCTAGATAAGAATGACAGAATCTGGTGAAGTGTGTTGGTTGGTGGTTCAAGCCATGCCAGCAGGGCATAAAATGGACAATTACCAAGCGCCAAATGACAGTAAAAATTGCCGACATAGTCAAGTACACGAAAAATTGTCCGGTAGCATTTTTATGAAAAAAAAAAAAACTGGCGGTAGCAGTCGTCCGGTAGCATTATTATGAATCCTAAAGGGGTTGTTCACACAGAACGTGTTTAACATTCCATTGCGTTACTTTGCTATTATTTTTCAATGTAAACACATGCTAGATGGACGTGTATGTCCGCTGTGCTCGCGTCATTTGTAGTGTCTCGCACATGATACTGATACTACTTCTAAAAACACGCTGGTCAAATTAAAAGTTAAACTTAAAACGCAAAAATTTGAGAACTTGCATTTTTTTTCTCCATTCCACTTCCCGCGTCTCAAGATTTTTAAAGCAAAAACGCTTTTTGTTTGAATGGCCCTTAACAATGCAATGTTTCGAGAAAATTAACGTGAATGACACTCAGGACAGTTGATCGGCCAGTGTTGCATCGTCCAAATGCAGACGAGAAAGGGATCTCAATTCATTACTCGTGTGCGGTATGTCAAGTTTTCTGTGCACAAACGCCTGAAGCTCTGGTCCAGAAAGCCGCATCTCAGACAACGTGCTAATGTTGAATTGAAATGTTCAATTTTTTAACATTTTATTGCGCTTGAACGAACAAATTCACAGAAAATTAGGTAAAAAAAAAGAAAAAAAGGCCATATCGGCAAGTCTACAAGTAAACATAGTTGTTTATGTCTTAAGTGAACGTAAACAGTCAAGCAAGACAACGCATGTGTATAGTGTCAAATATTGGATTCATACATTGTTTTAAAGTGACAGCGGCCTAATATTCCTGCTGCTGTCTGTGTTTAATTTTAAACAAACAAAAGGCAAAGACAAAAAAAACATCCATCTTGAATGAAAAGTTTATCAGATTAATCTAGATTTAATTTTTATAGTGAAGACTATGAAGTGTATTTTCCATTTGATCATTCAATTTCTATACATGAAACCTACTGTTAGACAAACTTGAAAAGCACTGTTCATTTCAATAGCATTTTTGTTCAACTTCTGTATTTATTTGTGCCATTGCATTTAATTTAATTATTATTATTTTATTGGTTATTTATATTGGTTAGCTCAGTAGTTTTAAATGTGGTATCGAAATGTGGCATTGAATCGTGGTGTCATTGCAGCCTGTTTTTGCAAAAAACAATTTCATCGCGGTAAAAAAATATTTATGGCCATCACAGTTAAAATTGAGTTTTTAGGCCCCACGTGCCAGGGTGGATGAGTTAAAGCACTTTACCTGCAGCCTGCCTCAGTCAGTGTGTGGTACCCAGGCTGGCATCTGTCACACTTATCTCCCATCACTCCCGGCTTACAGCTACACCTGCCAGTGTTGTCACATTGAGTACTGAGAGAGCCTGGAAATGAAGAACCAATAAAATCAACCAATAAAAAACAAACTCAAGCTCTGAAGGCCTATTCAAATTTTACACCAGAACCAGATGTTAATCACATGTATTATACATTTATCTCGTTGAATTTGTATGTTCAGTGTTATATTCGAAGTTCGGTTATTGGAGTTTTGTGATATTGTTTGTGATTTTAGCTCCTTGAGTGAAAAAAAAAACCCAAAGCAAAAAATTTAAAAGAACAAAACATAATAAAAATCTTCCACCTTGGTCCTGCAGTATGGCTGTTACTCACCGATAGGGTTGCAGCTGCAGGAAAGACAGCGCTGGCCAGAAGGATCTCTGTAGTAGTTGTCCAAGCATCGCTCACAGTTCGGCCCGTCTGTATTGTCGGCACAGTTGCGGCAGTGACCTCCATGTCCAGTGGCACGATACAGCTCGGGGTCGAAGTAACATTCGCGCTCTTTCCGTTACAATTACATGCTGAAACAAAGACAATCTCAAATAAGAAATTCAAAGTGTAAAAACTCCCAGGGGCGGCATTAATGTGGCTATTATGCAAACACTCACATTTGCACATAAGATAAATGCTGGAAAAATCTGGGGTGATAACAGAGGAACTAGTCTGAACTACGCAGATGCGGTTTGGCAATCACAAGGATTGAGTAGAACTTCTGCCTGAGTACTTAGTGGACAAGACACACTTAGTGGAAAGAAGATGATGGAGGAGCAGGAGCTGTGTGGGTGTGAGAACACTGGGCCTCAGGCTGCTCTACATCAGATGTCCACATTAATCATGCATTTATAATAAATGCGTGGATGCATGTGTCCAGATGAGGGAATGGAGGAACCCCTTCCACACACAATATGACTCCGGTTTAAAGAAAACAAAAATGAAAAATGGAGGAGGTTCCTCTGTGAGGAAAGACTGTAGTTCTGCATGTACTCATGACAGAGGAAACAGGTGGGATTTTGTATCTTCCTACGCATTACAGAAAAGAGGTAGAAATTATCTTAGGCAGGATTTCTGAGCTCGTTTTCCATACTTGGAAAATAGATTTATTTTACATGGAAAGATGATTATACTGCTAGCTTCCAAAAGGTCAAAAAAGCACCATAAAAACATCTTAAAAGTGTTCTATATAACTTGTACACTATTTTTCAAGTTTTCTGAAGGAACGAAATCAAATGTGTTCTCATTTATGCATGTTTTTCAAATTTGGGGAATCAGTCCCGTGACTAGCCAGGGTTAATTTTGTGCGACATGACATCAGTCTTGGTGGAACACGTCTAAATGCATTTTTAATCTCTGGTAGCAGTGAATTAGCAGTTAGCATAAGTAGTGAACAACATTTTAACAAATATGAATTATTATTATTATATTATGTGCACTAAAATATATCTGTATATGGCCGTTTTGAAAGAAGTTTCTTATGCTCGCCAATACCTTTATTTATTTGATAAAATACACTTAACAAGAATTTGATAAAATATTATATTGATTTAAAATAGGTTTCTGTATGAAAATATTATAAAAAAATGTAATTTGTTCCTGTGATGACAAAGCTGGATTTTCTTCATCATTACTCCAGTCTTCAGTGTCACATGATCCTTCAGAAATCATTCTATGTCGATTTGGTGCTTAAGAAATATTTCTTATTAACATCACAGTTAAAACCGTTCTGCTGCTAAATATTTTATATATTTGAAAAATTTATTTTGTTGAACAACAATTTTAAAAGCACAGCAATTTAATGCACCCTTGCTGAATAAAAGTAATAATTTCTTTAAAAACCTCTTACTAAAGGTTATGATATTCTTATATTGGTTAAAGCGTGGCGGTATAAAAAGGTAATTTTTATTTATACAGGTTTGGAATGAAATGATTGTGAGTAAACAATCAAATTTTAATTGTTAGATTAACTATTCCTTTACATGAGGGAAAACCATTGGAACAGAAATCTGTTTTTTTTGTGTGTTTTTCTTAGGAAGATTCGACCAAACAAGGAAAACTTACGCAGACACTCGTTGGCGTTTTCAGCGGTGGCTCTCCTCCAGGGACGGTCATTGTAGAAGGGCTTGCACTTGCCGCAGTCTGCTCCCTCTGTGTTGTGTTTGCAGTTACAAACCAGCTTCCTGCGCTCGTTCTTCACACACTCGCTGGCATGGCCATTACACTTGCACCTGGGTGGGGAGGAGGAAGGTAACAGACCGGTCAGGTGCAAAGGGCCCAACACAATGATAGAGCACACTTACTATATGTGTACACATCCTGCTGCTGTTGTGCGGAACAAAACCAAGCAGGCACAAACGTGCCGCAAAGCTGTTCAAACACAGAGCTCTGACGATGTTTGTTGAGCCTATCACTGAAACGTCACTGCACCTTTGTTGTCAGATTGAGTGGCTGATGTCTGTGTTTTTATCCTGCCTGTCCTTTGATAGAAGAGTATGCAGTAGTACAGTACAGTAATACTAAGTACGGTATGCAGTGCTTTTGAACAGACTGTTTTTCAAACCCAGTCTTTTAACCAGCAGTGAATATTGCATATTAAAGCATATCAAGCTGGAAATGCATTTCATTTTTATATGCAATGCCAAAACAGAGGGAATAAAAGCATCTTAAACGCAGTCGTCATGACTGTATTTTGAGTCTTCTGAATTCAGACAATAGTTTTGTGTGAGGAACAGAATTAACAGATTTTAATTCTTTACTGACAATTGTAAATACATATATACATATACATGTATATAGACTAAAACTGCTTCAGATAAAAAAATATATACATTATCCATGACAAACTACAATGGAAAAAATATTTACAGCATAAATTACAATATGTGCATCAAATAAATAAAATATAGAACACCATTTAATAAAATATAGAACATTTGATAAAAGTGTCAGAGGCTTCATTTTCGACTTGTTTTTCACGTTTTTGTTTTGTTTTGTTTTTTTGCAGGTAATGACAATTTTGTTCACTTTAACACATTAATGGAAACTTTGCTTTTATTTGCATGATATTCCAATTGTTTGGATAATTTTACATTTGCAAACAGGACAGAAAGCTACACAAAGTAACAACTGCATTTTCAATTGTTTTAAAAAAAGTTTTAAAGCTCTATTGCCAGATTACCAAAATCGGTTCCACTTTATATTAAGTGGCTTTAAGTACTATGTACTAACATTGAAATTAATAATTTGATACAATGGACTTATTGTGTACATAGTATGTTATACATGCTTTTACATTGTACTTATATTTTGAAAATACCTGCATGTAATTACAGGTGTAATTACGTTTGTAATTACACAGTTGACCCTTCCCTTACACCTTAATTACTTAGTTGTACAACCTGCACTTACATATTGTAATTACACTCATGTATTACGCAGCTACTGTACAGATGTAACAGGCCAGAGTCGGTTACATACATGTCACCGACTTGGTACAATGTAACAAGTACTTAAATATGTTACTAAGGTAAAAAGCCTGCAGTTACACATGGTCATTTTGTACCTCCTAAAATGAAGTGCATCATGGTTGTACTTAAGTGCACTTTATGTATATGTACATACCGTATCCATCTGAATTAACCCTCTCGTTCACAGCTTAAAAACATGCAGTAGCTTCTTAATTACATTCAATTTGATAAATATTACACGGGTATAAGCTATGTAAAATAAAGTGAATCAAGACTTAAGTGTACTACATGTGTATCTACAAACCTTATCCATATATACTTTAGTTCAAAGCATAAATACATGCGGTAACTTCCTAATTACATTTGTAGGTGAATATGCACACTGCTGCATGTTCATGACAGAGACACTTTGATAGAGGCCTCAGAACAAGAGAGGGCTTGTGTAGCTGAAGCCACCTCGCACACACTGATTCTTTGGCAAAGCTTAATGGAAAAGGTGATGTGGGGAATAATAACTTGGTGGAGGATATGCACTCATCAGACATGCATTCTTCCCTAATATAAACTTATCAGTATTAAAGGGATACTCCACTTTTTTGGAAATATGCTCATTTTACAACTCCCCAGAGTTAAACTGTTGAGTTTTACCTTCTTTGAATCCATTCAGCCGATCTCCGCTTCTGCTAATGGTATTGTGCACTTCAATGATGTATGCTAAGCTTTGCTAAAAGTGGTACCGCCAGAAGCGGAGATCGGCTGAATGGATTCAAAGAAGGTAAAACTCAACAGTTTAACTCTGGGGAGTTGTAAAATGAGCATATTTCCAAAAAAGTGGAGTCTCCCTTTAGACCTGCAAAAATGCAATGTTCTGGTTCGATCACATGATGAACATCTGACAGCCACTCAGCGCTGATGCGTACTGCTGGACAGTAGCACTGAGGCCGTGAGGCAGCAGGTGTAAATTATTCCCTTCGGCCTCGACCCTTTCCAGACTTTCTGCCCGCCCCATTCCAGTTCCTCTGTGCTCTGTAATCCAGCACTCCCAGGCAGGAATGTAGGGAATGTGGGCTGTGTAATGGAAATCTGCTCCACATTTCAAACAGATTAAGGTGAAAAGACATGCAACGGAGCACCAGGGGATGTTTCACACTTACTTTACAATGCTCTGATCCCGTATAAGGGCTTCTTCTGCATGTCCTTCAACTTAAAAGCTTACTGTCATAGTTCACAGATTCCACAGACAGGAAATACAGAGGTAATACTTTCACTGTTGTACCTATAGTTCAGATAACCACACAGCAATTCCTTTTGGTCCTTTTATACATACACAATTGAACAAAATGGTTTAAAACAGAGGTTTTGTGCCATTTTTGACCCGTAAAAGAAACTTTTTTGTTTAAAACCAACCCATTTCTCGGAAAGTGCAAAACTCACACTGCAACGATCTAATCTTTCAGAGCGTTGGTTCATTTCTTTTGTTTGCATACTTAAAAAACTCATATCATCTTTCAGGTCACATGTGCAGCATTAGAGATGGAGCTGTTCACATCCTTGGTCTGAGTACAAGCCAGATGTGTGAATGTCTCATTAAACTATATATTGACATATTTATTTGAGAGTGAAGCAACACAAAGAACCACGTCCAGAACAGCAAGAGATGCTGATTTAAACGTACTTTCAGAGAGTATATATTGAAACTAAAGGAACGTACCTTCCTCCTACAGCAAAGTCTGAGATAGCGTAGTAGTAGGATTTGAGAACTTTGGGATCATTGAAAACTTCATCTCCGAAAGTGTTTAATCTGTTCAGGCTCACTCTGATGTCTGTGGCAGTCACCCAATCCTGATAGAGAGAGAGAAAAAAACAGTTGTGTTACAAATTAGGCATGGGAAAACAAAAGCAAGAATGTAGATGGAGAAAGGTCAGTCATAGATGAGCATGTAACAATTTTTATTTCCATTTTTTCTGGAACAGATATTGGAGAGATTTTAGCAGGGAAGGATTCTTCCCATCTGTTCTATGCAGATGTTTAAAGAAAATAAATCCTCAGGCATCTAATCTAAACCAAACCTGCTGGAGTCACGTTGAGGCACTGTAATGTATGCAGAAAGGCTTCATGGGAAAAGAAAAACACCAGTGTGACGTTTAACATGTAAATGCCATTTATAATGATGTTGTACATTACTTGCAGTTGAACTTTGGCTGCTTTGGCCACATGTTGGGAGTGCCAATCTCAGAAACCAAAGAAAACATGACTCAGACCAAGACATTAGTCCTCTCCTGAAAGCTTTGCAAGCATTAACCTCTAGCTTTGTTATAAACCATGCAAGTTCTTATTTTACAAGTGGACTGACAGAATATCACAGGGGTTAAAGTGGAGCCAGGCAACCCTGTAACAGTGCTGACCATCTTCAGTCCACTGCTGGAACTGAGGAAATGTCTTTAAGTCATTCTGACAGCTTTTACAGATATATTTTTATTAGAGCCCGACCGATAAAGGATTTTGAAGGGCGATACCAATACAAATATTTTTTGGTTTTAAAATCCGATATGCCGATATATCGGCCGATATTTTTTTTTGAAACGCGCAACAAAACATTATCAGATTTCCCTATCATTTGTTATTTGTAGTTATTTATGAGTTTTAAAATATTATGATTATGCATTTTAAAAAGAAACTTCTTTTATTGTCACAACAGAACAGACTGATGATAGTGGCATTAGCTAGCTTTGTGATTAGCTAGTCTACGATGAGCCATAATTTAGCAATGGATGACGTCATACTGCATTTTCAATATAACAGGCCAAGGAGAGATGATTAGTCTTATTGCTATAACTGTCACGCGCTATTTAAGAAATACTTCAGTCACACTGTCAAAAGTTAAAAGGACAGTCAGTGAACTACACTGTAACAGCATAACGTAATTATTACTAACTAATTCCGCGACTGATGGGGATGTTCTTTTAATTGTTATTCAAGCAATGAATGTCTCGTGACCAACTCAACGAGTGTTGCCAACAGAGACTGTGTAGAGTGCCCTCTGGTGGACAAACTATACAACTCCAACACTCATGACATGGTTCAAGCGTGTTTCGTCCGTATTTATTTTTTTATTTTTGAAATATTCATTTATCGGCCATTATAACTGCCGATACCGATAATTTGGAAAATGCCTAATATCGGCCAATAATATCGGCATGCCGATATATCGGTCTGGCTCTAATTTTTACCTTACACATTGTAAACAGTCTGTGTGATCACAATTATGAAATTGGGACTACTGATAACAGCTTCTTGAATTTGATACAATAAGCAGAATTGCGCCCAAAAAAAAAAAAAAGCAGAGATGAGGTTACAAACGCTTGCGGTGTCAAAATTACAGTCTGTCAGTCAAGTACGAAGCAAGACGCAACCCAAAAGCAACGCATTATGGCAACGACATCTATAGTCATAAGATAGTCTGACAGGAGATACAAATAAACAGTAAATAAATGACTTTTCGATTGACTGACTCTCGCTAGAACAAACTTCATTGGTTCTCAGGCTTTACGCACAAACATTTGAGCTTTGTTTCTTTTTAATGGGAGGTTGATACCGACAACTACTTGGAAAAATAAAAAGTAACACCTAATTATCAACTAATGGTAATAATGACAGCTGATGAGTGAAGAAACGTGTTGATCATTTCCAAAAGTCCAAAAACAATCCTTCCCTCATCACACGCTTCTATATTGGAGCAGGCATGACAGCCACATAAACAGATCCATTCCTATAAAAAGAGTTCGGGGCTTTGACATTAATAAGTTTTACGCCACATGAGATGCATGTGGCAACAGGGCTAAAATTGTACATTTGGTTAACATTAAATTTGAAAAGCAATACTAAAAAATACAATTACAATATATGACCACAAAAAGCACTTATTTGGTGATTTGATTATATTTTAATATATTTTTGACAACCATTTAAGTGGTCTGTGAATACTAATTAAGCAGCCAATGATGCATACTCATTCATTACCCTAAAGAAAAGTTTCCAAAATAAGTGAAATACATCATAACCAGAAACATTTTGACCTCAAGCGTCTTCCTACAAGAATAAATACTATCTATTTTAGATTCTCTTTTGTGAAGTAGAAACTATGCAGACTGACTTGGATGTTTAACATATGAAAGTACACGGTGAAATGAAAATTATAACGTTTCAAAAAGACACAAATCAGACCCAAATCAGATCCCAGTGTTCCAGCTCTTGCATGTACACACACACCAACACTCTTTTCCAGCTGTGTCTGTGTGCTGCCAAGCACAAGCGGAACGGGATGGGAAATCTGGGGGCGTCACTTGTAACATGTTGCAACTGCTGGCTGTGCTGAGCGAGCGGGAGACGACGCACCACCTGGACATCACACCACGGGTCTCACGAACACACACCAACCAGACTGCCTGACAGCTTCCATACATGAATCCAGCCATACATTATCTGCTGTCCACCCAATCCTGCTCATATCTCACACAGTTCATCTCACTTTCCTGTAACAACGGCAGCATCTTGTTTTAGCTCCGTTTTCCCTGCATAACAGCAAATTCCATAGTCAGCAAATGCAAGGACTGACTCAGCTCTGAATGTCTGTCTCTTATTCAACTAATAAGTCTGAAAAATGCTTTTTGTGTGGTTGTGGTCTCTGGAAGTATATCAAAAAATGTAAATTGAAATGAAAAAAATGTAACAGACAGTAGTATTTCTGCCTAACAGTATTTCTGTGGCGTGCAACGGGCTGAAACATGTTGAGAACCTATTTAACAATAAAATGGATGATTTAATAAAACAACACAAAATGATGCGGGAAACTACTCAACCACTGAAAATAATAATAATTTAAAATAATTTATTATATAATAATAAATTATAATTATATAATATATAATAATAATAAAAAAAATATTATAAAATGTATTACATTTATATATATATATATATATATATATATATATATATATATATATATATATATATATATATATATATAATAAGAAATATAAGAGTTTTTTTTTTATTATTATTATTATTATTATTTATTAAGCAAGGATGTATTGAATTTATTTAGTGTTTTTTTCTGCAAATCAAACAAACAGTTTTAGTAAGCATAACAGACTTCTTAAAAAAATGCATTAAATTAATAAATTGTTCAAATTAAATTAAAACTTCTAAAATGTACTCAATGTGACGAGCATTCAACTATTTTACTATTACTTTATATTTCTACTATTACTTGGTACGACTTATTTCCCAGAAAACATGGTAAAATAAATAAATTAATTAAAAAAACACTTAAAAAAAAGCATGCATTAAATTAATATATTGTTAAAATAATTGCCATTCGATTCCAAAGGTGATTGATCCAAATGGTAATTATTTTAGGTAATTATTTTTAATTAAAACTTCTAAAATGTACTCAATGTGACAAGCATACTACTATTTTACCATTACTTTATATTTCTACTATTACTTGGTACAACCCAGAAAACATTGTAAATGGAAAGTATCATTTTATTATTATATTTAGCAAATACCAATCTCTCTCACACATGCAAATAGTTCTAAATTACGAGTTGTTTGTTTTAGGCTGCAGAGAGTTGCTCAATCTGAAATCTTGGAAAAGTAACTTGGCTGCAATCACACATGACTGCACAACCACACATCTGGAAACTGAGATTTCGATTCCCACCAATAACTTTGTTATGTCTGAGACTGCGAATGATGTGATCGCTTTTGACTTCATAAGCGAGTTAGGGCGATCAAAGAGCAGCGAGCGATCAAAATGAGAGATAGAAGACTCTTTTACCTGCAGTACAGGGCTGTTGTCGAAGTTATATGCGCTGGGTTCGGCCCTCGGAGCGTGGAAAAGGCCACGTTTCCTCCGGTGAGGGGCGAGATGTCGCTAAACTCATCTGTGCACAGAGCCTGCTGCTCGTCTTCGCTCGTGCGGATAAAGCCGCGGTTGATCTTGCTGTAGGTCTTCTCGCAGGAGCCGCTGTAGTACTGGTAGGGAATCCATGGCCCGTCCTCACTGGTGCGCTTATAGATGGCAAAGCTCTCAGGACGGCTGGTGTGGAACTTTAGACGCACATAAGTGATGTTCGAAAGCCTTGCCTGGAAGAAGAGAGAAGTCAATATATGAAGCAATGAATATCCATACTTTTTGTTTCATTAAACACATTGAAAACACTAAATGTAACACAAATAAACATTGTAGAAAGTCCCAACTCATTTAAAATAGCTGGGGTGCAGAATCTGAATCAGCATGCATTGCAAGGGAAAGTCACAGATAAACATATGTTGCGTATCCTCAGCGCGAATCTCATCATATATTTAGATAAACATAGATAAGGATATCAGTGAGACACGTTCTATAATGTACAAAGAATGCAAGAATGCAGAATGAGTTCACACAGATAGGCTGGCAGTATAGTGTCGTCAAGCTAAAGGTAGAACGGGGTTCAGATAAAGCTGGAAGATGACTGGATGGATTCGACTCCCTTTTCCAAACAATCTGTGCTTTGGTACGGCCTACAAAAAGATAGAGCTGGATTCAAGGACTGGATAAGACACTAAATAAGCACTGCCAGTGTCAAACATACACACATCACTGAAAGATTGCACAGAAAATTGGATCAAGGTTAAGCAGACAAGCCTGATATTGCACACCGCTGGCATAATGCCATGCAAACATAACCTTGTTCCACTCAAAATACCTCAGCGCTCCTTCCTGTCTGATAAGATCTTCAAATCCTTGTCCTCAAATTTCTATTGTTCTGCTCATTTTCCCCCCTCTAACTGCAGCAAGATGATCATTGTCACAACCACTTTAGAAATTCAGAGGGACGGCCTCGTTTTCAAATGATTGCGTTTACAAATATTTGTTGTTGAATTATTTATTCAAAAATACAATAGAATAAATACAAACTATAAATACAACTCAGACACATTTTTTCAGATTCTGAATAAAAATGTATCTTGATCTTGTATATTGTTTTTGGTTAGTTTAGGTTGCCAGATGGTGTAATTCCCCCCAAAATTTAATAAGTATGAATTAATTAATTTCTGATCTAAAAAAAATATACTTTTACCTTAAATTTGTTTTTTCATAAATAAATAAATAAATAAATGTATTTATTATTTTAGCTGTAGCAAAAAATAAATAAATAAAAATTAAATAAAATTATATATATGTACATATATATATATATATATATATATATATATATATATATATATATATAAATATATAGATATAGTATATATATATATATATAGATATATATATAGATATAGATATATATATAGATATAGATATATATATAGATATAGATATATATATATATATATATGATATATATATATATATATAGATATATATATAGATATATATAGATATATATATATATATATATATATATATATATATATATATATATATATATATATATATATATATATATATAATATATAATTTAAGAGAAAAAATAAAACACACATTCAAAATGTAAAGAAAAAATATGGCTACAGCTCATACACTAACACAGAAAGACTTTATGTTGTTAAATATTATTACATTTTAAAATAGCAGTTTTCCATTTGACACATTTTTAACTGTTATTATTTTAAATAATAAATTGCAGTATTTTCAGCATCACTACTCCAGTCTGCAGCATCACATGACCCATCAGAAATCATTCTAATGTTTATTTGGTGCTCCTTAAAGGGCTAGTTCACCCAAAAATGAAAATTAAGTCATTAATTACTCACCCCATGCTGTACCAACCCCGTAAGACCTTCGTTGAGTCTTGGAACACAAATGAAGATATTTTTGATTAAATCTGAGAGCTGGATCACTCCTCCATAGACTGCCTAAGGGACTGGCTCTTGACGGCCCATAAAGTCATTACATAAAATGTTTAAATATTCCATGTGCCTACAGTGGCTCAATTATAAGTTTATACGAGCGACGAGACTACTTTTTGTGTGAAAAAAAACTTAAAAAACGACTTTATTCGACTATTCCATTACTTCCTTATGGGCGCATGCAGCGAGAACTGAGATGAGGAGGACATTCTTCTTCGACTACTTCTTGTTACCGGCTGCTCACCGCTTAGGAGATATTACCGCCACCTACCGTATAAGATGATGATCCATATATAAGGCGCTCTGGATTATAAGGCACACACTGTCGTTTTTTGAGAAGATTAAAGGCTTTTAAGTGCGCCTTATAGTGCGGAAAATACGGTAATTGAAAGCGTATGTACAGGGCAGATCTTCCTCTGCTTGTAAACAGAAAGTTTTGCGCTTCCAGCTATATCAGCACATCATCTTATACGGTAGGTGGTGGTAATACTCCTAAGCGGTGAGCAGCCGGTAACAAGTAAGTACTCGAAGAAACGTCCTGTCATGCAGTTCTGACGCATGCGCCCATAAGGAAGTAATGGAATAGTCTAATAAAGTCGTTATTTATGTTTTTTTCGCACAAAAAGTAGTCTCCGTCGCTTGATAAACTTATAATTGAGCCACTGTAGGCACATGGAATATTTAAACATTTTCTTTAATGACTTTATGGGCCGTCAAGAGCCAGTCCCTTAGGCAGTCTATGAAGGAGTGATCCAGCTCTCAGATTTAATCAAAAATATCTTCATTTGTGTTCTGAAGATGAACGAAGGTCTTACGGGGTTGGTACAGCATGGGGGTGAGTAATTAATGACTTAATTTTAATTTTTGGGTGAACTAGCCCTTTAATTGTAAATTTCTTGTTAAAATGGCATATATAAAGTCAGTGGGGTCCAAAACAACATTGTCTATATTGCATAGACGTAAACACAGAGATATTTTTCTAAATATTTTATTTTCTGCAGAAGTCGTCATGCAGGTTTGGAACAACATGAGGGTGATTAAACGACAAAAATTTCATTTTAGACTTGAACCGAGTAAACCTTTGTTTTTATATCTGTGCTTATTGCAAGTGCAAGTTCACTCAAAATTCGAACATCATTTTATATATATAAAATTTTGGTCCATGTATTTAAACTAGTTTTTTCACTTTTTCTTTATTCTTGGCAATCATCTCTCTGCCATGCCTGGAATAATTTCATCGTCAACTAGCTTAAAATTCTTCTTTCCACTCTTTAACACATAACATGCAATCAAACCTTGTCTAGTAAAATGACAAGACAAGAGCATAATCACATGCTTTTTTTTTTACAAGCAGCTTAGTTTTTTGTGCTAGTCTGGATTTCAGCAGCTTTGCAAGATCCTCCAGCTATTATATAGAGCGTGTAAAAACATATTTTTGCATGTCTGAGCAAGCTATGGGTGTTTGGGAGAGTCTGTAACCAGGGGCCAATGGAAATGGCATGGAGAGACATTTATTTAGTGCGAAGAAAATGACACCATCTTTCAAGCAGGGCCATGGGGGGACCAATGTTTGCTTTAGCAAAGAATTTGCTCTCCAAACAAATCCGCAAAAAACTAGGGACAACTGTGTGTTAAGTAAATAGACAGAGAGATTACATCAAAAAGTTGAACTACAGCTAAAGCAGGGACTGGTTTAAAGCAATGACAAAAAGACTCATTCCTTGCAGCATTCTCTGAGGGCATTTTGTCTGTTAACATAAATATGAACTTGCTGACTTTAAGGAGCCCCAAGGTCAAAGTTCGACAGAAGTGGGAGAGATTTTTACAATAGGGCGTGGGTTTTCTGCTTTTTCGTTAGTGAATGAGCTGAAAATGCCAAACGTAGCTCTTAAAAAAAGCTTACAATGACTCAAAGGTGAATCAAAGTCTCATCCAAAAACTACACAAAAGAGTACAACAAAAACCTTCAGAGAACTAGTCTAAGCTTCTTTTTCATGTCTTTTCCTTGCAATAAGCACAGATACAAAAGCAAGGTTCATTCTAAAATAAATATTGTCATTTAAATCACCCTCATGTTGTTCCAAACCTGCATGACGACTTCTGCAGATAAAAATAATTTAGAAAAATCTCTGTGTTTGTCTATACAATATAGACAATGTTGTTTGGACCCCACTGACTTTCATTGTATGGACAAAAACTACTAAAACATTCTTCAAAACATCTTCGTTTGTGTTCTACATAAGAAAAAAAGGTAAAATTGACTTGGATGAAGGTGAGTAAATAACAGAAATCTAAAAATTGATAAATTGTCCCTTTAAGAGTATCCAGAAACAACAAAAGAAGAAAAGGAAAAAAAAAACAGTGCTGGAATCACTGCACAAGCTCTTGCACAAGAGTGATGATGACGGTCATGCTCATGAAAATAAGACAATATTCCCATGCACATATTTAGACAGCACAACAGTGAGTCAAAACGAATTTTCCAGCAACAGTTTTATCCAATAGTTGTCCATATTTCTTAAGTGCCTTTCAAATTCGACTCTATTTTTGGCAATCGGATGACTCAATCTCAATCCTTATCCAGATGTTTTCAAGCACAAGTTTATTTGTCTCTTGATCATACTGTAATTCATTGCAGTTCAGGTGCACTGAAACAAAGGCTGGGAACAATCGTGGTAGTACACAACACTGTGACCAAATAGGGCCATTTCCTGATCAAGTCCTGCTTTGAACCCAGGAACAATCCAAGGCATCCACATTTGACACAGCTACGCCATGGATCCGACAACAGCAGGACGACTTTTAAAACCCAATACTCCAACAAAGCAATGCTTTAAAGCGTTCGCACGCAAGTTGTGCATGCAAGTTGACCGGTCTGGCGCTGAGGCGAACAGTGCCATCATTGATGTCTCACCTCTGAAGTCTCCCCAGCATCCTCGCAAAACAAGACGAACCAAATCTGTTGGCAAAGCAGTGAAGAATCGAGCCAGAAGCTGGCTGAGAGGGAAACAAAAAAGCCCCTTCACGTAGCCAACGCACTTCAGAAAGACAGACAAAGCTCACTTGAGCACTGCCTCATAGTGCTCACTGGAGCATTGCTGGAGCTCAAAGGCATGACTGAAGCAAGGGTGCACATGATGAGGAAAGGGTCAGGCCCTGTGGGGGACGTCGCACTGGACTGTCTTTGAACTTATACTTGATGACATCTCATCTTTGTCAAAAAGCCTTTTGACACTGAGAGGGTGTGATTTCAGGGTCTGCATACTGAGAGAATTAAGGTGGAGGCCTGTTTCAAACATCTGCCAGAAAGATAATAATAATAATAAAATGTTGTCTAATGACATTACACCACTGCAGCAAAGGTGGTACACAGCAGTTTTATCAGAGCGAGGAAAAAGTCCATGTGCAGACACAGACCTTAAGGTTCTCGTGATCTCAAAAATATTGCACATCCTATGGGCAATTAATCATTTCCTTTGGGTCAACAAAGCAGACATTGCACAGACTTAAACCATCATCGGCTGCAGCTGTGGGAGAGTAGCCACAGGTGTCTCCTGAAGATGAGAAACAACGCAGTGATGAGCAGAAGGAGTCTTTCTAGAGTGTACGACAGCTGGGAGACTGGGCGTACTATGGAAAACATACTAGAACATAATGAAACATACAAAATATATTAGATTATACTTCACAATATCAGAGATATGTGGAAGTAAACTTAATTTAGTCTTTTTGTCATTGACTGTTATTGTGTGATTGGTTTTATTTTATAATCCTCATGGGAAAAGTCACTTTCTCTGCTCATGAACTAACACTGGTGTGAAGTTGATGTTTTACACCAGGAGTTAAAGCTTTTCACACACACTCTAATTAAGGCTCATATGGAGGCAAATATATAAGGCTCTTTTATCCCACCATTAATGGGAAATTCCTCTACTTAATCACCCATTATTACTGCCACTGAATGCAGATATGAAGTAGACTTAAATCCAGAATGGGCTCCAAAAGTCTATGACCCCTAGTGAACAAGGTTAGGATCTATATCTATCTATATATAAATAAGTATATATCTTTATATCAATCTTTGGTTATTATAAATGTTTTTTATTGCCTTAAAAAAAAAAAAGAAAATATATATATATATATATATATATATATATATATATATATATATTAGAAAATTTCAAATGGCACTTAGAGGCTTTTGCATCTGAACTCTTCATATATATATATATATATATATATATATATATATATATATATATATTAAATATATATATTATATATATATATATATATATATATATATCATATCATATCTCCAATATATATATATATATATATTAGTGCTGTCAAACAATTAAAATATTTAATCGCGATTAATCGCATTAATGTCATAGTTAACTCACGATTAATCGCACATTTTTATCTATTCTTAATGTCTTTTGATTTCTTTTTGTTACATTTTTTCTCATTTTAATGCTCTTATCAACATGGAAAAGTGGATTGGCTTGTTTAGTGCAAATGTTTTTTTTTTAATTATTATTATTGAAAATAACATTGGAATAGTGTTCAATTTCACTCTAACATATATAGCCTAAATAATCTCTCACACAATGCAACACTGTCCATCAATAAAAGGGTGAAAGAAATACTGACGAGGTCCTGATATTGACGAGGGGTGGAGAATTTGCATCATCTGTGTTTGTGTGTGTGTTTGCTTGGCCATCATCAAGTGGTGTTTCAGGCTGGACGTGCTGCGATGATGATAGCTCAGTTCATAATGACAAAACATACAGATCGCTTTGGTCTTGTCAATGGGACAATTTGGCAACTTTTTAAAAGTAAACTTTACATTCAGAATCTCATTGGCATCCATTTCGGCGTCTCGCGCTCGTCATCCACTCAAAACATAACGTTACTATTTGGCCGGCTCGCAAGCTGAAACGAGTGTGTGCGGCACAAAAGCGTCCTCGCGCTGCGCTCTGAAACCCATTCATTTCAATTGCTTGCGCCGCGCGAGGACGTTTCGTTGCTTCTTCGACCAAAGCGCAAGCGGATCTAGCTAGACCGGAAACAAAACAACAGGCACGCCGCACACACTCGTTTGGGCTTGCGAGCCGGCTTTGAGTGGATGACGAGCGCGAGACGCTGAAATGGATCAGGACGCATGCCGCGTCCTGTTGCAAAAGTATGTGAAAAACTACAAAGTTTGCTAGGACAAAAAGACCGTTAATCGCGCGATAAAAAAATTAACGCCGTTAAAATGGGTTTGCGTTAACGCCGTTAATAACGCGTTTAACTGACAGCTCTAATATATATATATATATATATATATATATTATATCCAATATATATATATATATATATATATATATATATATATATATATATATATATATATATACTGTATATATATATATATATATATATATATATATATACTGTATATATATATATATATATATATATATATGTATATATATATATATATATATATATATATATATATATACTGTATATATATATATATATATATATATATATATATATATATATATATATATATTTTTTTTTTATGCAATAAAAAACATTTATAATATGTATACAACTTTATAATATGTATGAAATATAAGCACTATTCGAAATGAAAATACTGTGCCGAAACCGAAAATTCTGGATGCACTTGGACAAATTAATTTATTTCTAAATTTAAATTAGCTTTTTGTATAATTGTATTAATATTATACTTTTTAATGGAATTCAATTATTTTGGTATTTTCGGCCAATGATTTTCTTCAGACGAAATTTTGGTGCATCCCTAGTAACTTTTTCTAGGTGCATGTTTATGTTTTTTTATTTTAAACCAGGTTTAAATAAAAAAGCAGCAACATTTTCCAGAACATCTCAGACTGTTGGATACCACCATATTTTCCTTTTTAAAGTCTGTATAAAATAAAATGAAAGAAATATTGCCAGATAATTTCACTCTTGAAGAAATTGCAAGAATGTTGCAAAAATGAATTTTGTGGCACAGGCATGACGGCACTACATGGTCTTACACAGCCCCTCAAGTTCAAGACCGCCCTGAGCAGAAGAACAAGAGAAATTCCACCATTCAATCCAGAACAATCAGGGTATTGATGAAATACTGTGTGGCTCCCCATTGTGAAGCTGAATAGATGGAGGATGGATATAACAAAACAACAAAAATCATCCGTGGCGCTCAGATCAATGTCTGTATCCTCCATCAAAATCTCTGCAAATGTCACCTCCCACTTCACTTCCTGTAGTTCACTATCTGTTCTCACTCACACAGACAAATATATCTATTTTTTCTTCCTTACAAAGTGTTCTAACCAGCTGTAGCTTTGTTTAGCCCCGCCCACTGCAAAGTTTCATTGGTCTAAAGTAATTTTCCACAACTACAAAATATCAAATAACTTCTGATTTTGTGCTTAGTATGGATTTGGATAACTTCTGGTCACATTGGGCTGAGTTCAGAACACTTTATCAGAGGGACAACACCCGCCTTGAGACGACCTTCGTTTATGTGCCTTGCTCAAGGCCACAAAATCTTTGGTTATCAGCCTTGTGGTATTGAGCCTTTACTGTAAACAGACTCATTAAGATGTAATTTCTCATACCTTTAACCAAATCTAAGACTGTGTGACAGCTTAGGACAGAAGTCGTTGAGGTGGGAGGAGACGAGAACTTGCTGAACTGACTGGAATGTGCTTCCGCACATAGTGACGCCAGTGTGGGGGTCAAGCAGACCGAAAGAGAGATTGAAAAGAGAGAGGGAATATATGCAAAAGCAAGGGGACAACACATACTAAGACACAGAAGATAACATCAACAACCATGGGGGAGAGACATATTTGATGAAACTAAATGGAATGCAAGACAGACATGTTTAAATGAGAGAATAATCTTGGCTGAGCAAAAACTGCAAACAAGCGTCAATAAAAATAAGCCGCATTATAGCGGTCATATAGTATGAGGAATTTTCCATGATCTTTTGTGATAAGAGGTTATTGCACTATAAAAAAAAACAATGTATGTTTCAGAACTCAAAATGTCATCTGCTTCTGCTATCAAAAGATCATTAAAAGTTAATTAAGGTTTGGAGAGAAAAACCCTTTGCCAATTTTATAAAAGGGGAAGGGTAAAGGACGTATGCCATTCAATTTAAGGCATGTCCTTTGAAGGAGAGGAGGAAGTCAGTGAAATGTCACAGTGCGGTTCAGTGTTGCTTAACTGGTCATTATGAAAGATGAGAGAAGGGTTCAGGCAACACGCTGAGGCTTGTGTGCCAACCATAAAAACTCTTCTATTCAGTACGATTTTTTGAAAGAAACGGCAAGGATGCATTAAGTTGATTAATATAGGTAGTTAAAGTAGTAGTTCACTTTTAAAAAACCTTTTGCTGATAATTTACTCACCCCCATGTCATCCAAGATGTCCATGTCATTCTTTCTTTAGTCAAAAAGAAATTTAGGTTTTTGATGAAAACATTCCAGAATTTTTCTCCATATAATGCACTTCACTGGTAACCAAACAGTTCAAGGTTCAAAAGACAGTTTCAGCGCAATCTCAGCGCCTTGCTCTATTCTGTGATGCGCGTTTCGTGACTCTCCTGTTCGAACTCGCTCATCAAAATGAACAAATCTTTTTCCGAGTCAATTCGTTCGTTGAATGAACCAAATGACACAAAAAATATTCATTCATTTTGATAAACGAGTTCGAACAGGAGAGTCACGAATGCACATCACAGAACAGAGCAAGGCGACCATTTGAGCTTATAAAATTAACTTTTTTTTTTTTTTTAAATGAGCGATCGTTTCGCTTGATAAGACCCTTATTCATTGTCTGGAATTGTTTAAAACCCTTTGAACAGTTTGCAGTTTGCACTGAAACTGCTTTTGGACCTTGAACCGTTTGGTTACCAGTGAAGTCCATTATATGGGAAAAATCCTGGAATGTTTTCATCAAAAACTTACAATTTCTTTTCAACTGAAGAAAGAATGACATTGATATCTTGGATGACATGGGGGTGAGTAAATTATCAGCAAGTTTTTTTTAAAAGTGAACTACTCTTCACTTTAGACTTTTACATTGTTTAAAAACAGAGCAACAACAAAAAAACCTGAATCAAAGAATTCTGAGAATAAAATTGTCTGTTTCCACAAAGATATTTATCAGCACAGCCGTTTTCTACATTGATAATAATGTTATGTTTCTGAAGGATTCTAAAGGATCATAACTATTATATTTAAACAAGAAAATCTCCGTTGAACATAAGGGTCTTCAAACGTTTAAAATATCTTAGACCACAACTTTTGAACAGTAGTGTATATATAAAACAATAATGTCCCTTATAATAATAATAAAACTATTATGCTTTACTCTAAATTTTATTTCATTTTTTACTCCATTACAGCTACTACAACACTGCAGTAAAAGGGTCGCCCTAAGCTCTGTCCTTCTAAATATTTGTAAGTAATATTTGTAATATTTGTAAGTGCAAGCTGAATCACTTTCTTTATGTTTTAGACCCATCATAGCTTGAATTTTAAACCAGCACCACAGACAGATGTGTGCATTGTGCTTGCAGAGTCCAACACTGAAAAGTGAGTGAAGAAAAGCAGCAGCTGTCTAAAGACACTGCCATAAATCCACTTCAAACCAAGCGTGAGAGGAGACAGTGACCATAGTGGGAGAACGATGGAGCCTTGAGACGGAAACACATCAGCCATGAGAGCGAGAACTCAATTCAGAAACTGAGAGTAAAGAAAATAACAAATCAGGCAGGAGATACTCAACATCCTTGAGTTTTCACTCCCACTAGACTTCTCAATGGCCGTTTACCAGTTCCTCCCTTAAACACGGTGGCCAAACTCTGATTAGTCTGAGTGAAAAAGAAAACACAAAAACTAAAACAAAATGTCTTTGTTAGGAATGCCTGTCTAATGACGAAAAGGGGCTTGTTCACAAAAAACCGTGTGCATGCTAGAGCAAAAGATTTAGCCTTTAAAAGTGTCAAACGGATTTACCTTTCGCTCACAAATAAATGCAAGTTTTATGGGGGAAATGACTAAACTGAAAAGACCTTTGAAATGGAGAGGCCGTCCACTAGTCTTCTTTCAAAAGGAGGCGCTGCCAAGAGGCCCGGCTCAGAAAATCACATCACAATAACGTGGTCAGTCTTGTTGGTATGCAACTGTCACGTGGCCCCAATTAAATCCTCTTAAAACAAACACCAAATAACCACCAATCACAAATGAAACACTAATGCAGAGGTCACATTGTGTGGAGGAGTTCTGCCCATTCACAAGTTTCAAAGGTGAGATCCAGATCTTTGCAATCAGGGATTCCATTCATTATTGACATTCCGGAGTTTGGGAGAAAAAAAAAAAGAAAAAAGGTGGAGCGCTTTGCCAAAGGCCATGCTATGAATTCACACCTTTCAGCTAACCTTCAAGCCCTATTGGAGATGTTTGAGGTGATAAAGACGTATGACAATTGAGCTGGAGCTCTGTTAAAACAAAAGAAAGATTCATCCATTCAACAAGGCAGCAAATGGAGTCTCGGGCCCCAGGCTGACTGGCTCGCAGGGGACGACAGTAATTCACAAAGCTGTTTACAGGACGGGTTAAAGCTCTGAATAAGTGGCTGTGCTATCTAAACAACTCTGAAAGCTTTACTGTTGTGGGTTTACTGCTGTGTGAATGTTTTAATCGTGGCTAAATTGATTATAAGCCATTCTAGAATGTCATGTGGTGGACTGCGATTTCTCAGAGATAAATTTATGGTGTGGAAAACCATTTGCGTTGTTTGGCGTGCCCTGTGAGAACAAGTTGGATTGGAGCTGCACCCTGTATGTTCAGACCTGCCTCTCTTGGCATGGCTGACGGGAGGCGTTGGTCAGTTCATAACAGTTCTCTGTCATTTCTTAATATTTGACCTTTACACTTCATTCATCTCAAAAAAATTTATTTAAAATGTATCATCTATCTATCTATCTATCTATCTATCTATCTATCTATCTATCTATCTATCTATCTATCTATCTATCTATCTATCTATCTATCTATCTATCTATCTATCTATCTATCTATATCTATATATGTATATATATATATATATATATATATATATATATATATAGAGAGAGAGAGAGAGAGAGAGAGAGAGAGAGAGAGAGAGAGAGAGACATTTTAAATATAAGGGAAGAACAAAACCTACTATAAACTTGTTTAAAACGTTTATCTGTCAAAGTTATGTGGCAAAGAAAGGCAAACTAGCTGAAAGAAATGCATGAAAAAGTTCACTGGAAAGAGCATACATTGACTGACTGCAACATAATCAGTTATTAATATTTTTAATATCTTCTTTCTTGTTTTTGCACATGTTCATAATTTCTATGTATTGCAGCATGGGCATAACTTAAAGGCCAATTTATACTTCTGTGTAGGGTGTGCGCAGTAGGTACGGCGTAGCATACGCACAGACACGTCCCATGACGCGTACCCTTCACAGTAGCTTGACGCGCACCTCCTCAAAAAAGTAAAACACGTCGCGACGACGCAGACCACAAGATTGGTGATTGTGCGGCTTGGTAGCATCGCATTTTCTCTCTTACGCATTTCCGCACATACCATCTCCTCCGACGTCTTTCTCTCATTTCTGCCCTACAGTTTTAGTAATATCACTAATATTACTATCACTAGTAACTGTTTTTCCACCTGTCCACCTGTTTTTCCACCTCAATAAGCTCCAACTCCATCATACTCCGCTCTCTTTCAGTCGCCATTGCTTGTAGTAACCCAACCGCGAGGAATCTAAACACAGTGGATCATTAAAACCCTCCGCCGCCAACTAGTGTTTCGGAGCAGTACTGCAGAGCAACCAAGACCTGAACGCAGAAGTATAAACGCTCACAACAGTGTCGCCTGACGTGCGTGCAGCCAACGTCGTACACTACGGCGTACCCAGAAGTATAAATTGGCCTTAAGTTCGCACAATTTGATTATCACCAATAGAACAATTGACTCCAAGCACACCATCTATTTTCAGTTGCAACTTTGTAAAAAAATATATATATATATAAAAAAAAGTGCTCTGGTAAAATTGACCTACAAAGAACATGGATTGCCTGAGAAAAAAATAAATAAAATAAAAGAAATAAAAAATACAAACATATCCAGGTTAAAAACAAACTATTTAATCAGCAATTTCCACCATTTGTCCTCAACCATTTCAACTATGACTAACTCAAGGTGTGCCTGTTTGCTCCAGGAGGAAGACGGTCTATGGGGTGAGGTAACCAAGCTTGGACTTCTCTCTGCATTCCTTCAGCACTCCTCCAAACCTCTCGAACACAGCCGGAGGTGCACGAGAGGGAGATCAGAGAGAGAGACCCTCAAGGAACTAGAAGGATTAGGGGTTGCTGTTTGAGTACATGAGTGGGGGGCTGTCCGGAGGGAAAGCCTCAGCCCAAAGCTCCAGTCCAATTAAACATCCTCTCATGACCTCACTGCATTCTTCCGTGGTGGGATGAACAATGACGGCTTTGACTTTTTAAACATGTGGGCATGACAGTTTTTCCTGTACATCATTTTTCTCCATCTGCCCATCGGCCTGCTGGGCGATACATGTCAAACATCTGTTCCCGTCCACACTTCCGAATAACTCTATCGTCCAGTACAGCATGACCAGAGAGAATGTTCACAGTATACCAACTTATTGAATTTCTTTAAAACTTGGTGAGCACACCATTATATTTTTAAAACGATAATATCTTAGAAAAGACCTTAAGTAATATTGACAAACTAAATTAATTTGAAAGCTTACAATCTCTGGTTTCCATATTTGATTTTCAAAATAAATTACACAGGAGCCGTAATTTATCAATTTGCGACAAGAATGTTTTCATACTCATAAAGCGTGTTTAGACCTTTATTTTGAAATAGCAATGAACATGGAAAATCATGAAAAAAAGGTAAAAACCTTTTAATGCAAAGAGCTCAAAAGATTGCATCCATTCAATTATTTTAGAAAAAAAAGGTCTGAAAATTTTTTAAATATTACAAAAAAATAATAAATTCACCATTTGTGATGTGGCAGTAAGCTATAACGCGCATGCGTGTTCTGTATGTTTCTTAGAGGTTGAATTCATATCACAATCTGCCAAACTTCCCATACTACTTCTGAATAAGATCTCTACTTCATAAATAGTGAAAAAGTTTGGTACTGCGCCCAAACAAAATCTCACAGAAATTTTTGGCTTTGATTTTTAGTAGCCCAGGTTTTGAAAAAAAAAAAATTATATATATATATATATATATATATATATATATATATAAAATTTTTATTTTTTTACATTGTACATTTATTTCCATAAAGTTAAACTCAAACATCTATAACGTTTTTTTCTGTTTCACTTTCTTAATTTATTTCACTTTGACAGAAATCTGCCAAATATCTTCTTTAGAACGAGACCAATCTTACGTCTATATTCCAAAGCATTCTTGAATTACAACCATTTAAGTTTGAAATGTGCATTTCCGTGTCTATTTAAAAAAGCGGGGTGACCGTTAAAAGGTTAAACAAAGCATACTTTAACCTTAAAAAAAGTCATATGCTTAAAATAAGCATAATTGTGATTGACACAATAAGCATTTTGTTTCTTCTATCATTGCGCCCCCCCCACCCACACACACAATTGAAAAGAACAAAAAAGGCGAAAGAAATAAGCCTCATTTAACAGCTGTCTGTAGTACACACAACTGATATTTGAGACCTCTAGTGGGACCTTTAGTCTAATCTTGTTCAATATATGTTTTGTTTTGATAACTTTAACACTTGTCGATCTAACATTTATTGCTCACTCTTCTAATTAACCTTTGAGTAACTTCCAAGGCTTTAGAAAGGCCATTGCACATTAGTCATGTAAAAACACGCTTCCCAGCAACAGTCAAGCTCAATTTAACCTGTAACCCAAGCAACACAGTTTGTGTTACTGATGCAAAATAGTTACTACGGCAGCTCATCTGGAATAAAGAGAATTTACAGTGAAACCAATCTATTCCCAGAACTGGAACTGACCATTTTACACTATTGATTTTACAGCGGGTAGGTGGAGTGAAGGAGGGTGGCATGCATTGCATTACAATAGAGGAATCCGAGGAATGCAGCAGAATACATAGTCAGAGACGAGCAGAGAGCCCTTTACCGAACAAATCAGAGAGCATTGAATTTAATAAGATAAAGAAAAAAAATCAGTACCCATCTGCATACTGGACAAGTGAATTTGGTGCAGTCACACTACACTTTGATATCAAGTTGACCAAGCCAGAAATTTACAACTCAGTTGATAACTAACTTCTTTGCGTGATCTTGCTTTTCCAACATTTCATTTTCGATGGGTACAAATAGAGACGAAAGAAGCACAAAGCATGTCTCCACACCTTCAATCCTTATTACTGTAGATAGCTGATAATTCAAATGTTTTAAATAATTGACATTGGCTGATAAGTGTAATAATAAGCAAGCAGGACTTTTATTTTGACAGTGCTGAGAACACAGTGCCTGATTGCAGATGCAAAGAAGATATACTTTTTTTATTCATATTTTTAACTTTTTTTTAAATGCTTTAATAGGGTTACAAAAACAAGAAGTTGCTATCTAAAATATAAATCAAGATCCATTTCAAATGTATTACTTGTTAAATGATTTCTTATTATTTTAGCAAATATCTAAAATAACAAGCAATTGTTATGCTTGTTATTATATTTAAATAAATAAAAGCGCATGTGCTATTTTGTAAAACAGCTTTATTTCAACTACCCTGCTCTCACATTTAAACACAAAACTTTAACCAACTGTCTGCATGATTCATGACAGCAGGAAACCTGTTTTTTTATATTAACAAGGAAAAAAATTACTGTAAAATGTGACCGTTTACACCAATTATTTTTATACATGCTGGAAATGCTTGGTAATACACTTTTTGTAACTTCAAATTAAAACTCCACAGCAAAAAAGGTTAACACATACTTAAGTTAGGGGTTATATTGCAACTACTGTCAACGCATATTATTTCCAAAAGTGTTTAATCAGACTAGATTAGACTGATTAGATAGATTAGATGGTAAAATCTTACACCAGACTTCATAAATGGCATATATTCACATGATCCATTCAAATGACTTTGGGAGTTACCATGTTAAAGTTAAATCCTCATGAATGAATTCTGATAAGACCCATTTAGGCTGCCCTGAATGCATTGATCCATCTTCACCTAAACTTAGCACCTATACAGGATCTGCTGTTTGCTTGCTCTTTAGTGAGAAGTCAACAGCGTCACGGTGTTGAGCTCTGGGAGTGCTGAGCTCAGAATGGAGCCCCTAGGGTGGCTCTCTGGATAGGGTGGAGGAGGCAGGAAGAGGGGAGGATGAAAAACAGAAAGGAGGGTGGGAAGTAATGATTGAGTTTAATGCCTGAGGCCCCCTGACTCGTTACGGAGCAGACAGACCATGGGACCACTGGTGTGAAAATCACTTATGGCTGGTGTTGACACGAAAAGCTGTGTTGATGTTGCTGGTGGATAACAATACCCAAACATCTTTTTGGAGGGCATCTTCTAAGGAATGAAAGGTTAAGACTATAAAATCAATGCATCACTACACAACTCAAGACTTGACTTTACATCAAGGGGTTTTGAGTTAAACAATTCATGTGATTACAATCAAGAGATTTTTTCACACCAGTTAAAGTAACTGGCTTTGCACACTGTTCAAGACAAACAGGAGAACTGAGAATGGGAAAACAAAATGAGCGATTGAGTTGACAGTGATGGCCACCTAGGATCACATGGGGCTACAAATGCATGTTTTATTGCGGGAAACCAGGGCAAACACATAGTAAAACAAGGTCAATAGGCCCACCCTGACTGCAAATCCTAGAAGTCAAAAGGCACAAACAACAAATATTTGCAATCTTGCAACAGATCACATCCTATATCCTGTTTTTTTGCACATCAACCAATATGGGTCTTTCATACCCCTTTCCGCCTGCAAGGTTCCGGTGCGTGTTCCTGGCCTTTGTCCGTTCTCAAACTGTTCCGTGCATTTCCACGGTAGAAAGAGGGTTTCGGGCCAGAAAGATCAGTTCAACTCTGGCCCTAAAAATCTGCTTTCTCGTTGAGCAATGTAATAATGTTAAACTACACTGCTCTTTAGATATATAAAACTATCTATAGATAGAGATACTCTAGAGAGAAATCAATGGTTTCAATTTATTGCGAAAAGGATAATAGGTTAAAATGTGAATAATTTTAACCAACTAAAAAAAACCCAAAAAAAGAAAACTAATTTCATGTTTTTTTACACATGATTTTTTAATAAATTGAATGAAAAAAGACATACTATGATGAACAATACTTAATTAAAAGTCTGACAATATAAAAAAAATTGTCCAAGATAAGACAATGGTTTAAGAAGTAATTTTGCATCAACAATGCAATCACATTTGCAATAAAAATGAAGAAGGTGAAATGTTTTACTTTATTATAGTTTGTTAGCTATTTCATATTACTGGCAACTAAATCTGTTGGAATTTCTGTTGGAAAATATTATGCACTATTTAAAAGTAAAATTAACTGAAATTAAATTACATGACAAGAAACAAACATTCAACTTTATTTGAAGTTCCTTTCCTGCTGTAAACCAGCTATAAAAAGAAAATAGTACCATTGTTCATCTAAGGTCAGTTGAGTGTTAATTCAGATCTATTCAATAACTGTATAAAGAATAAGATCATCATATATGAAATAATTTCCATCTAACTATAAAGTAGCTCTATAGAAAACGGTGGCGTCCAGCACAGTTCAGTTCTCATTCAGTAGCGTCAGTAAGTCAAATCAATATTGCAAGTTACAACTATAGCCCTTTGCATTACTTGGATCACCACCATATATCATTTGTTACACTTATCAGATTAGAAAAACGAATCTTTAGGAAATGGCGACTTTACCTACAAGCATTGCTTTAATTAAAACGTAACCATTAATCATTGCAGAGTATTAAGTAAAATCAAAGATGTGGTTTCCTTTGAATATTACAGCACCAAAAGCTGTCATCACCGATTCAAGGGGAAGCTTCAAGGCACTGATGCGATTTAAACCACACTGAAGTGCAGACGCACGCATAGTGACACTAGCCACACATCACAGCCTCCCGTGAACCACATCAGACAGCGCTTACAGACAAGACTTTGTGGTTGACTAGTCATAACAATGGGATTTTCTTGTGCTGTAACTCCACTCATGGTGGTAGCTTGTTGAGTTCTAGACAGCCGGAGAAGCTAAGCACTAACTAGTCCGGTCTTGTTCAGTCTAGTGTTAAAAATAGTAAAAGTAAGCATGCCAGTCAGATTGTGAACTCATGAAATGGAAGTAAAAGGTCACCAGCAAATCATAGGATATAAACTACAAGGACTCATGACATGAGAAATCAAATTTGCCATGATCTTTTTCTGCATATATATTTTCTTTTTTAATAACATGGATTACCACATTTCTCTTTTCTTTAAAAAGCAGCAAAATTATGGGTTATAGGAAGTCACCTTTAACAAAAGTGAATGAGGTCAATCGTTAAATGTTCGAATACTTACTGTTCCAAACATATAGCCACAAAACCCTAACAATATGCCTGTCGACATGATTTTGGTGTCAAAAAATCAGGTACTATCTTTTACAGTGTAAAGTTATATTGAATTTCATAACCTTGTTTCCATGACAATGAAGAAAACCCTAAAACAACCGTAAAAGTTAAAGGATTAGTCCACCTCAAAATGAAAATGTCTTGATAATTCACTCACCCCAATGCCATCCAAGATGTTCATGTCTGTCTTTCTTCAGTGGAAAATAATTTTTTTTTGAGGAAAACAAATCACGATTTTTCTCCAGAGAAAGCTAAAAATGTATATACTATTATATAATTATATATACAGTATAGTATTATATAACCACAATTATATAACCACAAATATAATAGTATATAATTATATAATAGTAATAGTATTATATAACCACAAATATAATAGATATAATAGTAATAGTATTATATAACCACAATTGTTCAACTTGCGCTGGTCGCGACGCGTCAGGCATTACGTGATCACGTTGGAAAAGTCACTTTAATAAATAAATAAATAAATAAATAAATAAATAAATTAATTAATTAAAACAACGATGTCAGGCGATTTTGGGAGGAGAAAACGGGAGGAAATGAGATGGAATCTTTCGCCCTTCCTGCGTTTTTGAACCGTAATAGACAAAGACAAAGACAAATAGCTTAGATGACGTGACGCGTGACGTTTTCCAACATGATGACGTTAATCCCTGGCGCGTCACAGACCAGCACAAGACGAAGAATTGTGGTTAAGTATTTGAGGAAATGAACGATTGTTTCGCTAGAGATGACTCTATTCCTCAGCTGGGGACGTGCACAATCCTTGAAACTGCATTGATTTGGACTTCAACATGTTGGTTGCACTTGAAGTCCAATGTGTGGAGAAAAAACCTGAAACGTTTTCCTCAAAAAACGTAATTTTTTTCCACTGAAGAAAGAAAGACATGAACATCTTGGATGGCAATTGGGTGAGTAAACTATCAAGACATTTTCATTTTGAGGTGAACTAATCCTTTAAGACCACAGCTCAAATAATGTTTTAATATTGTTTTAATCTATACAATAATGAAGTTCACATTTATGCTTTCAGAGCATTTACTTTCACTGCAAGCGCCACATCATAACCAGAACTTTTTTTAAGTACAGATTATGAAAAACTGTTGTTGTAATCAACAATAGCAATATGCAACAACAAATGAAGAGTTCAGATGCAAAAGCCTCTAAGTGCCATTTGAAATTTTCTTCTAAAATGACCATTTTATCAAGCTTGTATATTTAAGTTCAGTAATTTCACTTAAATGGCAATGAAGATTACCTATTAATTGTAATTTAAGTGAAATTGCTGAATTACTTTCAAATACTTTTGATTGAGCTTAACTTGTATTGAATTTACATTTAATAGAAAAGGACGATGTGAAGGTAAAATAAGTAAACACATCTCATTCTTTCAGGTCGGCACATGCATAGAAGAGTTAATGATAAACACGCATAACTTTACATTGACAAATCTATTCCACAGGATTCCTTGGCTCAACACTCACTTCAACATTCATTAACTTTAGGGCTTTAAGGCATGCGACAGCCTCGTTTCAAACCAACAAAAATCTCAAAACCTTTCTAGGGAGTTGAACTTGGGAAACGGGAGGAGGCACTTTTAACCTATTCAAGATAATACACGAAAAAAGCGGACACAGTTAAACTTTGGTCTGAGGTTGCATGTTTAAACATGGATGCAGGACATGCAACAGCTGCATAAACAATTACTGAAGAGCTGCCAAACTCCTATTCAACCATCCTCCTCAAATAACCATCCCTGTGCTGGGGTATACGTGATATTTTCAGGACTTTCTCAAGCAATGAAGTGAAGGGTCAAAGAAATAACAATCCATGATATTATTTACTACATCCTTTATTTAAACTTCCGACTTCTCAGGTTTATACAACATCATCGGGGTCAATCAGCCAACTCAGAGACCTTGAAATATCTCGGCCATTCAACGACTGCCCGATGAGCGCTGAGGGACTTTTATCCACTCGAGAACTCGGTTTTTGATTCATCAGTCCAGTTAGTTCTTGGTGAGACTAAACGCTCTGGATTTATGGTTCCCACACTTTCTGACTAATGTATTTCCATGAAGCTCTTATTACTTTGTAGTTGTTTATGATGACTATGAAATTAATAATTGTTTTATAGCAATCACACAAACAAAAAACAAATATATAGGTGAAAAAGGAGTGTGACAAAATAATAAGGGTATCACAAAATAAAAAAAATAAAAAACAGTTTGATTTGTAATTATTACTGAACTTTGTTGAATAAAAAAAAACAAAAAAAAAACTGATCATTACAGTCATTAAGTATTTAGTATAGCCCGACCGAAAAAGGATTTTGAAGGCCGATTCCGATACAGATATTTTTGGGTTTTAAAACCCGATATTCCGATACATCTTTTTTTTTTTTACAGATTTTTTTTTACAGATTTTCGTGTTTCGTCCATTTTTATTTTATTTTTGAAATATTCATTTATCGTTCATTATAACTGCCGAATACAGATAGTTTGGAAAATGCCTAATATTTGGCCGGCCGATATATTGGTCTGGCTCTAGTATTTAGGTACTCGTGTCCAAAGGTAGCCCTCAATCGGGTCATGGGGTCTATACGCAATGTATCATATAAAAAATTATATTTCACATGCAAGCTAATGGTGTAGTTGAGGAATTGTGTGGTATATGGATACAAAAGTACTTTAAGTTTATATCTCCAAAAACACAGCATTAATGAATAGATGAGAAGTAAACAAAAAAATATTATTTGTATGATTAAAAATTTATATTTTTTGTACAATTACTCAATCAATTGTTCGTAGACCCCGAAGCCCAGAAGTGTAAACAGGTAACGAAGACCATTTGAAGGTTAAACGAGCAGAAAATAAGTTAAAAGACCACGGGGATGAACAAGTATTCTACGGCAAAACTAACTTTCAAAACAAACATTCTGTTTGTGTAATTAAAGCTCAAGGTCATATGCGTCTGGTGAATGGAACTCATCGAGAGCAGCTGCGGTAAAGGACTTCAGTGTAGAGTTTCAGTCTCCTGTGCGTAAAACACTGCATGTCAGACACATTCCTCCTAAATTATAAGTTTATGGCTTCAAGTTTTTGCTCTCTGCATCCTTTACCATACGAGGATCATACCTTACACAAAACAGAGTCAAATTAAACTGCAAGCATCTACATGCCTACGCAATGCATCTCTTTCCATCTTGCCACATTCACACACAAACACACACAGACTGTGTCTATAATTAGGAGAAAGGTCTCCCCGAGGCATTTAATAATTTCCTGTGCAACACAAATCAGACATAGAGGAAGACACACACACACACACACACACACAAGTCCCCCCCCCCCCCCCACAAACAGTCCAGAGCATTTCCTTCAACGGTGCCTCCGGAGGTCAGGAGCCTAAACCGCTCATTCATTCCCATTCCCACAACCCAGGGTACGGCTATGGCTGGGATTGTGGTTTTTTCAGGTCAGAGTTTACGGATGGGATGAGACTGAATGAGATCATGAACCGATGACTTTTTTCATATGATAATGTGTAAAAACCCAGCTTTGAAATTGGATAGAAATACAGAAGATAGTTCACCCAAAAATCAATGCTATGCTATTATCAATTCCTCATCTTTATTATGTTACAAATTTCATACAAAACGACACTGGACCCCATTTATTTCAATGGCCATGCACACAAACAAAGAAACATTTTCAAAATATCTTTTGTGTTCCACAAAAGAAAAAGCCATAGGTTTGGAATGAGCATGAGTAAAAGTGGAAATCTCATTTTGGGGACTGATAGTTAAGGGGTTAAGCATTAAGATCAGACTATCCATCGAAGGCTTCAATAAATTGCAGCTGACAGCCTGGGTGTGATATTAAAAATACCAGGACCATAACACCATCACTGTGTTCATTTCCAACAGGTTCAGCACTCAGCTGGCAGCTTCCTGTCCGTCACCCTCAGCTGTTCCCTTAATAAAGCACAGAGCAGAGACAGCCAGCAGCAGGACCGCTGATAACAGCCATTACAAGAGCGAAAAAGATCCAAAGGGGATAATTGCTCTTTTCAAAGGGTCTTTCTGAGATTGATAAGAGAAAGGAGACATCATCACTATCTCTCTACTTTAGACAAAATCACCCCTTCACCTCTCTCATCACAGCTGTACCCAGCTGGCTGCATGATTTTGAAGATTTTCATCAAAGATTTTCTTAGGAGGATAATCCTGATGTTTAGACTGCTCCAGCATATTTAGACAACAGTCAACAGAGGTTTCAGATTTTAACC
>JAQIUQ010006237.1:227500-390879 GCA_030378365.1 Hybognathus amarus
GGGAGCGATCTTTATTTTCCTGAGGATGGTAAGGGAACACTCATAAATGCCATAACCATTGACGGTTAGGTTTAGGGACGGGGTTGGGGTAAGTCATTTATTTATATATACAGTAATAACGTTAAGTTAACGGCGTTCATAAAACACGCTGAAAAGCGATTATGCGTGGTTGATAGCACGCCGAAAATGGAAATACGAATTGGCGTGTCATACATATGCAATTTCATGAGATCAGTCTGAATAGAATGTCGTACCTGACTGTCAACCAATGTGTTTCCATACCTCCCTGCACCCTGCTCGTGCAGACATCACACAATACATCATCAGTGTGTCCCATGAGGCTATGCAGAGCTGTAGACAGTCAGTCACAGAGTGCCATAAACAAACAGCAGCCACCGCATTTTTTCCGCACTGTTTTTCCTGAGCCAAAACAAAAAGCTTATGCTGCCTTTACGCCATATCGTAACTGTTACAAGATGCCAAACCTTGACGTTCTGGTAAGTCAGAGCTCTCAAAATTAAGTTTCATAATTGTTGTAATGGTATGTGCTTTGAGACATGAGGTAGTTTAACGCTATCTCTCGTGACGCTTTGGAGACTTTGCTGTACGTGTTATGTCTTTTGGAGGAGACGTGTCTTTGGACCTGGTCTGAAGTGAGGGTAGAATCTTATGTTTTCAAAGCTAGCTAACTATTGCTAGCCACTCTGAAATTGCCTACCTTTTGTATGTCAAAATATCATAACTTTGAAACAAAACTAAAATAAACACAGACAGACAGACGTTGTTCTCATTCATTTTTCTATTTTCTATGAGTGGTCAGTCTCCTCCTCCTCCTCATACTGTCTTTGGCTGTGTGAAGGCTCAGGAGAGTATGCTAGGCATGCTAATGAGCACAAACTTGAAAATGCTGTTTGGTGCCAGGCAGAACGTCAAGCACATGCTATACTAGCAAACTCTCAGGGCAAAAACAAGAATGGAAGTCAGGTTAGATCAGTCTGCCAGGGCTAAATTTGGCCCTGAAAACTAACTGAACATAGACTGCTACAAGACAGCTGCTACGGCTAAAACAAGGCTGCAGGAATGCACAGAGAAAGTATCCAGAGTTTCAGGTATAGAAGTTACAGAACATTTCCAAAAGGCAGGCATATAGTGACATGCTTGGTCGTACTTTCTGTCTTAGTGCATGATTGTGCCACAACATACAGTACATGGACAGTAATAACAGTTTTTTCAATCCGCTTCAGCAGACACATTCTTTTAACTTTGCAATGTCTTGAATTGTAAATTACATCTCTCAGTGTCCGTCTTCTGCAAGAGACTTCCTGTACCCCCAGCAGCAGAAACACACAGCTGAACTGAGATATTGGTGACATCTGCGAGACGGTCAGTCAACATTGTAATATATTGTTCCTGCTCGTCGTATTTTCAATGGACAATGAGGAAAAACCCCTCCAAACTGAATAGAGTAATCACATGGCCAGACATCTGAAGAGCTTCAGCAGCCCCTGGATGTTAATTACTAAACTCTGACGCTATCATCTGACAGCCACAAGATCCTTAACACTACCGGTGCCTCGTCTGCGCTCTGCTTATCCGAAGTACAAGATAATGTCCAAAGGCCAACCGTTTCTCACACCACAACATCTCATGACTTTCTAATAAAGAAATGAACACTTTCATTTAGCAAGGATGCATGCAATTGTTAAAAAAATGAAAATAATACCCTAAATGCATTTATACGTCATATAAATAAAATATTAAGCAGCACAACTAGCACTGACGATAATAAGACGAAAATTCTAGAGCACCAAATCATCATATTAGAATGATTTGAGGGATTATGTGACACTGAAAACTGGAATAATGATGGCTAATAAAATAACGGCTGATATTTACGATACTCAAATTCAGTGGGGTTTAAACTGTACAGTACAGTACACACATAGGAAATCTGAGATTAAAATGTATTTAAATTTAATTAAAAATTTAATACCTGGAAATAATTTTAGAATTTTTAAAAATGAACAAAGACATTCTGAAATACATGCTAATTTTTCACTTGTTTTTTCATTAAAATGTTAGTTAATCTACAAAAAATACCACTAAAGAAAAACACATTTAATTTATTTATTTATTTTTTGCTTGGATTCAAATTTCAAATGGCAGTATTATCAAATGTCTGAATATTGGCAAGATGATTATTTGGCCAGAGCATATAGAAGCTAAAGCAATTGTATTACCATATTAACAATGTAATTCAAAATATGAGACAATATTGTGATGTAAACAGCCTGCATTTCAGGTCTAGCATTACACAGGCTGGTACTGTGTTTAAATATTTGTTTCTGCAGGAACTCAGTGTTTTATGAGGTCAATGAGGCATACTGTACAAAGCCTTTAAATCCATCTTGAACTGATGCATGCAATTATGAGAAAGGAGAACTACAGAGAGCTGAACTTCATTTCCACATGACGAGTGATCACTGATATCAACAGTAACGAAATGCCCTACAGGGGCATATGGAAAATCTTGCCTTGGATTAATTTCCTCTTACTTCAATTACAAATAGCCAGGGCTTTTCTGCAAAAGCAATTAAGTCCTGCCAATTCCATACAATGCCAATACTGCTCTGTGATCTCGCTAATGAAACAAGGAGGGTGTTTTTGGAGTTCAAAGGGGTCAGGAGTCAATAATGGGCCAGTGAAAAAGGGAGTATGCGCGTAGGGGTACAAGTCAAGTGTGTCTTGAGGGCACCATATCCTCAAGTGTAGCGTGTTTCGACAGGAAGACCATCTATCAGATGCACAGGCAATGACTAAATCAAATCTCATGGGTCACATTGTGGTCGGTGACATTCCAGAGTGGACTCATCCCTAACTGTAGGTAATGTATAACTGGAAAAACAATGTAAAAACAATAAAACGATTGAATGACAATACAAAGAAAGCATTTAATCAAACATTCTGTACTAAGGGTTCAATAACTTTTTTTGTCAATAGTCAATACACCATTAAAACCACACTGTGTGATTTGTTTCTGTTCATCTCACTTCCGATTTCGTTTCAACTGCTACGGTGGCCAATGTAGTCCAAGATTAACATGGCTTCCAGTTCGACCTCGTCCATGAGTGTTAACTCAAACGTAAACGCGGAAGGCGAAAGCTTGAATTAACGGGTATGTCCCTCTTTGGCTAATGTACTTTCAAGATGGAGGGGCAACATGCGGAACCCCTTACCCGCATGTATTTTCAATGGCATATTATACACTCACGAGAATACTTTATTAGCATGAACGAAGTAAATATCCATTAATGAGCACATATATTTTTGAAAGAACTAAGTGTTTTTAGCTAAGAATAAACTAAGAGTTACACAGTGTAGCTTTAACATCAGATTATCATTCTTACAATTTGACAATTGCATTATTTATTAAAAAAAGTTTCCCGCCAAAGCCAACTTTGTACTTTGCGAAGTGTTAGTTTATAATCCTGCTTGTGGAGAGATGTCCCATTGGGAAAAGTTTCAGGCTTCCCGTGCTTCCCCTCCCTTCGAGGACAACAGCGAGAGATGGACACAACGCCCTGGTGACATCCATTGACACAGAAGAAACGGTGCTCTAATTTGCTCAAACGGAGCACTTTGCTCCCCTTCAAGCCGCTCCCAGCCCTTCAATTTACTCTCTAAAGCAGGAATGTAAAGTTTCAACTTCAAAGTAAACAGTGATGAATGGACTACAAACACAGGCCGTGGTTAAGCTTTTAGAGTGTAAATTTGGTGTTTAACATCTCATCCAGATGAAGACTTCTCTAAGATGGGGCAATGAAGTTGAGAGTGAGTTCTAATTAAGAATTTTCAGTTTGAAAAAGAAAGCCAGAAAGAGAAGAAAGAGGGAAAATGAGGGATGGAGGGGAAAAACAAGCAGACTAAAAGGTGGGGGTGTATGAACAGACAAGTAGGAATAACCAAACAAAAAGACTAATCCAGTTACTGGATAACCCTTCCCCCATGTAAAGAAAAAGAAGACAAAGGGGTTTTGTGAAGTAGAACTTGAAGAGGGTGGGTTAGAGATAGAGGGGGAGCACTGGCCCATGCCTCAGATCTAAAGATAGGACCCTGACATCCACTCACACACACACGTCTGAGGCTTCTCCGGTGGGACGGTGCTTCATTCAAGAGGCTTAAGGAGAGAGCAGCCATTCAAGACATTCCTTAAGCGGCTATACCTTTTTACTTTAATAAGCTCCATGGTGGAGTTCCCTTCATCCTTACTGCCCTCAAATGTGCCGAAGACAAATCTATGCGGTTTTACGATTTAAGCAGAAACTACGTACAAAGCGAGGAGGAGTTCAGTGGTCGTTTTAAGATAAAAAATAATCTCTGATATTCAGGCAGTCAGTACCAAAGCAGGACGATGAAGTTAATCGGCTTTCAAGATTCTCTGATTGTGCACAACAAGACAACTTTCCCAGACAGACAACGGCCAACTCGTCTGAATGTGGACAATGTGCTTATGCGCAGATTACAAATAATTCAGCACTTAATCTTAATGTGAATAAACAACAGCACCGATACTGACCCAAGAAACAAGATATGTACCTGCTAGACAATGAACTGCATTAAATTATTAAATTAAAATGCATTCCGAAGAATTTCTTTCAATCAAATAAAAAATATTCAATAAAAAAAATATATATATATATATATATATATATATATATATATATATATATATATATATATATGAAGAGTTCAGATGCAAAAGCCTCTAAGTGCCATTTGAAATTTTCTTCTAAAATGACAATTTTTATCAAGCTTGTATATTAAAGTTTAGTAATTTCACTTAAATGGCAATGAAGATTACCTATTAATTGTCATTTAAGTGAAATTACTGAACTTAAATATACAAGCTTGATAAAAATGGTCATTTTAGAAGAAAATTTCAAATGGCACTTAGAGGCTTTTGCATCTGAACTCTTCATATATATATATATATATATATATATATATAGTAGAGAGAGAGAGAGAGAGAGAGAGAGAGAGAGAGAGAGAGAGAGAGACAATGCAGGTTACAGAGAGTGCTAGCATATCATTGTAGCACCATTATCATGAGACCAACAATGTATTTCACAAGAACAAGTATTTCTTTCGTGTTTCAGTTTGTAACTGTTTTCTTTATTTCACATGTAAAGAAAACATCTTAAAGATGTTTGTTTAACTTTTTGATTCAGTTTTAAATGTTCTGTTGGTTGTATTTTATCCCAGCTTTTATGTAGTGTTAAAAAACTGAAACAGGAAGTGCTTCTGGACCAGTGTTGTTTACATCTTGTGAAATGGTCTATACTAAATGTATATCAAAACCCATATGTTCCGTAACAACAGTGGTCGATAATTCATTCTCTCTTAAAAAGCAATTATCTCAGCAGTCACTTCAGCAGTTTAGGGTGTAAAATAATAAAGGAAAATGAAACAGATAAGAGTGCAGTAGAGCAGACGTGATCCTATGGACTAAAGAAATGCCTGAGTGCATCTTCTGATAAGACTGAACTGACTTGCGAATGAACAATGGTCAATCACTATCTTAGCATCTTAGAGTTTGGACTACCTCACCAGCCCTGTAAACTAGCATTCTGGACAATTATCCAACACAAAGGCAGGAGGAATGTCACAACAAAGTGCAGAATTTGCTTTGTTATTCCTCAGGAGGAGATCATGTTTGGACAGGGGAGACAAAAGGAAGTGACTGCTGAGACTCCGAATTACGATCGTGGCTTGAAGTTTTTCTGGAGTTCCGGAAACCAAAGTGACATTTGGTCAACAGAGAAAATCTTTATATGTCCCGTCTGCTATAAAAAGCAAGGTTAGAAATATAAAAGTTTCATTTTAATAGAATATTCTAAGCATCAGGTCATCCTCTCTACTAATAAAGCAGCTCTTAACATTAAGGGCCATGTAAACAAAAGCTACAGGGGTGGTGATGACGCAGTAGATAAGACATATGCCTATGGTGCGAGAGACCCGGGTTCGAATCCACTGCAAGACACCAATGTGTACCCTGAGCAAGACACTTAACCCTAGATGCTCCAGAGGCGTGCGACCTCTGACATATATAGCAATTGTAAGTCGCTTTGGATAAAAGCGTCAGCTAAATGTATATATGTAAATGTAAAGCTAAATTGAGTTAAATGCTATGTGATCTATTCATGGATTGGAATCAGAGGCCTTTCCTTACACCGGATATAGATGCAAAAACTCCACCATCCGACTCCATTTTGTGACTTATTTTCTCTCATAATCTATTTAGGATACATTAAACTCTTCCATTGACAGGTAAGTGTTGCTGAACAAAATGATCTTGTGATGAATGAGTTTTATGTAAGGTTGGCATGACAAATAATCTGAAAGGAATGTGTGAAGGAACTGTCTAAAATCTGACTCATGCAATGAACTGTGAGGTCATGAAATAGTCTTGAAGTCCAGAAGCACTGAAGGGCTAAAAAAGTTGGTAAGCCACATAAAACTGGTACCTAATTCATACATTTCTCTCTCACTGTAGTATAATCTCTAAATGTATAGAATTGATGATAATAAATGATTCGGAATAAAAGCCAACACTTCCAGAGTCAAACAATAAACTAGTCATGGGCATTCGTTTCCTCACATGGAATAAACTGCCAGAAGACCATTTGTTTAATATTCTGTCAAAAAGGGTTGAGTCAGTTTTCCTGGCACTTCAGGAAAAACACAGGAAACCATAGGACCTGAGGTACGAAAGACTAAAACAACTATTTGCCCAACCACAAGAGGAAAAAATCACTATGATGTTGTTACTAGAACATGATATTTCCCAACATAACAACCAATGGAGGCCAGATTTCACAAAGGAAAATGTGAAGAAAACAAGTGAATACCCTACCATATTAATCTTATATTGAACTCTTAGACTATATTTAATATCAGCTTAATTGTGCGAATATATTTACTAAAGTACTGATGAATGGCTTGGGAATTACATTTGCATTAGAATTTGTGAAAGCATGCAAAAAGTGGTCAACTGTACCAACATGTCCAAGAAAATCATATCTATGTGCATTTCCATTGAGGCCATTTACAAGCACAATCTTACACTGGTTATAACCCGATGACAATGTGCAAGAAAATGCTATTTTATCAGTCATATTTCAAAAATTAGGCTATAGGCAATCATCTAAGTTTGTCAAATAGGCTTTGCTTAAATTTGTACACCTGGATTGAACTTTTTCTCTTTCATGTCACATTTAATGGTGTTCATGCTTATATTCTGAAAACAAAGGTATGTTAAACTGTTCAAAATCAACTTAAAAATTCTTTATTGTACAATGTACATTAATTAGCATACAGTGGAAAGAGAACAATCTGTCACCAAAAGCAGGAAGTAAGGGTTTCTCTCTCCGATTGTAAACCTCATATTTTACTCTACTTTAAAATCATGCTTCACTGTAAAAGCATGTGCTATCACCGATGCCTGAGGGAGGGTATTTTCATAAAGAATGAACCAGCTGTGAAGCCTACACTGCCAGCTCTTTCAAGCACCCCAACATGATGGTGATAAATACACCAAGTTTTTCCCCATTGTATTGGGACAACAACATTTCTCTTCCCATCTGGCTTGTGAAGCTCTGTTTATGTGTGAAAACAGCTGTATTTGGCAACTGACAATCTGCAAGGAAGCCGAGAGATCAGATTCACACTTCAATACCTGGATGCAGCGCTTTGAAGCTTCTGAAGAATGTTTGGTTAGAAATAACAGTGAAGAGCCTGACATTGGATATGTTTTTGAAGAGCATGTTTTAAGTTGAGTCATCACTAAACTACACAGCTGCTTCGTGTCCTATTTGTAGGAAATTTAAAAGTTAAATACCGTCTAAAACTTGAATGAATGACTCCATAAGAAAACGTATGTTATATATAGCGATGTGCAAATTAATACCCAATGGTGAAATTACATCTGTAAAATAAATGCAAAATGAACTTGCTGACACATTACTTTTTTCCTACAACTACTTGCACAACAGGTTGCAATGCTGGCATGAACCCAAAGGCCTTCTCCTGCACGTCTTGTTAATGGGAGTATTTTCCTGCTTCGGATATCATTCTGTGAATGACAGAATTGTGAATGACCACCACACGGTCTTATTCCACTCTTACATTAGCACATGTTTGAGCTGTCACATTCTCAGCATGAACTACATTTCCATACAAGTGTCTAAGACTCCAGATCAAACGAAAGAAGGGGAAAACGATGTTGAATGATACTGCATGATTGATTCAGACGCCTGGCAGAAAGGAAACAAAGTCTTCTGCAAACATATGCGGTCACTGGACTGGAGGTTAATGCATGTTATCACCCGTAAAGACTTAAATAGGGTGGCCTAGTTGTACTTTTAGTGCCTGTCTGCTACTTGCCCAATCAAAGACATTTGAGAAGAGCTAAATCCAAACAAGATGAACGCTGCTTGCAGGTGGAGCTGAGAGCATTGAGGGCACTAAGCCTCAAGGTATTGAAAGACTAAGGACAAATAATGTACATCCAGGGTGTGTGTAAAAAGGTAAGAACTAAGTACAGGGAAGTCAACTGTGGGAAAGTTTCCATTCCTTCTTGAACACACACACACACACACACACACACACACACACACACATATCAAAGGAGCTGTACTATAAATTACTAAGTCTTTCCTCTTTGTATGGGAGAAACAAACAAACAAAAGAGGTGTACGGATTTTCCATAGGCACCATTTTGGTTGATATTAGTAATTGTTTTACATTTCCAGTATCGTTTCAATATTGAATACCACTCAAAGAATTCCACTTTTTACTTTCAAAATATTTTGCCATCATCTAGCATTCACTTAAAGTTAATCTTCAAAACTCAAAGAATTTAAGAACACTGTTAAATGTACACGTTAATTTGTAAAATTAGCTAAATATTACTTTTCACACAGTAAACATTCTAATGATGTGAACGCCTAAATTCCCACACATTTAGTTAAAAAGATTCATTTTAGTTTAGGATTCAAATTTATTAAGGCAAAATAGTACATATTTTATATCAGTCAATAAAAAAAGACTTCCAATTACAATGAATCTTTTACATCGCAAACATATATCACGTAAAAAAAAATGTGATGCGTTCTGGGAAAACCCACCACATGGTGAAATTTGACATATTACAGGTTGAGACCATTTTAAAGCTGGGTTCTAAGCCCTTTCCAAATATGTTTTTATTTCTTTTATCGTTTGTCTGTAACAAAAGAGTTGTGGTTATCTGAAATCGGCAGATCGCTATGATTTTCAGAAACGGAATTTTGAGAAAAACGGGTTTAATTAATGGTCACATCCTGTTAGTGGGACGACTGAGAGGAAAGCAAGATCTTTTAACCAAGCAGCTTCAGACTCACACGATATCACACCACACTCAGCGCTGGATAAAAATGTATAAATAAAAACGTGCGTACCGTTGTAGTTTACACAGAACCTGCAGGACCTTTATTCAATTATGTGGTTTATATTAATAGGCAAAACTGTCTTTGTAGCGTCAAGAAAGCAGAATTAAATGGGTGATTTTGTCTTTTTGCCCTCGATCTCCTCCGCGTGTCGTGTTCTTAAAGAGAAAGACAGTGTTTTCAGCTTGCCACAATAAATCACTATTTTCTGCACTAAACTGGTGAATTTTCCCGAGATATATTCAGAGATGATAAACAAGATGTTATAGAATAATCATTTATTGAAAACCCAACTGACATTCAATCTATTTTTGGACCTAACTGAAAACATACCAGCGACATCCGATAGGTTTACCCAGATCACATCACAACTGTGCTGCGCATAGTTGGAGAAATTAACCAAAAGATTAAGGTCCTCAAATATTTTTAAGGATCTCTCTTAATTTGGGAAATTCTCTGTTAAAACTATTAAAACTTTTTTTTTTACTTTTCTCAAACACCTAACTCAAAGAAAATCAGAACAGTGGCATGTAGAAAGTCTCACCCATCATGAAGACAGGCTGAACTACGCCAACTAGCGTTAAATCTCCAGAGCTTAACTTTTAACGGGGTCCAGTCATTTGTTACAAGCACTAATCAGTAATGGCAAGGGCAGCAAAACAGTGCCCCCCCTAGGACTTCACTCCACTATTCGGCGGTCCCACAGGACAACACTCTTTAAATGACACCATAACCACAGCTCCCCTTCTGAAGGGTCCAATGGCTGGCACCACAGACCCAGTGTGGGATCTTTCATTTCACTTCTGCACAATCTGGAAAGGACTAGTGGCTCACAATGGCTTTATCACCAGGAAATGAGGGGGATTCTGCACTTTGTCCATCCTGGGTGGTCTAAATCACAAATCTTGCCCTTGGGTGTACAATTAGAGCCACCAAATAGTCCAAGTCATTGCCTTCTAAGAGTGTGGCATTGTAAATGTGGAAACATCAAATTAGCTTGGATTGAATTTACTATAGGGATAGAATTCCAACAAATTCAACATCAATTGCCAAATTTGTCTCCAAGGAAAAAAGCAGCAACAGGCACGATGAAAACGTGAATAAAACAAAAATCGTGCAGTTACATGAACAGCTCAACTACAAAGGTTTCATAAACACAAGTTTCCCACACTGAGATCATAACTTCCAGAGAATAACAATAGGTTCAAACCAGATAGCGCACTCTTCTTTCCAACCCCCTACACTAAGATTGGTATAATTTGGACCATCTGGTCCTTCAGAAATGACAAGTTCTTTGATGGAGTTTGGAAAAAAAGCGCCTCTAAGGGATGAGAGACGAGGACCTCAGAGCCCAGGAAGCATTCTGCTGTTCAGTTTCCCACACTGCACTCATCGTCTTCTCTCATTTGAGAAGAGAGAGAGAGAGAGAGAGAGAGAGAGAGAGAGAGGATGAGACAAAGAGAGGAGGAAAACAAGAACTGAGGACAAGTTCTTCTCTCCAAGAGTTTGGCTCTTGTGAAGTAAACCAGGGTCAAACTTCTTAACATACTGTAAATGTGTATTAGCTCCAAGTAAAACAAGCTTTTTCCTGGCACATAATCATCTACACAAAAATCTTACAGGAATACAGCATTAAAAGGGCCAAATTGTATTATTCCAGATAGAGAGTACCAGAATTTTCCCAGATTTAAACAATTATGAGGTAGAAGTTATTATTCCCAGAAAACAGGAGTGAAAACAAGGACAGCTCCTGATAAAGCACACATGAGGACAGCATACAAATTCAGTTCAGTTACAAACACAAAGTACACTCACCTAAAGGATTATTAGGAATACCATACTAATACTGTGTTTGACCCCCTTTCGCCTTCAGAACTGCCTTAATTCTACATGGCATTGATTCAACAAGGTGCTGAAAGCATTCTTTAGAAATGTTGGCCCATATTGATAGCATAGCATTTTGCAGTTGATGGAGATTTGTGGGATGCACATCTAGGGCACGGAGCTCCCGTTCCCACCACATCCCAAAGATGCTCTATTGGGTTGAGATCTGGAGACTGTGGGGGCCATTTTAGTACAGTGAAGCTCATTGTCATCTTCAAGAAACCAATTTGAAATGATTTGAGCTTTGTGACATGGTGCATTATCCTGCTGGAAGTAGCCATCAGAGGATGGGTAGGCTACATGGTGGCCATAAAGGGATGGCGATGGTCAGAAACAATGCTCAGATAGGCTGTGGCATTTAAATGATGGCCAATTGGCACTAAGGGGCCTAAAGTGTGCCAAGAAACATCCCCCACATCATTACACCACTGCCACCAGCCTGCACAGTGGTAACAAGGCATGAGGGATCCATGTTCTATTCTGTTTGGTGAAGCTCTTGCAAATTTTAGCCTCTTTTTCCTATTTGAGTGGTACCCGATGGGGTCTTCTGCTGTTGTAGCCCATTTGCCTCAAGGTTGTGCGTGTTGTGCTTCACAAATGCTCTTGCTACATACCTCGGTTGTAATGTTATTTCAGTCAAATTTGCTCTTCTATCAGCTTGAATCAGTCGGCCCATTCTCCTCTGATCTCTAGCATCAACAAGGCATCTTCGCCACAGGACTGCCCCATACTGTGTTTTCCCTTTTTCACAGCATTCTTTGTAAACCTTAGAAATGGTTGTGTGTGAAAATCCCAGTAACTGATCAGATTGTGAAACTCAGACCGGCCCGTCTGGCACCAAAAACCATGCCACGCTCAAAATTGCGTAAATCACCTTTCTTTCCCATTCTGACATTCAGTTTGGAGTTCAGGGGTTTGTCTGAGGCCAGGACCACACCCCTAAATGCATTGAAGGAGGTGCAATGTGATTGGTTGATTAGATAAATGCATTAATTAGAAATTGAACAGGTGCTGCTAATAATCCTTTTGGTGAGTGTATATGAAATCGAAAATGATGCAGGCATTGAAAACAATCTGATGCAGAGAAAAATGCAAGGCACAGAGACTGACAGTTTGCAGTAGGGATGGGCATTTAAAAAATATTGCATTTGAATATTTGAGCTCATAAAATTCGAATATTCGTTTATTAAATTACGTTTAAGGAAAAAGATGTTACAGAATGTACACACACTCGAGCCAGCATGATCATCGTGTTTATATTGTTTACAATATATGTATCGTGTTTATATTATAAACAATAATATCCAGGGGTGCGACCAGAACCGATAAGGGTGTGGCTATCGGTGGATTTACCGGATTTATCATGGATTATTTTCATTCACGGCCAGCAAAGCAACGTAGTAAAATTCGAATAGTATTTTATTTTTGAATAATAATTACAGATATATAAAATATATTACAATTATTCAAAAATGTGAATATTCATGCACACCCCTAGTTTGTAGTAAGCACTTTCTATCAGTGAGGGAGGAAATAGGCCACGATAAGGGCCATTCACAAGCTCAAGTTAATGAATCACGGACTGCTGCAGTTTATCAGATGAAAGGAAATTCTCACCCTCCACAAATGCTCCCAGAGCTGTTTTGGAGATAAACTTCATCTCAAATGCACTTGGCCAATTCAAGAATTTTTGAAGATAAACTTGCTATATAATAAAGGCAACTGGAAGTAACAGACTAGTACAATTATGAGCTCTCTTAAGCCCCTTTCACAAAACGCCTTCTGTGTGAATGCAAACATGACCTGGGATTGATACCGGGATCGATGCCGGGTTGGGGACCTAGTATAATTGCCGTGTTCGGTCATGGAACGCATGCTGTGTGAACAAAACCGTAATCAATTCGGTATCGTAATGACGCCACTGTAGCGGGATTGTTTTCCAGCTACTGAAGTGAAACGGTACACAATGCACTAGTTTATGATCGCATCAAAAAAAAAAAAAAAAAAAAAAAAAAAAAAAACGTACAAGCGTGGTTTCTTAGGAGAAATCGCAGCTCATAAGAAAACTTATGATGCTGCTGAGACATTACGTCACATCGATGTCACGTGTCTTTAAATGGATTTTCACGGGTTGTGTGTGAACGCACACTCTGATTCCGGAAAATCATTGTGTGCATGAACCAAAATCAAACGAAATATTAAAAAAAAATTCACAAAATTGTATAGCCCCATAGTCATTGTTTTAGTCTTGATCCTTAAATATAACATTGAAGCCAATGACAATTCTGGAAAAGAAATGTTCTTACAGAAAACTTATCTGACATTTCTAGCAAGGTATAACACAACATAATTAAATTTGTGTTTGAAATCCCTCTAGGCTCTGTCCTGACAAGTAGCCCAATTTAAAACTGGCAGCGTCAACTATCTTCCATTAACCTGACCAGTCTTCAAACCACCATTATATCTATTTGCCTGTACAAGTACAGATACATTTCTTCAAGTCTTCATTAGCCAGTGTCTGGATGATGATTCACATTTCTTAGTCTCATCACATTCTTGGAGCAAGACAGGCCAGCCAGAACTGGTTAATAAAGTACGAGTGTGGGACATACCGAAGTGTTCAATAGTAAATCTACCCTCCTCATCTCTCCTCGCCCCCCTGAGTCTGCTAGACCAGGCCAAATCTCCATAGGTCTCTCATAGGACTCAGCAGTGTCAAGTTAAGACATGCCTGTTTCCGCCTTGAACATCCCAAACGAAAGGCAGAATAAACATAAAAGCCATCAAAGGCAAAACACATAAAATAGAAGCTTATGGCTGGGACACAGACTTCTTGGGGGTTCCCACCTACAGAGTCACTTTAAAAAAAGAGCATGTAAAAACATGTAAATCAACAATCGTGCATCCCCTCTGAGATTTGAGCTTCAGTTCTCTGTAAGATGTGTACATTTACATTTAGCAGACATTTTTATCCAAAGCAATTAAGCAACTTACAAATAAGCAAGGTGGGAAAAAATAGGCTCAGATACACTTCAGCCCATCAAAGACGACCGATTACAAATTTCAGAGGTGTATCTGACAATATCCACATATTTTAAAGCAAATTTGGGGATCATGCATAAACATGATGCATGGAAATATGGCTCAAATTTCACATAAAAAACCTTGCATAATATCTGATTCAAATAGCAGACTATAGAAACAAATTTAATGAGCAAATTTCTATTTCTACATGCATAAACCCCCACTTTGCCTCAATTTAGTCAATTTCTTCACTTAATTTCAGCACATAATTAAGATGAAAAGCATCAAATATTATATGACTGTCAGTTTCACACTGTTTTAATGACACGATTCCAATGCAAAATGCCTAAATTAACAAGAACTAAAGTGAATTAGAAGAAAGGCATCTGACTGAACTGGCCCAGTTATAGTCCACGTGCTAACAAATGGCTGCTAATTAGTCAAGTGTCTGACAGGAACATTAAAAGCGAAATCACTTCCTCTTCCATTATCTAAATGCAAATGTCTTGACACGCTGATTACAGCTCATTAGACATGCTTATTACTTACATTTGGTTTTGTGCCTACGGATATAGCAGCATCTACCTGGGAAGGAGATGATACAGAGGCCCTGGCTTGCTGGTACTCAACTAATTGGTTATGTTAGTGCTCTTTTCCCACAGTCAGAACAACCTCCTCCTGCAACCCAATCGTTTTGCTTAGGCTGGCAGAAATTCAATGATTCACGTAATGCGCACAACTTCACTGCCTAGAGAGGCCACTCCATGCCAAGTCTAACAGAGGGTCTATATTGTCTAAAACAGTCTCAAACCCAGATTCTCAACCCAGAATATCTCACGTGAGCTTCACAGGTAAGCTTTCTCCATCACGGCCATCAGAACTGTCAGAGAATGTGGTTAAGGGCTGTCACTCACGATTAATCGACTCAATTATTTAGACGATTAATTGTCAATTATTTGATTAATCGAGTAATCAGATTTTTTTGGTACAATTACTTTTAACATGACTTAAAATACATAGGTATAATAACAATGAGGCAAAAATAATTGGTTTTACTGAACAACACTGTTAAAATACATAATGTAATATACATCATATACACAATCAACTTATGTACATAACACAAGTGCCTGTACGTAACGGCTGGGTTATTGTTTCCATTACACAGACCCTTGTTTAATATTGACCAAACATTTTTTCAAATGTCCACTTAGTCTTTAATATTTGGCCACTTCTTTATGATAGAAATGCTACAACCACTCTAATTTCTTCAACAAGGGAACATGTGGACATCAAACTCAGAGCGAGGGTTTAACTATTATTTTTTAAATTGCGATGAACAACAGTTCCCACATTTTTAGAAACATATTGATGTACTCTCCCATATTAGAAACACATTATGCGACCCCAAATGCACGTTATTGGAAACCCACACTAACAGCACATGCTGTCTGAGTCTAAGGAGCACTCTGAGGCAAATAAACTCGTAACCTGCACGCATATAAAATAAATAGTAGTAGATAAAGTGTCAGTGCTTCACTCTGTAACCCAAAGCACATATTTTTAAAACTGAATCACAGCCTTTATGATTTAATAATAGCACTGTGCTATATTTTGATTTTAAATGGTTTAAATTCATATAATTTGGATAATTTGGAAGGGGTCAGAATTCAGCACACCTCCGGTCAAAACAAAACGTGCAAATTGCAATAAAAAAATAACAATAAAAAAAATTGTAGTACTCAAATTTAATCAGAGGAATTGTGACAGAGTCACAGAATTGTGACTATCAAACTTCAGTCTTATTCAAGAGACCATGCAAAATGACATGCAGTATGATAACAGTACAACATAGAAAAAAAGGTAATTTGAAAGAAAAGAAACATGCAGATTTTTACAGCCTAAAACTATCAAATAATATCACAATTAATAATGCATTTCTGAAGCAGGATTAGGTGATCTCAAATGACTGATACAAAAAACTATATTTGCCAGATGTTTCACATCTCAGCTGATTACGATTCTGGTTTACTATAACTTATTATTTATTAGACACTAATACATATTTATGAGACACTAGCATCTATTGTTAGTTTATCTCACTACAATTGCTTTAGGTAACACTAGGGCCCCATTTGTTAACATTAATGCATTAGATAAACTAAACTAACAATAAACAACATTTTTAAAGCATTTATTAATCTTAATTAACAGATAACCTACAGCTTTTAACATTAAAAATGTATTTGTAAAATTTGCATTTACAAATTCTGCAGAAGCACTGTCCATTGTTAGTTCAAATAAAGAGATCATATTGAAAATGTTATCTTGCTTTTTTTTCTTACTTACATTGACTAGAAAGAATGGGCACTTAATAGTTAAATTAAGAAAAATCTTAGTACTAGTAAAATTAAAAGCACACCAGTGTCTAATAAAAATATATCCTATTAGTGTCTATTAATTTAAAACTATGAAAACTGGATTGAGAGGATGCAAGCAAACTAAACCGAAAACGTACAAGTGTCAAATGTATGAATAGCCTACTAAACAATGGATAGTTACTTTACTAGCAAAAATAGCCAGAAGTGAATAGTTAATATCTGAATCATAGACTTCGTAGATTTCAATGGAAAAAAGTGCAATTTGTTGCCAGTCACATTGAAATAGCCTCAACGTTACTTGTCAATATCCATAGCGAACTATAACAAGGGGGGGGGGGGGATCTACAAAGGTAGTTATAGTATGCTATGAATGCATACTAGCGACTAATTTAAATGAATAGATGCTAGTCACTCATGTCACGTACAAAAATCATTTGGTTTAACTTTAAGCAACATGTTAAATTGACTTGCTCATAACTTTTAAACAACTCTTCTTTACGGCTCAGGAAAACAAACATTTTGAAACCCGATTTGAGGATGCAATAAGTGAAAGCTGCTTACCCAGGTGAAGGGTCAGGTTGATAACGTTCGGGTACTGGATGCCCGCTAACATAGTCTGACTTTGCCACCAGGTGGTATCCGCTTGGTTGTTGTAATCGGTGAGATAAACAGCGCTGTGGTGCTGTCTGGGGTCCCCGGCATCGCAAAGGTGGCATGACTTAGTGACTCCAGTAACCCCGGTCTGTACACAGTATTTCTTCAGGCGGCGAACCGCAAGTGTTGGTGGACACCACGGTTACATTGAAAGCGGCGTTAACAAACTCTGGCATGCAGCGCTGAGGCCGATTGGACTCGTCTATACATTCATCCATCGCTCCATGACTACACGCTGCCCACAAAGTCCATAATAACAAATAACTAAAAAGCGGCATTGTGTCCTTTAGTTTATGCGACCTCACGTAGCTACCGTCACTGTCTTTATCCCTTAAAATCCTCGCAGTCTTTAAAAAGTTTGCGGTAACTCGCCAGCTACCGAGTTTGTGGTTTAATAAATAAACTCATGCGGAAAATGGTGGTAATCGCGTCACCTCCAGAAAAGCAATAGTTGTGGCTTCAGTTAATCTCCTCGCGACTTCTCTCTTGCAGACCTTCACTTTATTGGTGCTTAGTAACCACCGCCATGGGAAAAAAAACTTTTGGAGAAATGGAACTATATCCGACTACACCCTGGCAGCTAGTGCGCAAGTCAAAGTACTTCCAAAAAAAAAAAATCCCTACGTCTACTTCCGCCTGAAGGATGCTTTTGATGGACCGCCGACCCGCTAAACAAGGCAAGTCCGAATGGACAGGGAGAGACGTGTGGGCGTGGCGAAAGTGCTATGGGCGTGGCTTTACACTTTCCCAATTGGTCAATTTTGCCAGTCATGTTCAGGAGTGGTTAGGATAGGCTACCTCACAGATTCTCTTCGAGCGATGAACTGACCATTAACTATCCGTAAATTTTTACGGGGAAATCGTTCAATAAGATGTCCACGTTTGGACATGGTGAATAGTACACCTTTTTAAACTTTTATTAACTAAAACACCTTTCTGAGATATCCACATTCACATTTAGCCTATCTTGTGGTATCTTCAGAGGCTTTCAGGATGAATCCTCCGTGCTATGAATAACTAGGAGATGATAGCTGTTGCTTGCTGAGAGCAGTGGAGTCAAAGAGCAAGGTTATATATACCGACTCTACCAGGCAAGGGTGTATCCGAATACTTTAAATAGCTGAGTGTTACGTTTTGTGGGCTGTTTATTAATATTTTACCAGCATTGTTTCAAAGATGTAATAGAGAACCGACTAAAATTTCCTCCAACACACATTCTATCAATTTTTATATTAATCCTTCATACAGATTTCAAACAAAAAAGAAAAATGTTGCATTCGCAGGTAGCCTATGTGTATTTTAAGAAAGCAGATGACTTATATTGATTGTAAATAAGAAAGACTGATAAATTCAAACATTTCAAATTTATGTAGGCTCGATTTTTTTAATGCAGATAAGCATCCACTGTATGCATATTCAAAGCTTCACAGAACTAACTACAATACTACATTAGACATAGCCTACTATACACACTGCACAGTAATAAATTAATTGCTTTTTAATTGGATTTTAATAGGCAAATGCTTAAGAGTCTATGATTGAATCTTTATTACATTGACAATTATTTTTCTATCATATTATGTTTGCCAATAGTTCTCCTAACCCTAATTGATGGAGTGTGTACCAAAAATTGATGCCCCTCATGATGGAAAATAAATGTTGTGATGTTATTTCCATCAATAGGTGAATCCATTTTTGGTCAGTATCTTGTATTGACAATGCAAGAGTCTGAGCACTCATCAAAGTCTACTCCAGTAAACCTCATAGATTGTCAATGAAATTAAGGTCTGACTCAAGAGGTGACAATTCAGGTCTAAAAATAATTCTTCATATCTCACAACCATTGACAATCTGAGCTTGATGCATCTTAACATTGTCATCCTGGAATATGTAATGTGTGTTGTCCTATACATGGTTGCTTACAAAATGAAAATCTACACACTCCATCAATTAAGGTTAGAAGAACTGTTGCCAAACATATACCATGCTAGAAACAATCACTGACATAATGATCCAATCACACTCTTCAGCATTTGCCTATTAAAATAAAAAAACAACATCTTTTCTTTTTTCGACTGGGCAGCAATACAATCTAATTAAAAATAAATAGGACTTAATGAATAACATAAGACTGGCTTTTCTGATTATTTCTTTAAATATTTTCAATGAACTTTCTTTTTGTAAATAAAGTTTGCTCTATGGTTTGATTGGAAAGTGAGAGCTGGAGTACTGAGTTATCAGTAAAGGTATGTGTACCATTGATAAGATTTAGGCGGCTATAGCAGATAGGCCTATACTGTACCTGATATTCAGCATGAGTCCGATGAGTCTCTCAGACTGCCAGCGAGCAAACTCGTCTGAGACATTCTTTAGATGCTATACGATTTAATCAAATGGTGATCAAAGAATAAAAAAATAAAAAACCCTTTGGTGTTAAAAAGGCAATCAATCAGTTCCCATCAGCTGTGGAGATTAATTGGTCAAATTAGCATCTAAATATCAGCTCTGTTGGAAATAAACTTTTCCCTCATAAAAATCATGATATATTTATTTAAAAGGCAATAAAGCAAAGAGATGCTTATACGTTTTTGACTCAAGAAATATCTACCTGACCTTCTACCGTATGCAATGACTTCAGTCCATCCATCAATCACTAGACTTACTTCACCAGAACAGGGGAAATGAGAGCTAGATCTGTGTCAAAATGAGGAAAGACTGTCAACACTTTGTTAAATACTCATTCCAGTCCCCCATACTGAGACAGTGCCCTGCTACATCAAGCTCAGGCATGCCCAGGATGTGCATTGTCTCACTACCTTAAAACTTTAAACAAATTCACCAGCAATTGTTCTCTAAGGTGACTTAAGTCTATTCAGGATACAAAAGGTGTGCTCATCTTACCCAGGGGCTACAACTATTTCTCTTCCTCAAGATATTCAAAGCATCTTCTCAAATGCTTTTAGTTAATCTTATTTGAGAACCAAGTCAGGGTTAAAATAAATAATAGCAATTAAATACATTTTAAATAATTGATTTAAGTTAACAGCCATAGGCTAACATCCAAATTAAAGCAGTCTGCTGCAGTTTTAAAGCGCCCTCTATCGGTAATCATTAGCAAACTCCTCTGCCCTAAGCAAAAAACAAACACAAACACGTCAGATAAGATGAGCCTAATGATTAAAATACCTTAGATAAACAAAATCAAGAAGGTTTCGACAACATTTTAATCTTATCCACCCACCAAACACTTCAATTATATAAAAGTAAAGGTGAATCTAAAGGGTTAAACCGGATTATACATGATTTCAAGGCACTCTTAAATGTTTCACATTTATATGTTTCTGTTTAGCTGTATTTCAACCATGGATTTGTTTTGTTGAATAAAAGATTATTATTATTAGTATTAGGAAGCCAAAAAATTAAGAGTGAAAGATACTGTACAACAGATTTACACTTTTCACCAGACATGTCAATACACTTTAGTGTTCCAAAGCTCTTACATGTACACAGCTTAATAGACACACTTTTCCAGCTGCGAAAATGTCCTTTAGTACTTTGTCTCTGGAAAGACACTGGGTTGTAATAAACTTAAATAATGTAATTATTAGGAGTAAACAATGCATTTAGCAATCAGCAATCCATTAATTTGAAATGTAAATGTGTTACTTTATTGTGAAATTTCACACGCATTAATGTCTGAAAATGCATACTTCTACATATGTTATTTGTAGGGACCAAAATGTTGCTCAATCTGGATAGAAAAAAAAAGAAAAAAACTTGGCTAGAGTTACATTGCTGCAAAACTACACATCTGGAAACTTTCTGATTCCCACCAGTAACTTTTTGGTAGGATTGTCAATTCACTAATTTCTTAGAGGGCATAAGAGAGATCAAGAGTACCCATTACTTAAGTATAATAAAGAAATGATACAAAAGATGGATATAAAAGAAATTATTTAATAGAATACAACACTTAACATGTATTTGCCATCTATTAAAAATGATTATAACATGGTTGCTCACAAATTAGCTATTTTTAATAACTGTCGTCATCTGGGAGTTTGGCAGTCAAAGTTTACATTTTTCATGCTTTATTTATTTACATAAAACAAAATGAGAAAAGATTGAGAACCAACAAAAAGCAACACAAAACAATTTTCTACTACTTGAAGGTATTTTATGTTCAGATATTCAGCTTTAATAACCACCACTGCTTCCACCCCACCCACCTGAGCCACCTCTAAATCCCCTACCTCCTCCATATCCTCCACCTCCTCCATATCCACCAGATCCCCTGGACCCACCACCACCACCACCACCATACCCCCTGTATCCACCCCCACCCCCACGATAACCTCCTGATCCTCTGAAGCCGCCTCCACCACCCTGGTATCCTCCACCTCCTCTGTATCCTCCACCAGACCAAGATCCACCGCCACTTCTGTATCCTCCTCGGCCCCTGAACTCTCTGACCACCTCCAAAATCGGTACGGGCCATCTTGGGTGGAACGTGGACCATCTCCAAAGCTGTAAAAACCACGATTAATTAATTGTAACATCTCATGGTCAAAAGGGACCTTCCGCTTAATAGGTGACTTAAATGCATGGGTTTAATCATCTCACCGTGTGTTAGTGGCCATGAGGTTGATGCCCGCTGACGAGGGTCTAGAACACAAGTCGAATGACATTCAACAAGCGCTCGTTGGTGGGATCCAAACTTCTGATGTATTCTGGGTCTTTGGTCACCTCCACCACCAGGCCTTCCATTGCTGCCCTCAGAGCAGCCACACCAGCAGCTACATCATGGGGAATCTGCAATTTGAGCCTACAGAAGGAAGGAATATTCTTGATAATCAAGGAAAACCTCTCTTTTGTTGATTTCCTTGCAAATATTTGGTTTGCTCCCAGGATTCCATTCTTTAAGAATGGAATCTCTTTTTGGTTGAGCTTCATGAGAACATACCAATCATCAAGCTCAACAATTTCTCCATTGGATGTGATCTTCTTTGAGCCGAACAGAATGAGCTGAAGAGGGCTGACAAGAGTCATTCCTTTTGCTGAGATGGCTCGAGTTCGGATCTGTGTATTACAAAGTGCAAGTATATTAGTACGTAGTATATTACAATATTACAAACTATACTTGTGCACTCCTATTTTTTCCTTAGAAGATTTTCTGTAATGAATAGAAAGTTAAAAATATTTAATTTAAAATATATCTTTTTCTAACAATGTAAGTGTCACTTTTGATCTTCCTTGATGAAATGTGTTAATTTCTTTAAAATAAATAAATAAAAGACCCCAAACTTTTGAACTGTAGTGTGCAAATTTAAAAAACAAACATACTGATCGACTCATCTTGCACTACACAGTAGTTTGTCCAATGAAATGCTCTATAGAGTAAGATTGTCCCACCCTTAATATCACCTGCAGATGACTAGCAGGTAGAAAACGATGGCCCAAGTCTCGAAGTCTAAATGAAGTAGAAACGTAAAAAAAAATAGTAGTTTGAAGCTAGCCTTTAAAACCAACCTTTTCCCCAAAGACAAAAAACGGAGATGGATACGTCATATCATGGTTGCTGAAAGGACAGTTGACTGAGGATTTGTGAATAAGAGCATTTCGACCCTCTGTGGTGAGGATCTTCCTTTTCTCTTTGTGGTAGCACACGTTGGGGTAGGAGCCAAACGTCAGCAGAGAGATCACCACATCCAAGTTATTGTCTGGTCCCACGTTGTTAAAGATCTGATTCAGGAGGCACTCTACAACAAAAGGAGAAAATAAATAATAAAATTCAGAAACTCAAACAACATCTGTGGACCGTAACAAACAGCAGCACAACGCAGAAGTGCATTTAGAAGGACGGTTTAACCTTCAGGGAAGCCAACGTTAATAAGGATCTCCTTTAGCTGGACCTTGGCCTCCCAGGTCATCCTCAAAGTGGGCATGTTCAGCCTCTTGTGCTCACAAAACCTGATCTCTGCATCCTTCACCTCCCATCCTGATAAAATAGATTCTATTTCAATTGCGATCCCTCAAAGAAAAGAAAAAACAACACAAACACAATACCACATTTAGTACAATGCCCTCTAAACCCACCGGACTTCATCCCAGGCCTGGAAGACAGAGAGTAAAGCCACGTGATCTGAGAAACGTGTGCCCGCAAAGTTCCTGTGAACAAAGCCGAGACGTTTTCCCTCGTTGATGAAGGGCTCTGGGAAACAGGTCGCTGCTGAGATGGTGCACACTGCATCTCCAACACTACAATCACACACACAAATGCAAGTAAGTACAACAGGTGATGGGGAAAAACAGCTAATTAAAAAGTATACCAAAAAAAATATTTAATTACATAATACACAATATATATTCAATATCTCTTATATAATAAGTTTAAAAATTAGAGCTGGGCAGCGACTTAATCACATCCAAAATAATAGTTTTTGTTTACGTAATATATGTGTGTGTATAATTATTTTGTATATATAAAAACACACATGCATGTATATATTTAAGAAATATTTGCATGTATATACTTTATATATATTTATACATAATTAATATTATGTATAAATATAAATATTTGATATATTAAGAACACATTTTCTTAAATATATACATGCATGTGCGTGTATTTATATATGGAAAATAATTATACACACTACACACACATATATTATGTAAACACAAACTTTTATTTTGGATGTGATTAATCATTGCCCAGCCCTATTAAAAATACACTATTATTCAGACTTTAGATGTCAGTGGGGTTCGTAAGAAATTAATACATGTATTCAGCACACATCAAAAGTGACAGTAGACAAGAGTTACAAAAGCTTTCTATTTTAAATGTTTAAACGTTCTAATCAGAATCTTAGATTTTTTTTGCCACGTTTCCATTTAGCAGTTTTCAACATTGATTATAATAAGAGTTTTTTTTAATTGAGCAGCAAATCAGCATATTAGAATGATTCTGAAAAATACAGCTTTTCCATCACAGGAATAAATGATATTTTAAAATATATTTAAGTAGAAAACTATTTTAAATTGTAATAATATTTCACAATATCACAATTTTTTATGTATTTTTGATCAAATAAAGCAAGCCTTATTTCAAAAACTTTAAAAACATTATTGATCCTAAACTTTTGAACAGTAGTGTACATGCATGTGTAATTAAAAATTTTTTTTTTTACTTTTTATCTTGGTATTAAATATTTTTGTGAGAATCACCAATTTGATAAACAGCCAAGGTTGGATGAATAAACTTACTTAAAGATGCATCCCATGATCATCATCTTTCCCAGACGTGGTTCAATGGGCAGTTTGGCCAGAACACGTCCAAGTGGAGTCAGCTCATCATTACAGTCTAGAGCATCCAGCTCTGGGAAACAAAAGAGGCTTGTTGAATTTGGTTCACTTTAACTTAATTACCATAAAGAGATTGAAGATGTACCTCTCAGTGTATGTTCAGCTTCAATTACGGCATCCAATGGAGGCGGCTCAATGGCTTTAGACAAGAAATTCCCGATAGCACCCAGTCTCAGTAGCTTAATGCTGAGGGCCACCTCATGCAGCGGCGTGCGGAAGATTTCTGGAGTCATATGGGTATCCAGTCTGCATAACAATCATTGCAATCATCATTTCATGTACAGTTTGAGGTAGCATTACAACTGAAGAATGACATTTCATACTTTTCAAAGCGTGCTCTGCTGCACAGGTGAAAGCAGAAGCCTGGTTTGACTCGGCCAGCTCGCCCCTTCCTCTGCTCAAGGTTGGTCTTGGAGGCCCACACTGTGGCGTAGTTTGTCATATTGTTGTGAGAAGTGAACAACTTCACTTTCTGCCTGAATGACACATATTTGGTATTTTAAAACCATTTCCGGACAAAACGGAGCATATAGAGAAATAAGTGTACACTACCGGTCAAAAGTTTAAGATTCGGTAAGATTTTTTATGTTTTTAAAAGAAGTCTCTTCTCTTCTGCTCACCAAGGCTGCAGTTTTTTGATAAAAAATACACAAAAAACAAAGTAATATTGTGAAATATTATGACAATTTAAAAAGACTTTTATGTTAATATATATTAAAATGTAATTTATTCCTCTGAAAAAAAGCTGAATTTTCAGCATCATTACTCCAGTCTTCAGTGTCGCATGATCCTTCACAAATCACTCTAATATGACGATTTTATGCTCCAAAAACATGTTTGATTATTATCCATGTTGAAAACTTGTTTTTTTTAATTTTTTTATTTCAGGATTCTTTGATGAATAGAAAGTTCAAAAGAACAGCATTTATTTAATTATAATCTTTTCTAACATTATAAATGTCTTTACTGTAACTTTTGATCAATGTAACTCATTCTTGATGAATAAGAAGTATTGATTTCTTATTTATTTCCCCCAAAAAAATACAAATTCTTACTGACCCCAAACTTTTTAAAGGGTAGTGTTGAATGTAACAAAAGCTTTCCATTTCAGATAAATCCTGTTCTTTTGAACTTTCTATTCATCAAAGAATCCTTAAAATAAAATGGTAAAAAAACTGTTTAACATGGATAGTAAACATACATGTTTCTTGGAGCATAAATTATCATATTAGAGTTGATTTGTGAAGGATCATGTGACACTGAAGACTGGAGAATGATGCTGAAAATTCAGCTTTTTCCAGAAGGAATAAATTACATTTTAGAATATCATCATCATCATCATCATTAACATTAAACATTAAAAAAGTCATTTTAAATTGTCATAATATTTCACAATATTACTGTATTTGTGTATTTTTGTATCAAACAATTGCCAGCCTTAGTGAGCAGTAGAACTCTTTACAAAACATAAAAAATCTTCCGATTTTAAACTTTTGACCAGTAGCCTCATGTGACCCTCATGTCATGCCAAACCTGAATAACTTTATATGTTCTGCTTTACATAAATTATAATGTTGGTAACCAAACAGTTTTGGTTACCATTGACTTCATTTTACTGGACAAAAAATACTGAGACATCTCATTGTATCTTAACTCATACAGGTTTGGAATGACATGCAGGTGAGTAAATGACAAGAGTTTTAATTTTTTGGGTGAACAATTTCTTTAATTAAAGGAGCTGCTTACTTGCAGGAGTCAAGGACAAAGACCACATCATTTATGGTGATGCTGGTCTCAGCGATGTTTGTGGATAAAATGACCTGTGGTGTGATAGAAAAAATTGCTTAAAAAAATGAATACATCAATTCCTACACTGAACAATGAAATTTCTACAGACCTTAGTCACACCATCAGGGACATGCTCGAACACTCGTCTCTGTTCTTCCCTGGGGATTTGAGAGTGAAGGGGAGGATTCGGTATCGATGACTGCCTTAGAAGGACACAATATTGAAGGAATCGCTATTAGTCATTTTAAGAAATTAGGGGATACAAGTCAATTCATCAGAAGAAACGATTTCACTTGAGTGCGAGCAGAACATCATTAAATTACATACCGAAGTGTGGGTTCATCTCCAGGTGTTTTTGCATGGAATAGATAAGGTTCCAGCCTGGGAGGAAGACTAGCACGGCCCCTGGGACTTCCAGCGTTTCGATGTACTTCAGCAAAGCCTCAATCAGCTCGAATGGAGTTTCCTTCTCATTCAGCTGAGACATGGCGCGCTTGGTCTCAGGACTATACTCAGGCCCACAGATGACATTACAGTTCACCTGTAGAAAACACAAAGAGGCTCATTTAATTGACTGAAATCATCAAGTTCATTTGAACACTGTTGAGTTTTTAATGTTTAGTTAGTTAAATGCAGCTGTTCATCAGCTATGTTTTTGAAGTCAGTTATACTTGTAAAATAATTAAATTCAAATGTAATGCTTTTAATTTTTTTAGGATTCATTGATGAATATAAAGGTAAAAAGAAACAGCATTAGAACAGGAATATTATATTTATACTAAATTCATACTTAATTTTGAGATACTATTTTAATAATTTATCTTAATAACTGTAATCAATGACTGCATAAAAGTCATATTTAATATTTCTCATAAATACATGTATTTTCTCAGACAATATAATTGGGTAAAACATTTTTTTGCACCTAATTTAAAAAAACAAAACCTACTTCTTCCTCTTCACCATCTTCATCTTTATCTTTTTTCTTCGGTCCATTGGTGGTGGTATGAACTGAGTCATCTGAATGCAGTCTTCTAGGAAATACTCTGGAAATCAAAAAATACAAATTCTAATCCATCAGGTTGTTGAAATGACTTCAACAGTGTTTTATCAATTATTGAGCATTGGGTTTTCAAACAAATTACATAGGAATAATTAATCCAATATGTGAGATGTTAGTAGTGAAGAATTAAAAATACATTATAATACAGTGCCTTGAGAAAATCGGCTTCAGACCTTGTACAGGATGTGCACGTCCATGCACCTCGATGACAGGACAGTTGAAAAAGTATTCTTTAAACATGGTGGTGTCAATGGTGGCAGACATGAGGATGATGCGCACATCAGGGTAAGCCTGGACCACATCTCTCAACACTACCAACAGGAAATCAGACTGGACAGAAAAACAAACTTGTGAATATAGTGGGACAGGATACCTCGGTCTGATATGGTATGGTAACGATGAACTTACATTCAAGTCCCTCTCATGGATTTCATCCACAATCACATGACTGATGCCACGGATACCAGATTCCAGCTTCCTCAGCAAAACCCCTGTGGAATTAAGACATTTTTAGCTATATCGTCCAGCTCTACGCTGTGTGCCGGAGTCAGAGATTAAGACGTGAAACTTACCAACTGTGCAGAAGAGGATGCTGGCATGAGGTCTGGGCAGGACCGACTCAAAACGCACACTGTAGCCACAGCTTTTCCCAACCTCCTCTGCTCTCTCAAAAGATACACGTTCTGACACTGACACAGCACTGATCCGTCTCGGCTAGGTGGATGAACAGTCGCAGAAGCAAGTCACAAAACAGGTCCGTCTCCTCAATGTGACCGAGCACACAAAAAAAGTGTTTTAAACACACTCACCTGTGTAACAATGATATTGCATTCAGATGCTCTGCCTCTTTGAATGAACTCATCCAAGATGTACTGAGGAACCTGAGTGGTCTTTCCACAGCCGGTGGCTCCACGAATGATGACCACTGGGTTATTGTGAATGGCGGTCATAATTTGCTCCTCAAAATTCTCTGCACTGGCAAGTTATTTCGATCTGCTAGAATCTGTAGAAAGAACATATATATATATTATAAAACGGCTAGTTCGAATCCTTGATTCTGATTGTCAAGAGCTGTGCTTTATTCACGATAAAACACGGCTACGACCAGCTTCACCCGAACGGTTCTATTGATCGCTGCGCAACACTGCGGTTTTATGTTGTTTTTATTTGAGCTTTCATGCATTTTACACACTGGAACGTTGTTGCTGTTCACACTCGGGGGACTATTTTTTCCAGCGGAAGGTAGGCTTTTAGTGATTTTACTTCAAGAACTGCACTAACATTGTTTCTTATTAAATATTGTGTGGCAAGTTTGCTACAAACAATATATTGTGGCAATGTTTTATAAAAGCAATAAGATATCACAAGTGTGTATCGTGAATAAGTAACGGCTCAAGGGGTTACTGCCGCTTTGCTCGTGCCTAACAACGCCCTTGAGCCGTTACTTATTTATCAGATACAGCACAGCCTCTCGTACCTTATTGCTTACATAAACTCCCTTTGTATGTATGACATGACAGGGAGGGGATTTAATATTTTTTCTTAAAAAAATATTCAAAACATGTAAATGCCCTAAAAGCTAATACCCAGACTACAAGTAAAACCCATAAAACTCCATTTTTTATTTCATGCGGTCTTTAAAGGCTGTTTTTAGCTCACTGTCTGCAGATCTTGGTCCTGTTCAAATTGAGAGTTGAGCTCCTGTAGTAGGTCTGCACTGATCTGTTCTGGGGTACACTGCAAAACAAAAAAGAAGCACGATACGATTTCAGTTGGATGATGTATATAACACTAAATTCAATTGATATCATTCGATTTAAAAAGTTCATTGGAGAACAGCGGACTCACAAATGCCAGCGGCCCTTTCGTCGATATTGGAGCTGGTCCAGGGGTTCCAGTTGACCTGCGGCGCGACCATGGCACCACTCCAGCCATGCTCTGCCTTTGTGAGGGCTCAAAGTGAGCCAACTTCGCTTGTACCAGAGATACTGGACTGTTGGGGTCCTGAGGCTAAAACAGGACAAAGTTGTTGGCACATACTCATATGTCACTAATAAGAAGTCATGCAGGTTTTCTATCCAACACTTACAGGAGGAGGGATCTGGATGCCAAGTTCTTGCACAATAGTTTGCAATTGCTGCTGTACATCATCACTGAGATTTACTTCATATATATCCACCTGTCATAGCAACCCAGAGAGGAAATCAGATGAGTCAATAAACACACAGACCTCAAAGAATATTTGAACTAGGGTGTTAAACTCACACTTTCTCCCTCTTTCTTCCTGGTCTGTCCTGTGTAAGCCTCTATAACCCCCAAATGGTAAAGCTGACGGACAAGAGAAAGTGCACAAGACTGGGCCGCCAGCTTCTTTGTTGAACCATGCTCACGGGCAGAAACCTCTAGACAAGTAGGACAGCGTTAGCAAGGACACAATTGCTGATTGTTGATGTGAAACTGTTTGCCCTTGACTCGTATAATTGATTACATAGAAGGTTGCAAAGTATTCTGATACTTACTCCTACCAAGTTGTCTTACAAAGATTGTCATCTCAGCAATAAAACTCCTATAATAGAGCACAATTTTAAATCAAGACATCCAAACATGAACACATTTAGCCCACAGATGTCTTTAACAAATGTAGCAAAAACAAACTCCACAAACTGACCTCTTAACCGGGCAGCACATGAGATCAAGAATGACATTTCAGCACTGGGTCCGAATAATAACCCATCCTGAGCAGGTTTGTTTTTCTGCCAGACTTCTAAACATGGAGTTATTCCTCTCAAGGTACTGGAGAACTCGACCCCTGATGGACGAGTGACATCAGAAATCACAACCAGACATTACTTTGCCTTTTCCACCTCTAAACCCAATCAATCACATACTTTACCATGTGACCTCTTAGTGTAGCCTAAGACGCATCACATGTTTTCCCCATGTAAGGTTGTGATTTCTGGCATCTCTCTTGTCCTCCTTCAAGATTACATACTACATGGGTAAATCTCACAAAAGCATGTCCAGGTCACATTTCACGCTAAAATCAAGTAAATATGATAAAAAAAAAAAATAACTAGGTAAAAAATTTTTTTGTCAAGACAAACTTTGAAGTTGGCTTGAGAAAGACAGGCCAGAAAATCTGAACGCTTGAAGTTCGGAGGTTTTTAGTTTAAAGTAGTATAAATGTTTTAAAGAAAATGCAGTCTATGAGAAGAACAGATATACTGTATAGATAGGATGTTTTTTAATGTTGCTAGCATGATTTAGCACATTGCTAACCAGTTAGGGGCATGATTATCACGTTTCTAGATTGATTTAACATGCTGCTAGCGTGATTTAATTCATTGCTACCATGATTTAACACGTTGCAAACATGATTAACATGTTGCTAGCATTATTTATCATTTGCTAACACGGTTTAGCATTTTGCTAGCATGATTTACCATATTGCTAACAAGGCTAATTCTTGCTAGTATGTTGCTAGCATGATGAGCATGTTCCTAACATGATTTGATACGTTAACATGATTTAACATCTTGATTATTTATTATTATAAATTTGAATAGATACAGTCTTATTGTTATTAATAACAATAATATAGCCTATTTTTATAACCACTTCTTAGTATTGTGATATTGTGGCTCGTACATTATTTCTATACACTTTCCTTACTGTAATTCATTCTTTTGACTCTAAAGTGAAATATGACCTGGACATGTTCTTGACAAGTTTTGTGAGATACACCCATATGACATGATTTTGTAAGATAACATCCTAGATGAAGAGATTGTCCTTTTGTTGTCCGAGATCTCCTTGAGGTTAGACGTTACATCAAGGAGGTTCTCTGTGATTGTTTCAGTCCAGCAGAAAAACAAACCCTTGATACATCACATTCAATGGTATGCAAAGTATGATTTTTGAAAACAATATCACTGAAAACATTTAGTTACAAATGAATATCTCTCTTAAACAGCAGATGGGATGGGTAAAAACTAAGCTGTAAATGTCTGTATATGATGGGAATGTTCTGACCTGTTGTGGTCAGGCCCCACTTGGCTGTACTTGTAGTCTGTTTGGTTTTTCTCCTTCTGAAAGAACTGGTTCAGACGGGCTTTCGCATTGTCCAGAGTCCAGTTTCCATGCAGGCCAGCGTTCAGATCAACTTCCTCTGATTCCAAGGTCTTGGGGAATAAGAAAAAACTTAATTCAGAAATGTTTTATAATGGGCATTAGACAGAAATATGTCCTAAAAAATGAAAAGCTACCGCTTTGTCATCCTGTTCCTGTCTCTTGGAGTAATACTCCTGCAGGTTGGCTCCTCGCTCCCATTGGGCATTACCAAAACCAGAGTAGCCCAAACCGGTGACTCCAGGAACGGGTGCAGAAGCTGCAGAAGGATCTGAGACACAGGAAGAATTCAGTGTTAGAAATGGTTTCAGGCAATGTTTAATATGGTTTAAATAAAACCAGTGTGTCAATAAAACTAGACAGAAAGCTAACTAGCCCATGCTGGTAGATGCCATAACTACACCAAGCTGTGGGCAAAGAAGCATCTTTCTCCAAGAACAGCCATTTACATGTAGCTGTGTTTCCTGACTAAATACTTAGAAAGCAACACCTAAAGCAGATACGTCATTACTTTATAGCAGATGTTTTATAAACGATTATTGGATTGATTTAACATCTCTTACCTGATTCCTTCTTCACAGCCAGATGTGGAGGCAGTGGACAGTTGGATGGGAGACTTCCAAACCCAACATCTTCTTCATTCCCTTCATTCCCTCCATCAGGTACACTGACCTGAAAATGATAAACATAAACTTCATAACACACAACAGATGAGCTGTGGTCAACAAAGGCCTAGATGTGATACTGACCCCTAGAGCAGGAACTTCACCAGGACTTATTTCTTTCATCCGAACAAGATAATTCACAAAATCTCGGGCAGAATTGGACTGAGCATCCTTCTTGTTGGTGGAATTTCCCATACCAACGTAACTGTAACCGTCCACACGCACCTTAGTGAAGAAATATGATTTAAAACAGGTCTCCAACAACAAAAACAAATACGTATAAAGATAATACCATAATAATAGATGTGAATATGAAACACATATACAGTGTATATTTTATATAGTGACCTCACCTCACACACGAATTTCTGTCTGTTTTTATTCCCAGCAGCTCGGATGTCATAGTTCGGAGTTATCTTCTTTTTCCACACCAAGCATACAGAAAGTTCTTAATGTCCGCCATTGTTGACGGTCTGCGTGTGAATTAGATAAAAATTAATAATACGATTTATCTTTTAAATTCTCAAAGATAACTTAACTCTGAACTGTGTGGAAGAGCGAATGCCAGATTATGTACAGTAACGTTAAATTAACATACGGCAAGAATAACTGTATCTATCGATCTAGAGAAAACTAACTAAATAACGTGATAGTTAAAAGTCAAAACTGTAAGCACACGAAAAATAATTATAAATTTAAAAGATAACGTTACACCAGAAAAAATTTTAACGTTAGCTATTTGCCTATATTACAGGACGTCTGCAGCAATGAATGGGCTAACATTCAGTTAGCCCCCTACAGCCATCTCCACGGCAAATAAGAAAATTTACTATCAAATACAACTATCAAGTAAAATAAAGATGAACTATTTTACGTTTGTAGCATACCAGAAAAAAACCCAGCTCTCGCAAATCCAAACAAGACGTACACGATAATCAGAGAAGTACGTTTGTTACAGGACAATTAGCATTAGCAAACAACGCAGAACCATAGACGCACAGAACAGGAACAGGAAGAACCGGAAGTGACGCAGCTCTGAAAGCGTAACGTTACTCAGCGTAGCATAAAATCCTACAATAAAATCCCTTGCAATGCAAATTCATCAAAATGTTGTTAGTACTAGTAATGTTAGTCCCCATTTACTTAGCCCAATGAAGGTTAATTGTAGGTTTGACACAAAACTTTTATCTATTGTATTGTAGCGTTATATCCGTCGTTTTTATGCACATTTGTGTACATTCATTGTATATGCGTACAAATATTAGATACTTACTGTACAATGTTCTTAAGCAAATTAACTGTAAATGCTGTAATGAGTATGTTTTTTATCTTTCTCATAATATTTACACGATACACATGTATATATTCATATATTCACTTAAGGAATAACTTTAAGAATATATTAATCCTTATTATAATGATGAATATAAACAAAAGTAATGTGCAGTAATGCCAAAAAGGCAGAAAGAAATTAAGAGTAAAAATTATAAATAAATTTCAGGTCACACAGACAAAATGATCAATGAGGCCACAATCATCTTTATTCAATGCTCAGCTTTCAACTTTGAGACTGACCATCAAATACATCGCTGACGAGAACAGCAAACATTGAGGAGTTCTGTGCCACAAAGGTTAAAGGCTTTGATGCTCATATGGACAGTGAGAACACAGTGGAAAAACAATGACTTTCAATAAAGGGTAACAGAAGGAGGGCAGTGAGGCTGTCTAGAACAAGAGGGCAGTGAGACTGAAGATTGGTGGTTTCACAGCACTCAGGTCAGATACACAGGGCAAAAACAACAAAAAGGTTAAGTTAGGTTGAGTGACTGTCAAATAGCCTACAAATCTGACAAAATAAAATGGTTAATTCAGAACACTTTTTTATTTTATTAAACCCACTGCTTCGGTCATCTTTTTAGTTACATTAATGAACACATACTTATCTTGAATTTCATTTTCAAGATTTTTAATTTTGCAATGAACTGTGACTGCTTTAACCGTGTTCCTTTCAGTTAGTTAGTCACCTTAAAATCAGCTGTAACAACCTTTTCAAGATGATAACATAAAATAATGGTAATAAAAAAAATTAGAAAGTTTGTGTTAGAAAACTGAGTGCATAAAATTGCCTTTCATCTATATCTGCCTGTCAGATTCTGCAACTTGCATACATATACGACTGATACCTATGTGCTTTTCTTCATATTTTCTTTTAAAACAATTCTATTTCAAGATATGTACATCTCCTTCATATATTTTAGGCAATTATTAAAAATCTTTTTGCAATCTTAAATCAGCATTTATGCGTAAATCAGTATTTAAAAAAAAAACAAAAACAAACAAATAAAACAACTCGCTGACTCGGATCCAATGCTACATTTAACTCTCAAATGCAATTTTAAAACACTCCTCTGCAGTAGCATTTCTGTACATAACCAATATTAGATAACGTTTATATACAATTATAACCAGACATTCCTTGTAATCGCATTTATACAGTAGTCATTCAGTTTTTAGGCATGTAGTCTGGGTACTCTGTCCCTGTTGAACTCGACCGATTGGTGCCGGTGATCTGCCTTGGAGCACCGATCGGCACGGATCATCAAGTCCATGAGCACCAATCAGCAGCTACTGTTCTTAAACTCTCCGTTCTCAGTGATGGAGAGCTTGGTGGGGTTGGTGGGCGACAGACCATTGCGGAGGTTGTGCATGCTGTATCGCTCTTTCACCTGAGTGAGGGCACCCATCAGCCGAGAGTTAGCTGCATCCAGGGAGCTGATCCTCTTCTCCTACAAAAGAGAGAAAGAGAGACAAGTACATCAATATCTGGAGGTCAGAAGCAACATACAGATGATATTAGTAATCTTGTTTCTTAACATTACTTAAAGGAATATTCAAGGTTAAATATAATAACCCACCCTATATATAGATACATATATAAACTATATTATTTAAAGGTAGCATAACTTTGATTATGTATCACATTCTACTACACTTTTCTATTTATATATATATATATATATATATATATATATATATATATATATATATATATAAAATTAAACTTTCAATTGTATTTAACCTTGAATATTATTTAAAAAAGATTCATTACAATTAAATAATAAAATAAAATTAATATAATAAAATATAATTCAAAGTGAAAACATTGAAAGTAAAAATAGCGGACATTTATGGTGAAACTAAAATTTGAAGGAAAAACAAAAAAAACAACAATAAATTTCATGTTTTATTATATGTATATTTCTTTAAGGGTCCTTTCACACATGAGTGTTTGTTTCAGGACCTGGTGTTTTTTTCTCCCTTGGTTTGGTTCGTTTAGGCATATGTGAACACGTTCAGGCATACGTGAGATTGGCTGAACGAGATGGTTTCAGCCCGGACCATTGAATTTCAATTTGCTGTAGTATTACATTTTGCTGTCAAATTTGCTGTAGTATTAATACGATAGTAGTAGTATGTCATTTAACAGCGGGAATGACGGCTACTTTCGCATAGTGTTTGCATGTCAGTTATAAATAAAGGCATAATAAGGTCATGGAGCAAACTTGTCAATCATATTGATAGACAACGCAGAGGAAACTGACCAATACGAGGACGGTTGTACTCTGCGCATGTGACTTGCATAAACACATTTTGGTATGGTTTGAAAGGTTGCCTTGTGAAAGCGAACTGAACCAAGAAGAAAATGGAACATTGTAACAAATGAAGTCTGTAACAATCTGTAAGTGTGAAAACACCCTAAAAGTATAACCAAAGTATAACCAAATCAACTATAATTTCATTTTAATATGAAGATAAATTTATTAAGGCAAATAATAGATGACATAAATAGGGCCCATTCATAATCTGTACCCGTCTAGACAAACGGCACAGAATCTGCCTTCAACATAACACACACAAACACACACGGGGGCAAGTTTGTGAGGGCAGCAAAGAGGACAGCTCTGCACAAACAACCAGAGAAGAGAAGTGAAAGCGAGACCATCCTTACAGTATGAAATAATTATCTGCAGAGGGCATTGGCGATTTGTGTGGAGTGCACACACACCGACTAGGGTGCTGGGAGTGTGGCAGCATAGGCAATCAGGAAGTGACTAGGCAAAATTAAGGAGAAAATATAAATAAAAAATAAATAGCAGCCAAAGCTAGAGCGCACAGATACCAGGTACTGAATCTGCTATGAGCAATCCCTATTAACACACGCATTCCTCAACAGCACTAAACATCGGGAGGATGCTGTGACAGCTTTGAAAAGTGGGAAAAGCATGAACGTTCAGTAACCCCAAGAAGATTTTTGGAAGTGAAATGACAAAACAGACTACAACTAAAAAGTTGAAGTATGCAAACATATTAGTATTTATTTTAAAGGTCAAGTGTGTAATTTTGCCAGTAATGTTTTCGACAATCCCAAAATGTCCAAAATTTATTTTCTAATCAGTCCCTGATTAGAAATCCTCAAAACTGCTTTATGATTAACTGTTATTACAGCCACAACTGTATTTTAAATGTAATATACTTTAAACGTTATTACTTAAAGGGGCTGTCCACCCAAAAACGAAAATTCTCATTCTCACTATTATTATGTAACTTTAATAGGACATTTTGCAAGGTAACTGTTAGACTGGTAGCTTAGCTTATGCCCCATTATATATATATATATATATATATATATATATATATATATATATATATTAGTGCTGTCAAACGATTCAAATATTTAATCGCAATTAATCGCATTAATGTCATAGTTAACTCGCGATTAATCGCACATTTTTATCTATTCTTAATGTCTTTTGATTTCTTTTTGTTACATTTTTTTTCTCATTTTAATGCTCTTATCAACATGGAAAAGTGGATTGGCTTGTTTAGTGCAAATGTTTTTTTTAATTATTATTATTGAAAATAACATTGGAATAGTGTTCAATTTCACTCTAACATATATAGCCTAAATAATCTCTCACACAATGTAACACTGTCCATCAATAAAAGGGTGAAAGAAATACTGACGAGGTCCTGATATTGACGAGGGGTGGAGAATTTGCATCATCTGTGTTTGTGTGTGTGTGTGTTTGCTTGGCCATCATCAAGTGGTGTTTCAGGCTGGACGTGCTGCGATGATGATAGCTCAGTTCATAATGACAAAACATACAGATCGCTTTGGTCTTGTCAATGGGACAATTTGGCAACTTTTTAAAAGTAAACTTTACATTCAGAATCTCATTGGCATCCATTTCGGCGTCTCGCGCTCGTCATCCACTCAAAACATAACGTTACTATTTGTCCGTCTCGCAAGCTGAAACGAGTGTGTGAGGCACAAAACGGCCTCGCGCTGCGCTCTGAAACCCATTCATTTCAATGGCTTGCGCCGCGCGAGCGTCTTCTGTTTCGTTGTTTCTTCGACCAAAGCGCAAGCGGATCTAGCTAGACCGGAAACAAAACAACAGGCACGCAGCACACACTCGTTTCGGCTTGCGAGCCGGCTTCTATGGCTTTGAGTGGATAACGAGCGCGAGATGCTGAAATGGATCAGGACGCATGCCGCGTCCTGTTGCAAAAGTATGTGAAAAAACTACAAAGTTTGCTAGGACAAAAAGACCGTTAATCGCGCGATAAAAAATTAACGCCGTTAAAATGGGTTTTGCGTTAACGCCGTTAATAACGCGTTTAACTGACAGCCCTAATATATATATATATATATATATATATATATAGAAACATACTTACACATTATTTGTTTTTATCAGTCAATGTTAAAAGCACAAACCAAGTGTTTACATTCTTCTAAAGTCAACCTACAAATAGCTGCACTTTAGTAGCCTCTACACATTACATTTGGATCGAATATCTTATACCATTGAAAAACTACACACTTCACCTTTAACCCTTGTTTTATTATATCATCCGAAGTGGAGGGAAACAAAATGGCTTAGAGGACTGAGTGTTGCACAGGTTCAGGCCAAGCATGGGTGTTGGATTGGGGTGCGCTTACATAGGCCCAGCAAAACTGTCTGCTTGTACTTGCCTGCTGGTATTACCTCAGTTCCATTAGAGACCTGGAATTTAGTAGGACACAGTAACAATGAGCCAGTCAGCAGCCTGCTTTAATACCATCTGAGGTTTAGCAGGGAGTTCAAAGCATACCACTGTGCAGCACACACAGGCCAGCACCTCACAACCAGACAATAGCCTAAGATGATCTCCAAACTCATACTAAGTTCCCCTTGCATTTATCATGCTGGTTAATATGGTCATCTGCAGTACCTGTGCATCAATGATCTTCTGTTTGGCATCTATGACCGCCTGCATCTCCGCATGGTCTCTCTTCAGTTCTTCTTCCACAGCCATCAGCCTATGAACCACAATTGACACAACACCCTGTCAGATTTCACATGGTTTTACAATTACAAATATTGTATTCCATTGCAGATTTTTATGGAGTTAGATATTTTTGTTTAGACTCAGGGCTGCACGATTTGGGGAAAATGTCATATTGTGATTATTGAGGTCAATATTGCGATTGCGATATAATAAACAAATGGTTTCATGAGTCAACTTGCTTGGTTCTAAAGTAAAATGCACACACAGATTAGTGATCATTCTGTGTATTAATGTGTATTTCTCAACTCAAACTAGCAACAACAACTAAATAATTGATAACACCTATAATGATCAATAAACCATTGATGTCTGGATAAAAATGAGGACACCCCCACATTTTAAATGTTAATTATAGCCATCCAACATGACAGTGATTCCATCATTACAATTGAAAGCTATCAACTTTTAAAATATTTATTAGCCTTAAAAAAATAACAGCTTTTAAATTAAGTGAACTTCAAACAATCCTCACATAAACCAATAATAAATGGCATATTTACCTGTGCCCTTATAGGATATTGAATTAAGTTATCAAATAGTCTGCGCTGCATGAGTTATAAATTATATATATAGACTAATCCTTAATTAAAGTTACAAAATTTCAGTGAGCAGTGAGTAATTTTCTCTGTTCCCTTTGTTCTTTGATTCACTTTACTGACAGAACGCTTTATTCGCTGCTGGCCCTTTAAGAGCAGCCGTTGACGAGACGCGAATCTCACACGCGCCTCATTCTCTCACAAGCACAACTCTTTTCGTCCATCATCAACTTAAGACTGCTCTTATGTTATGAAGATACTGGACAAAACGACATTTTGGCATAATTGTGTGTGTTATTGTTTGTTTGAGCTCGAAAGAGAACTGTACTTCTGGCACGCGGTCTGTGCATGCGCATTATACTGGCGCGCGTCTTTCTTTCTTGGTCACATTCAGGAAGCGCGCTCTCTTGTCACTTCTTGCCGTGCAAAATGGTTTAAAGGCATTTGCACGAATAAAGGCCATTGCACACCGAGTCCGAAATTTGGCATCCGAAATTTGCGAAAAAAAAAAAAAAAAATCAACCTCACGTTATGTCAATCATGCTTGCACACCGCCTCCGAAACTTTCGTCATCATATAAAATTAATTCGGATCGGGTTCGAATTTTCTAAGTTTTCGCATCCAGAGCCAGCATTTTGAGAGGTCTTTTGACAATTCAGGGCCGGGGGGAGCTCGTCCTCAAATCATTGCACATTTGCGCCGTGCTTTCAGTTTCGAGTTTTCAGGTTCCGATCAAGTGTTTATGTTCTCTTCTCTATATTGGATTATGAAATTAACAAACTCTCCCCTTTCAATCAGATTGAAATTTATAGGATCGAATAAGATGTGATTGAGCAGCCAATTCGATAACTAATGTATTATTTGGGCACAATATATGACAGCCTAGTTGTTTTGTCTGCCCAGCGCCTTAGTACCGGGCCGCACGGGTGTGTGTGTTTGTGTGTGTCCATACCTTAGACATACTGCCAGATCTCCGTTCAGAATCAATTGGTTCACGGAAATTGGTGGTCTTGTTTTTAATATGTGGCTCCAGAATCGCTAGCAAAGCATCAAACTCTCCCACTGACATTCTGAAGTAAATTTTGAATCGCTAGGATAAATTCGCTACTCCTTGATAAAGGAGGTGAAACTCTCCTTCCTCTCGGCGCAATTTCAGGATTGGATGGACGTAAATATTTCTCTTTCTTCTCTTTTCAATAAGAGAGAGGGCAACAAAATCATCCTCACTGCTTGACGAATCCATTTGGTATTTTTGCGTTTTTCTCCGCAAAGGTTTAATAAATACGCATTCGGACTCGTGTGTGCAAGGATTTCTATGCTGTGACGAATTTTAAGGCTGACGAACACGAAAAATCGCATCCGAAAATTTCGTACTCAGTGTGCAATGGCCTTAAGAGCGGAATCATGTAACACTAGTCAAAGGATTACAAAAAGAAGAGATGCTGCGTTAATAGCCCTAATTTGTTTATTTCAGATAAAAATCGCACAATTTTGCGTTATATAAATCGTATAGCTTTGACATCGCAATTACGATTACGATTGATTAATCGTGCAGCACTAGTTTAGACCAACTTTATTTTATATACGAAAAAGACAAATTAAAGGTCAAATTAAAAAAAAAGTACCTTAAATTAACAATTTTATTCAGCAAAGCTACACTAAATTCAGTTACAAGACATTTATAATGTTGTTCAAGCCTGTTCATACACTTACCTGCAGATAATACTCTTCATCTGGCTGTCTTTCTCTTCCTGCTGTCTGCGCAGACGGTCCTCGCTGTCCTCCAATCGAGCCTTGTATTCTAAGAGCAGCTTCTGCATCTGCTGTTCCTGTGCCAGTAGCCGTCTCTCGTACTCCTCTAGTCGCCGACTAGATGTCGCAGACGCTCCTTCAGCTTTGAGATTTCCTGTTCGTACTTTATAGAAGAAGAGTAAAACATCTTAAAACCTTCAACAGAGTGCATCCAATGTATATTTGCAGGCATTTTTCTTTATCGCATTTAGTACCTTCTCTACATGTTTGGAATCGTCTTTGCTCGGACCTTCCTCTTCCTCATCTTCATACTGGCCGTTATTCAGGATCCATGCTGCAGTTCGCTCCACTGGAGACATGGTGACTGACTCTACAGGTGATTGGACCTTATGGACACAAGCAAACAAGGCATTAGTTGGGCTCAAACATTTAAAAAAAAAAGCGAACTCTCTTTCGTCTTTTCGGTTTTTACCTGTTTGTTGCCTCGCCCTCCTGGTACCGAACTTTCTTTGGAGCAAGTGGACTGCTGCCTGGATCTCTCACCGCTCTGCTGCATGGGCTCTGTGTTGACGCTGCTGCTACTACGGAGGGAAGTACTGTGAGGGAGCGACCTTGGGGTTCGTGCCCCTGGGTTTACCCGCCACCAGCCCTACTCCTCGACTCTGTTGCTCCACCTTCACGATATGCGCAGTACCGGCACTGCTCTGCCTTGGTACAGCCACCACCTGGGCTCCCGAATGCTGGTCTGCCAGGGGCGGGTGCCAGCGTGCCGTGGGAGGAGGTGTCTCCTGTCCCTGTATGCTTTTGCGGCTCAGTTCCTCCTCCACGCTGCTGGTGGAGGGCATCCGGGCTCTAGGAGTGGCTCCTCGCACACCTGACGCGCTGGGGCTGGCGCTCCGAGAACTGCCCGTGCTCAGGTTCTCCGAGCTGGAGTCCGGCTGCCGGGACTGGGCGGAGTGTGTGGACTGGGTCGAGTGTGTGGACTGTGCGTGCAAGTTGCTGAGGTGGTAAACAGGGTTTTGGAAAGACAACGGTTGTAGGCTGCGCTGCTGGCTGAGGGAGGGGTGGATAGGTCGACGCACCTGCGGGGCACTCTGGGGCAAATTGTCCCTCAACTGGGGAACTTTCGTATGGACGGGGGGCTGGTGGAGGTGTGGAGGAGGGACAGGGCCGATGGAAGCTTGAGAGCCCACTCGGCCTAATCTAGGAGGGGCTTCGGGAACCGGATGCCCCTGTGCCAGGTAAGTGTCCTGCAAGTCCATTAAAGATACGCTGCGTCCGTTCGGGAGAGGGCTGTCTCGCTCCTCTTTGTCCGAGAAGCTCATGCTGTGCGTGGAGGACTGCTGTCCCAATAAAGGATGCTTCCCTCGGACTAAGGCCTCCATGTGCTCCTGGACGGGAGATTTGATGCTCCTCATTTCACTGGGGAATGAGATACGCAAGAATGAATATATGAGAATAATTGTGTCATGCTATTGGACATGATTTAATAGTCCAATTCAGTCTCAGCGGTTTCTGATGAAACATACAGGTACAATACATTATTTTGACACTGCATTGTGATCTTTCTCTGTCCTATACCCATTGTCCTTCTCAGAGAAGTATACGTAGGCCATCTGTTATGAAGTCTTGATTAAACTAAAGCTGTGACAGATCTTTTCTTCTGTATTTTGATGTACCTCCGAGAACAGTAATGGGAATAACAGAGTCATGAATAAAAGGAGTTACTAACGGCGTTATCTTTCTCAGTAACAAGTAATCAAATGAATTACTGTTTTCCCTGTTACAACGCTGTTACCATTACTGACAATAAAATACGCCGTTACTATAGCCTAATTGAGCTCACTGAAGCGGTTTTCATCCGAGTAGGCTCTCTCTTCGCCATAGGAGCTACATTTTTTCTCTGGTGTGTGTGCTCATTAATTTAACATATTTAATATTGGGGGCATCCAAGTTATTTGACATAGGTCTATTTGAACTTTTTTTTTTTTTTTTTAAAGTAACGCAATAGTTACTTTCCGTGGAAATTAGTTACTTTTATAATGATTCAGTTTCTAACTCAGTTACTATTTGTGAGAAGTAACTAGTAACTATAACTAATTACTTTTTTAAGTAACATGCCCAACACTGTCTGAGTAAAATGGATTATCAAATTAAATAAAATATACGGCATGGACTTGGTTCAATTCATCGGTTGTTGATTGGACAAAAGCAGATATGAATGCGAGCTTGCAGTCAATTGTAAGGGTTGGTGGTTTAAAGTCAATTTGAATTAAAAATCACAGGATCAAAAAAATGTACATTAGAAAACACTAGAAGATAAATAGGGTAAATTTTCATTTCATGCCAACTTCAAAGTGATCATTCAGCAAAGGAAGTCTAAAGATATGTGAACCTCTATAATGCATTTTCCTTAAATGACATCTGCGGCGCAAAATGAAACTTTGGTATAATTACACATTGGTACCTAGTTGACTGTTCTCTGAAATTTGTTTTCATGATAATCGAATGTAAAGAGTTTTATCTCTAAAAACTGATTATTTATAATGCTAGTATATTATAGGGCAAAGAGTAATGAAAAATAAAAATCGCTAGTTAATACCACTAACAAGGCTCAAAATAGCCCCACACTAACACAGTAGCATAATGATGGTCCCTACATGCCAATCGAAGCATTGAGAACTTTGTAAGTGTACAGACAGTTTAATAAAAAGATAGTTTATAAAGACAGTCCACACAGAGCCATCTTTGGTAAACAGTCTTAACCAGTCGAACCATGAATGCCATGCTAAGTGAGCTGAACTGTATGAACAGTGTTCGTGGTTCGACTGGTCGAGACTGTTTTCCAAAGATGGCTCCTGCATGTATACACGAAGTGGACTGCAAAACTCTTTACATTCGATTATCATGAAAACAAATCTCAGAGAACGGTTGACTAGGAATCAATATGTTATTAGACCAAGGGTTTGTTTTAAGCCCGAGTTGTCCTTTAAGTATGGCTTTCGAAGATCTGGAATGTAGCACAAGAGACATAGATATCAAAATAAAGAAAATTATGTCCTACCTGTCTGCTGGGTCTTCAAATATTCTCTGCAGTCCTGAGGACACACTTCCACTGATGTCATGAGTGGAGCTATGGTCCTGGAAGCGCCTGAGCTGCTGCTGGATGGGGGTGGGACTGGACAGCGAGCGGGTAATATCGCCAAGGATTCGTGGCAGGGGCCCCAGTTTGGCCACCGTCGCCTGCAGGAAGGAATTGTCACCCTGGGTTGGTGCGTTACCATGGTAACCACATTATGGACCACAGAGGGCAACCACATGGAGCCCGAGAGTTTGAGGGTGCAGATGGCAGATTGGTGGGTTGGCAGGAGTTTTTTTTTTTTGGGTTGGTCGAGAGAGTAGGCACCATAATGCATTGGTGGTAGGACAGCGTTACCATGGAGACACAGTGTGTCGGACAGGAAAGGGTGGAATGTATAGTGGCATGGGTAAACAGAGGAGAAAACAAAAGGGAAAAAGTCAAATTAGGGATAAATAAAAGGAAAACCAAACATGCTTCTACAAAAATGACAAAAGCCATTCCAAAAATAACAAACAAGGGAAAAAATGGGCAAACGCAGGGCATGCATCAAACAACAACAGAAGGTTATGTCTGAGACAAGATAAAAGAAAGGTTGAGATGAATTAACTCATGACAGGAAACAAAAACATTGTGCAGGGAGGTTTTAATCGCAGACAAAACAAAACCATGCTCCAGACGCAACAGGTCGGCAAGAGTTAAGGGAAAGGCACGTGGGAATGCTTGAACGTGCTGTGTCCAATGCCATTAGACAGACTGTTCCAGTTTAAACAGGGACACTAACCTCGAGAATAACCCAGGCATTGAGTTAATGTAGTAATAATAACACTGCAAACAAGCGCAAAGCTTTTTTTTTTTGGCCACACACAGCCCTTTAACATTACTGCATAGATAAGGCTGCACGATTAATCGACACGATGTTGTTATGCGCATCTAATCATTAACGCCGGTTCCTTGATTAGCAGTAAATCACCTTCACCTGCTTTCAGATGGAGCGGCATTTACTACAAAGAGCCGTAGTTAATTGACAAGCTGAGCCATACCGCGTTAAATATCGCTGGCGATACGTCCTCGATATTAACGCAATCTGGCTCAGCTTGTCAGTAAGTTACGGCTCTTTGTAGTAAATGCCGCTCCATCTGAAAGCAGGTGAAGGTGATTTACTACTAATCAAGGAACTGGCTTTACTGATTAGATGCGCATATCAACATCGTGCGATTAATCGTGCAGCCTATGCATAGATAATATTTGAAATCAGCTACAACCTTACAACGTTTAGTGGGGATCAAGCGTTACTGACATAAAGCACACAGCTCAACATAAGACATTTGCGGCAATACCTCTAAGATATGAAATGTGCTTCCTGATTTTGAGACATGGGCACTCTTAATTAATACTTAAATGTGCACAGTATTTTTTTTTAAATAAAAGTAATATTCTTTTTGTTCATGTTGCATATGTTTATGTGTAGGTACCATTCATTTCAATGTCTAAAACTTTTTAATGAAGAAAAAAAAATAGTCTCTGTGGTAGGCAGGTGCTTTTTGTCACCCTCGTCACATCTTATGAACAAATAGAACCTCAGCTGTTGTAAATCTTTGAAAAATCTGACTTTAGCCTACGGTAGATTTCATTGTAAGAGGTATTGTTGCAGTACAGTGGTTTGGAGGGATTGCAGTACCTTGTCCAGCTGAGACACCACCTCCCATAGTAGTGAGTGAAGCACTGACAGCTCGCGGCCGAGGTCGATGTAGCCCTCAAAGCCTGGAGTGTTGGAGATCGTCTCAAGATTCGAGATCTCAAGCAGGAAACGGGTCATACCAGCCCATTCGTGCTCCAGGAATTCATTCATGAAGGCCATATACTCCTCTTTGTTCCCAAATCTGATGTCACCGAGAATAAAAAATGCATGAGAAATGAGAAAGGCAGACAGACACTGAAGTTTCACAATGACTGCATTTACATGCACAATAATTCAAAAAAATTAATACATAACATTACATCAGAATTTGGCCAGATTCTGAATATGCAAGTACCATGTAAACAGTTAACCTGATTTCTGTAACCAAAACTTGACTCAAGTTCCAATTTTAACATTCAAAGTGATATTTGAGATACACAGATTGAATTATTTTTGGGCTTTTGTCATTAAAGTTGATCGTGTTTTAATCATGTTTTAAATTAGCAAAGTTCAAAAAGCATGCATTAAGGTATACTAACTAGTTTATTGCTGTATCATCAAATCATTCATTGAACACTGACTATATCCATAATATTCAATACATAAATAAAACAGAACAAAGATACATATGAAATAAACAGTTTGTGGTCACACTTTAGATTAGGGTCCAATTCTCGCTATTAACAAACTATTAACTACGACTCTTGACACTATACAACTTCAATCCCTTCACTTACTTCATTAAATCAAAACTGTTAGGATCTGCCTTTTTTATACTATAGCTGATATGCTAATGTTTTGAAATTGATCAAATTGGCAGCTCATCCATTAAGTGCATCTCTACTATTTTCAAATTCAAAACCTTAAAAATATATTTAATATTTTGAATTTTATCTAGAAAACATCTGAAAATCTAATACTGTATGTGAGAAGTGTTCATGACATACTTGGCAAAGTTAGCGAGATTCTGGATGACTTTGGCGATGAGGGTGAGTGTTCGAGAGGTACGGTCATCTGGGTATTCCTGCATGAGACTGAAGAGGGATGGGGACATGATGGCAGGGCACAGGAAACGCAGGAAGAGTGATGCACTAATCAGACGCTGACTGATGTCCTGTTTCCCCCGAGCATGACACTGCTGCTTCCACGATGCAAACACCTCCTTCAGTTCCCGTGGAAACACACTGACCAGAGCAGAGCAGGTTAGGATGGAATTAATGTAATTGCAAGCATGTGCACATGAACAAACTACAAACACATTATATTTGTAGTTAGCAGCAGAAGCATTGTATATTACATAATTATCCTGGCAAACATCTCACATATTCAAAAGCTCAAAAGTTTGGGGTTGGCAAGATGTTTTTAATTAAATATTTTAAAAAACAGTGACACAGTATTCTTTGATGAATTGAAATAAATGTAGTTCTTTTTAACTTTCTAAGAAATCCTCTATAACATTATCAATGTCTTTACTGGTTACTTTTGATCAACTTGCATGTTTCAACTTGCAACTTGCAATGCATTCTAGGTGAATAAAACTGGCTGACCCCAAATCATTGGACAATAGTGTAAATCAAAACTTTTAAAGTCTGGAAAAATAAATATTTACAGTTAAAAATATTGTAAATTATTAAACTGGGAGGCTTAGGGTGAATCCCCTACTCCTTAGTTTTACACATTCACATGAGAGTAAGGGCTATCCCAATTCTCGTTTCAAGCAAGCTTGGGAAAATGTTTGGTTTTAAGGGGTCTCTACCACTTCCCCTTAGCCCTACCACTTGATCAAAACAAGAATTAGGAAAGCCTTTACTCTCACGTGAACATGCACAACTAAAGGGGAAGGGGTAAAGACAGCAGAATTCACTCTAAGCCTTCAAGTTTAATAACTTAGTGGCATTCTTTATACATTTTATTTTATAATGGTCTAATCTTGAGTTTATTTAATTTTCTTTAACTTTTCCAGTTGCTTATGATTTCTGAAAAATAATTGTTTAAAAACATTTCATGTAGATTAAACTTTGCAAGTATTTTACTTCAAACATTTCAGCTGAGAATAGCTAGGAAAATGTCCCATTTTAACGTTTTATTCATTTCCATAACATATATACATCTATAACATATATTTTACACACACACTTCCATTCAAATGTTTTAGATCGATAAGATTTGTTAATGTTTTTTAAAAGAAATCCTTATGCTCACCGAGGCTGCATTTATTTGATCCAAATTACAGCAAACACAATAATACTCTGAAATATTTTTACAATTGAAACATAATTTTTTTAATCATCATTAATCCAGTCTTCAGTGTCACGTGATCATTCAGAAATCATAATAAATATTATTATTGTTGAAATCATTGTTTTAGTATTATTTGATGAATCAACTGTTCAATCAATCAAAGAAAGTTCAACTGTATTTATTTGAAATATAAATCTTTTGTAACATTATAAATGTATTTACTGTTATTTTTGATCAATTTAAAACATCCTTGCAGAATAAAAGTATTAATTTACTTTTTAAAATTCTTACTAACCCAAACTTTTGAACAGTAGTGTATGATGATACAAAATACTACAATATTACTGTTTTTGCTATTTATATATGGTTTTCTTTGTTTATGTTATTTAATTTACTCCTTAGCTACTAGTGAAAAGTTAATGCTTTATACAAACTCAGTCTTGTTTGTTATATTTTGGAATTGAAAGAAAGTTACCAGTAGGAGTTGATGATCTTGCAGAAGGCCAGCTCACAACACATCTTCAGGTTACTTTGGTGCTCTGGAAGCTCACTGCCGGAGCACTTTGATGGGTCTACTTCACAATTTTCATCTGACTCTGTACAGGGCTTTAATAAACTCTCCTACAAAGCAGAACACAAACATACAGTAAAAGGGCTTACATATTCAAGCTTTAATTAGCAACCTTTTCCCAAAGGAGAGCAGGCAAATAGCACAATCAACCTTCTTTTAACACACCAGGGTAATCCTTTCATTTACCTAGTGCATCATGTAGGTACTTCTGTCCCACCAATTTGAGGTATTCTTCAATGGCTTTGGTGGCTAGCGTGTTCTCTCTAAAGATCAGCACCTCATGGTCAGCGCAGCGATCCACCTCTGACATCACCAGATCCGTCAGGAAGTCCTAATACAGAAAGTTTAGTCAACCTTCAGTCAAACAAGTGATTTATAGATCGTTTTAGTAAATGAGAACATCGTACCTTCGCCCTTCCCGTGCTCTGCAGTATGTGCACGAGCGCGCTGGCCATCTCCTCTTTGTTTTTCACGCTGATGACTGGCTCCAACACAGAGCACAACATGGTATAGTTATTGGTCACAAACTCCGCGAACTCCTTGTACTGCTCCATGGGCAGGATAGAGACCGTCTGGAAGCGAGATTTGATGCGGATGGAAGGGCCTCCACCTTTGGATTTGCTGGTGGTGGGGGTGCTGATCGGATACCATTTCTCCACAAACTGCCTTCCCATCACTCCCTGCACGGGGATGTTCACCAGACCCACGTAGTTGTTTTTGTCCTTTTTCTTCTTCTTATCCACATCACGGTAGATGTGTACAGTGATGCTCTTCATGGCTGGAAGGCCGGAGAACTCAAAGTGTTCCCCCCAGAACAGGCAGTCAGAGCGGGTTTTGCTGGTGGTGCGGGCGTATAGCATGTCATCCAGACACAGCTCACAGAAATACTTCTTTTTCGGTGGCAGGTCTTTGGCCTCGATGATCCACAGGCGGAGGACGTTTCCGCCCGCCGGCAGTTGTCCTGGTGATGGAACAACACAGATTGAATCACAGCAGCTCATTTTAGGTATAAATCAAGCATGCATGGTTTTGTCTTGATTAAAAAAACAAAGCATCTGATGGTCACCTTATTAGGCTGCACAGTTCTCTTGAGGTTCTCCATCCATTTGTCCCGTTCAGCAGCAGATGAGCAGCTGAAGCACTTACTACCACCTGAGTACGCCACCTACATGAGGAGGGGGAGAAATTCAGAAATTCATTCATAAAGTAAATCATGTTATAAAGAACTGAACTGGATCGACTGTAGCCCTGTGGTTGAACCAAGGTACAGTTTGATTTTATTTACATTCATTAATTTAGCAGATGCTTTTTGCTAAAGCGACTTACAAAAGCTCAATGCAACACTGTTACATATTCATTAGGGGTGTAGCCGATACACGTATTCGCATTCAGACCGTTCGGTATCTAAGGCTTCGTGTTTGGTTTTCAGTTTGCATTTTTGAACCGAACGGATTCGATTCGGATTAATTCTTCCTGCCGACCAACATTCCGTTATTCAAATGTAGGCACGTGCGCGTGGCAAGCGCATTCATAATGTAAGAGAAGCTGGCGTGACCACAACATTGCCCAACATCAAATGGCAAATGTAATGTAAGCGGAACGAAACTGAGCTAACTTACCGTTATTGTGTGGTTGTTTGGATGACGGACCGTTTATCAGTTTGGACCAATGCAGCGCGAGCCGATCTTCATCATCAGCACTGTTACTACACAGCCAAATCCAGTAAAGAAAACATTTGAATTCGCCACTGAAGTAATAACATCGCTGCGAGATCTAGTGAGAAACATTCACATTTCTCCGTTATTAACGGATCAAACAGCGCTGACGTGGAAACCAGGAAGAAACATTGTGCCATGAATGAACTATCCAGTGTCCACAGATCAGCAACATCACCAAGGATTTACTGTATAACACTACTATCTGTAAGTTTGGCAGGAATAGTAGGCTATAATGCTTTCAAGTAACATCACGTCGGTTGTATTTTGACATTATGAATACAATTGCTTCCCTCAAATGTTAATCTAAACTAAAATAAACCTTTGTTTATAACTACTACAATATTACATTTCATTTTGTCCAAGGAGCTGTTTTGTTTTATATGCTCCTAAGAAAAGTCAAGTATAGTTCCATCATTGCTCAAAGTTAAAAAATATCATACTTTATGATGTTAGTTTTAATAAAAATATAATTAAAAAATAATAAATCAAGGAAATTTCTCTGCCATTTCTTTCTTTTGCTGTATTTGAAATCGTACCAAACCGAACCGTGACACAAGTGTATCATATCGAACCGAATATTCCTAATAGACCTAATATTCATATATCATGGTATGTTAAATATGATTCACAAACTGTAAATGCATTAAAAGTTTGGGGTGGATAAGATCATTTTTTTATACTTTTTTAAAGGTGGCCTCAGTAGTTTTTGAAAAACACTTTTGAAAACTGTGTTGGTCCAGAGTTAGTACCAAAACACACTTGTAACGTGTTCTACTAATGATGGGGAGGAGAGAGCGCTCCGCGCACACAGCAGACATTAGCCGAAAGACTACAGAAAGAGATGACAAATAAAAAAACAAAAGGAGGAAAATGTCTGCGGAACATAAAATTAAAAAGAAGACTTGCGATCATGCAACAGGAAGGACTCGTGTTAATATCGGCCTGAACATTTGACGCAGAGGTTGCTTTTATTTCTTCTCGATTGGTGAGTAGCATTGTTTAGCTTTGTTTCACTACTATAGAACTTATTATGCTGGCAATTGCTTGAATATGCTCATGTGTCATCTTTGCTTGTTTTTTCATTTACGATCTGTTATTGTTGTTCGCTTCAGCTATGAAAAAGACACATTCATTTCAACACCAAATAAGCCTGGAGCATCTGAGACTACCCCCACTGTTGGTTTCAAGCTACCAAAGTGTGTCTAGCAAGATATTTTGTTTACTTTGGTTTCTCATTTAGTGATTGACATAACCTTATCTTTAGGTTAAAGATTAAACCCCTAATCTTGTTATAGATGTAATATATTCGTTCCTATGACTGTCGTGCTCGTGCTATGGAGTTGAACTTTTTTTGGGATGGTTGTTGAGCGTCCGTCGTCCACGTGAAACGGAGCTGAACCACTGACGCGTTAAAACACACATTACTACCAAAACAAATTCGACGTGGATTACCAGAGTAACACATTGCTTTCACTTATTGATGACACCATACCCTCGGCCGGCAGTTACAGCAGATTCCGCCATAGTCGTTGCCGGGGTTACAGCTTGCGTACGTAAGTGTGGGGCGGAGCTATCAAATTAGGGCGAGAATCCTTTTGGGGTCAGGGGCGTGTTTGTTTTGGCGATTTCAAATATCAACATTGGCGTTTTTCATCAGTAGTTTTTCAAAAACAACTGATCCCACCTTTAATGAATGCATTAAAAAAACAGTAAAGGCACTGATATTACAAAAGATTTCCTTTGGAATAAAAAAAACGATGATGATAAGAAATGTTTCTTGAGCACAAAATTATCAGAATGATTTCTGAAGGATTATGTGACACTAAAAACTGAAGAAATGGCTGCTGGAAATTCAGATTTCAGGAATAAAACTAAATTAAAAAAATATATTAATACAAAATATTAACTGTAATATAAACTGTATTTAGGATTAAAATAAATGCAGCCTTGGTGAGCAAAAGCTTATATATATATATATATATATATTTTTTTTTATATATACATATACAAAAAAATTTACCAACCATAATCATGTGAATGGTTAGCCTCAACGAGCCATCCTGATCTCGCGAGCTTTCAAGGTTTCACTCGCAGATCAGTCTGGATACTTTCCGTTAAAGAAAATTTGGGAGCAGTTCACCAACGAACGTCCAATCAGCGTTGACTTTGAGGCGGGTTGAGGTGTGACGCAATCAAAGCGGAAGCAAACGCGATCTAGAAACATTTTCAGACAGCAGTAGTCCTAATTCTTTTAGCCGCTCGCTAATGCTTTTTTCTCTTGCATCCTTTCTTGTGAAATATGGACCGGGCAGCTGAAATGGTGCCTTTTATTCGCAAATTGTTGTTACATAAACGGCAAATATCCTTTGCCGACATGTTGCTTATTAGCTGAGCTAACAAGCCTTTACCTGCAGCAGCAAGTTAGTACGTCATGTGCTTCGTTGATCTGATTGGTTGATTTGGCCCGTCTATCACCAACATAGGCCAATCAGCTAACCAGTATTTTCGCCCTTACCAAAACTACTTCAACAGAAGGTTTCCAGATGGATATGCGGAGCAAATCCATCTGGCGGAGTCAGGTTAGTGAACGGTAGTGTACATATAAATGTCAGTGTGATCATGGGAATAATGTTAAGAGGCAAAGTTTGTACCTCAAAGCAGAAGTCTTGTCCTAGAATACTGCTGTGTAAAGGTTTGATGTAGACGTCCTCCTCCATACTCAAATCCAAAGCTTCAACAGCACTGCCTGGACTCAGCAAAGATTCATGGGAACTGGACTCCTTCAATTTGGGCAGGCCTCGTGACCTAGAACAGCACACAGAAATAACAGAAACCTTAACTTAGTTACTCAAGATTCAGCCAGATCACTTAGTAATAATTGCATCCTCTGTCCCGATTCTGATATTTCAGTCTCCTTCCTCACTGGCAACACAATGTCCTCAGCCACAGGAGATTAGAGATGCAAATAAGAACCATGATAAATGGTTTCTACTCAGAAAGATTCATTATAATTTCACATGAACTTAGGGTTGAGGTTGTGTCCAATAATACTAATAAAAAAAGATTTTACAGAGTATGGCCACAGGGAGGCAGCCAAACGTAAGAGTTTACAGCGATAAAACCAATAATTTCATTATGCGTATCCACAAAATAATCAATTTCTACATCTTTACTCTAGTTAAAGTAATATGTATTATAAAATCTCTGACATGCAAGAAACAACTTCCAGAATTTCACTGCTTCCATAAAGAAAGTTTATACCTACGAAAAACAACTAAAGATCCAATTGAAGGAGTATCCCAAGAGCATATCAGGATATTATTGCATTTCTAAAAAGAAACAAGCATTTTCACTTCATTCTTTGCTGTAGGTGTAGAGCTACTTCCCCGTAGCTCAGGTGAGGTTAAAGAGGACGACAGAAATCTGATGTGACAAACAAGAAGAGGGCTGGCCAATGCAAAGTCCCCGTGAGAATGTTTCCATGGGGACTGCCCTATGAGGAACTGAGAAGCGAGGAATGAGTTGACTACACAAACATCTTGAACACTTCCACACACACACACCTGCCCTACCGCCACACTTGCACAACATCCACACCTTGGCATTACTCACATGGTTGGTTTGTGTTTAATAAGGCTTAAGTCATTAGACCAAAGGAGAAAAAACAATCACACCCCACACACACGACACGAACCGTGTTTTTATGCTCAAAGCTGCATTTGTTCGATCAAAAAAGTAGCAAAAACATTAATGTGGTGAAAAATCAATTTAAAATGACTCTTTTCTGATTATTATTTTTTTAAATGTAGGCTAATTTACTGCAGTGATGGCAAAGCTAATTTCGATTAGCCATTAATCCAGTCTTTAGTGTCACATGATCCTTCAGAAATCATTCTAATATGTTGATTTGGTGCTCAAGTGACATTTGTGTTGTGAAATATTTTATTTTATTTAAAGTTTACAGCTGATATAAGGTTGAACCCAATGACACAGCACATATGACCAGACAGTTGGTCACACAACATGAACTATACTGGCATCAGTTTCTCTCATTATGAGAAATTGTGGTGATGCCTGCTGACATAAAAAAACAGATTACCACAATGATCTGGCTCAAATCCCAACAGCACTCAAACACAAGACCCATCTTTTCTCTCAAAACATCCATTATGTGTCCATCATGTTGCCCAATGTTTTCCCTGAGTTGTGATACGCCAGTCGGAACGAAAAGTAATTCAGTTATATCGCCCAGATACTACTACAGTGTAGTTCGATTCATGAAAAAAAAGAAACAATCTCAAAATATCATTCTGAATTAGTTTTATGAATCATTCACCAGAGGAACTCACTGAATCTGTAAGCATATTCACTGATTTGACTCACTTGCCAAACCTGAATTTTAGAATTGACTGCTTGTGGCTTTTCAGACTGAAAGCAATTGCATATGACAATGTGAAGCTATCTGTCCATCTAATCCATCTCCTCCATCTTTCCAGTATCTCTTTCCGTCTCCATTTACAGAGGTGTGGTACATTGAATCGGACAGCCGATGCAGAAACACCAGCTGGAGGACTCGCTTCCAGCTCTCGATACGTTTCACCTGCGCTGACTCGGACAGCTAAGCAGATCAGTGCACAGTCAGCCCGTATCCGGACACAGCTCTCCCACATTATCCAGGAAATCTGATCAGTCCACCAGGACTGCGGTGCCACATTCAAGCTCTTTACAGTCAAAGCTTCCAAGTCTACTTTGAATACAGGACTAGTATTTTCATTCAGACCACATAGTGAGAGGTGATTCTGCTACAGCAAAGGTCGATTACTTCAAAGCCTCTAATGTACTATTTACATTTTCCTTTCAGCTACAGGTTTAAGTGTTTTCCCATAGCCAGCCATTCAGTGAAGCTAAGAAAGCAGAAAACTCTGGCTTTATCTGAAGAGGGGTTTAGCTAGCTGGATGCTCTTGGCACGCTCATAATACATGTGGCAACCAATTGAGTTTAATACATAATACAAAAAAGGTGGCAACAAAAACATTTTGTAGCCCGAAATGCAAACGAACAAACAAGCAAACAAAAATCCTAACATGAAATCTGATGTTTCAAACTTCTTTCAAATGCACTTTAAAAATATTTGTATTTTTCACATTAATAAAAAAAACTGGTAAAAAGAAGCTGCGGTAAACACATTTACTTGGGCCATGTCCACACTGATACGTTTTTGTTTGAAAACGTATATTTTTCTCTCCGTTTTGGCCTTCCGTTCACACTGAGACGGCGTTTTAAGTCAACAAAAACGTATCGTTTGGAAAACGCTCTCCAAAGTGGATACATTTGAAAACGCTGTTTTCGCGTTGTAGTGTGGACAGTTAAACCGCAGGTATTTTAAAAGGATGACGTAAGTTTAGTCATGTGATCCATGCAGTACCAATAGATATTCATGTTTATCGGTATTGTGCCTGTTGTGTTATTCATTTTACACTGTTAAAAATATGTTACTTTCTATGTCACTTAATACGTGCTATTCTTCATAGCACAGTAGCCTACTGCAAAGATGACAGATGATGTAGCTCACATTTGCTGTCCTGCGGCAAAACAGGAGAGCAGCTGCGTTTTAGACCAAACATATGGTGACTGAATGCGACCTGGACGCATCAGTGATGGTGAGATATTTTGTCCTGTTATTGTGCGATAACATTATTATTTATTTTCCCATCTGTATCATCTCAGTGAGCTTTTGTGAAGTTTCACGCATGCGCAGTAAAGTGAATTTAGAAGTTTCTCATCCACACTGAAACGTCGCAAAACGCCTGAAAACGCTAGTGTGGACGGAGAGCGTTTTTAAACGAAAATCCCGTTTTCAAATGTATCCGGATTAATGTGGACGTAGCCTTAGTTAGCTGTAGATTATAAATGGTTTAACATCACATTAATTTCACTGTAAAATACTGTCAAATTTATACAAACTTATTAAAGTAAAAACTATAAATTGTCATAACTTACAGTGAAAACAAACTTTAATCATATAGCGAATTATATAGTTAAACATTGCTGTTGTCTACTCTAAAGTGCCGTGTGAGTTCACCACCGTGGCGAGATGTCAGGCAAAACTCTATCCTCTCTTTTTCCACTGACAGCTACTCTCAGTTGTTGTGGAAGAAAGTTCTTGACATTTTCCTGACAACTAAATAATTACTTGAGCAACTGACACAGACACACCAGACCGAACAAACAAATCATATTTCAAATTTCAGTGAGGACATTGAGTTATTATAATATATATATTTTTTGTGTCCGACTGGTAACCCAAAGTTTGCTGGTTTGATTCCAGTACCGGCAGGAAATGACTGAGGTGCCCTTGAGCAATCCCTCCCCGGGCACCACAGCATAATGGCTACCTCCTGCTTCGGGTGTGTATCACATTTTGCAGTGCGTGTATGTTCACTACTCAGTACTGTGCTTCTAATGTGTGCACTAACTTGGATGGGTTAAATGCGGAGGACAAATTCAAAATATGGGTTACGATACTTGGCCTTCACATGTCACTTTTTTATTCTTTTTGATCAAATAAATGAATGTCTTGGGGAGCATAAGAGACTTATTTCAAAAGCATGTAAAGGGTTAGTTTGGTTTTTTACACTTACAGCCCTGTTTTAAGATCGTTTCTGATGAAATAGAATGGTTAAGTTTGAAATTTTTTAGGGTTAGGGTTAGACTTTGTCCATTGACTTGACTTGGTACAAAAAATTATGATAAAACCTGTTGGATTTTTCTGTGAGCATATCAGTGAACACCTCAGACCACTCGATGAGTTTCACGTCTTTGTATACTAAAGTTTAATCTGTTTTAAGAATGATTTTTCCAGTGCACATAGACAACCATTATTGGGGGTGGGGGTGCTAACAAAGAAACCAAAATTCTCGGGACAACAGGGCTGTAAGTGTAAAAAAACAAAACGCTTACAAATAAGTCTCTTATGCTCCCCAAGACATTCATTTAATTGATCAAAATTAATAAAAAGTGACATGTGAAGGCCGTAAGTATTGTAACCCATATTTGGAATTTGTCCTCCGCAATTAACCCATCCAAGTTAGTGCGCACAGTACGAAGTAGCGAACACACACACTGCAAAACGTGATACACACCCAGAGCAGTCAAAAATTTCAATCTTAACTGTTCTATTTCATCAGAAACTTAAAACAGGGCATTAAGTGTAAAATACCGAACTAACCCTATAAGAATCTTACCGACTCCAAACAAAATCAAACGGTAATGTATATAATTTCAAATAATTTCATTTTTAGGTGAACTATCCCTTTAAACACCCACACACACATGCTCATAAGTGCATTTGAATGCAGTGACAGATGAACGTTGAGAGTTGAGCTGTAATTCATCTCAATCAAACAGTCACATGCAATCTCTGTCTTTGCTAGTAGCTACAGGCACACACACACACACACACACATACACACTCTCTAGTGCACCACAACACTCAAATGCATGCTCCTTCCAAGCATTACTATATGAGCAAGAGCTCCTCACAAACAGATGCACTCAATCCACAAGGAGCAGCCTGAGAAAATCAGCTTGATTACAACTGCACCTCCGCCTCATCTGTAGTCTTACCACAGCAGCTGTGGCCATTAGAGTATAGAGCAGACACACCAGCAACATCACAGCCTCCTACCTGTTTCCAAGTAACTGTCACAAACAAAAAGGGTGGACAAGAAAAGCAAATTCTGGTTCGTCACCTCACCACAGGTTACCAGCCCTAATTCACCCCTCAGGCCTGAGACACACTGATTGTGTAGTAATAAAGCAAAAGTGACTTTGCCTAATGCTATTAACAGCCCTGCTTATCCATTAATCCTCCAGCAGAAGTAAGATTTACAGCACTTACACACCCGACCGCAGCACAGCGAGGAAGTAAATCACAAGAAAATCTGACAAATCAAATGACGAAAAACAAAGAGGCAGTGTCCATGTGATTTAATGTCTTATCGGGTGGACAATGTGTTGGACCAAAGAGGTCTATATTACCTCGAGCGACATTCATTTCAGAGGCGGCTGAAAACAAAAAGGGTAGAATAAAATTTAAAAAATTGAAATTTTGAATGGTAATCAATGAAGAAAGATGTTTTGGGTCTGTTTTACAAAAAAACTAAAAATAATAATACCATATTTTATTTTTCCGGACTAATTTTGACAGTGCGCCTTACAATCTGGAGCGCCTTATGGATCAATTGGTTAATAATAGGGGTGCAACAGTACAGATAGCCCACGGTATGGTCCGTACCTCGGTTTTTGGGCCACGGTCTCGGTTCGGTACATGTTTTGTGCAGAAAGAGACTGCTATTTCATCCCAAAAATATGTTTTATTTTTCTTATGAGCATAAACAGAATGTCACAGAAGGTAGAACATCAATGTGTATGGAATAAATTAACACTCTAGTCTGTACTGAACAACACTAAGTAATACAACCTCTTCAACTACCACTTATGAAATACAAAATTTCCGCAGTTTAAGGTGCACCGGATTATAAGGCGCACCTTCAATGAATGACCTATTTAGGAACATTTTTCATATACAGTATAGGGCGCACCGGATTATGAGGTGCATAAGATACTGCAGTCCAACGTTTGACTGGGTTTGCGTTATGCATCCACTAGATGTGCTGGGAATGTAGCGAGTGCACGCGCCGGAGGTGAGGCGTTTTTTCAGTAAGCGTGAGCGTGCTGGGGCGGGCACGTAACTTACATTCGCGCTTATAATCCGATGCGCCTTATAGTGCAGAAAATATGGTAATAATTAGGGGTGTAACAATACATGTATTCGATATCGAACCGTTCGGTACAAGGCTTTCGAGTTTGGTTTTCGGTTCGCATTTTTGAACCGAACGGTTCGTTCGGTTAATTTTTCCTGCTGACAAACATTTCGTTATTCAAATGTAGGCATGTTTGTCAGCAGGAAAAATGAACCGAACGAACCGTTCGGTTCAAAATGCAACCGAAAACCAAACCGAAAGCTCGTACCGAACGCGCGTTGCAAGCCCGTTCATAATGTAATGAGACGTTGGCGTGACTATAACATTGCCCAACATCAAATGGCAAATAAGCGGAACGAAACTGAGCTACTCGTTATTGTGTGGTTGTTTGGATGACGGCCCGTTTATCAGTTTCGGACCAATGCAGCACGAGCCGATCTTAATCATCAGCACTGTTACTACACAGCCAAATCCAGTAAAGAAAACATTTGAATTCGCCACTGAAGTAATAACATCGCTGCGAGATCTAGTGAGGAACATTTACATTTCTCGGTTATTAACGAATCAAACAGCGCTGACGTGGAAACCAGGAAGAAACATTGTGCCATGAATGAACTATCCAGTGTCCACAGATCAGCAACATTCACCAAGGATTTACTGTATAACACTACTATCTGTAAGTTTGACAGGAATAGGCTATAATGCTTTCAGGTAACATCACGTCAGTTGCATTTTGACATTATGAATACAATTGCTGCCCTCAAATGTTAATCTAAACTAAAATAAACCTTTGTTTATAACTACTAGCTACAATATTACATTTCATTTTGTCCAAGGAGCTGTTTTGTTTTATATGCTCTTATGAAAAGTCAAGTATAGTTCCATCATTGCTCAAAGTTAAAAAATACCATACTTTATGATGTTAGTTTCAATAAAAATATAATTAAAAAAATTAAATCAAGGAAATTTCAATGCCATTTCTTTCTTTTTGCTGTATTTGAAACGTACCGAAACCGTACCGAACCGAACCGTGAATTTTGTGAACCGTTACACCCCTAGTAATAATTTAATAAGAACACAAGGGAACTTATTAACGATCATTGGAGAGATTTTTTTGGCCTCTTTAATAAAATAAAGATTTAATTTAATCAGAAAGGAACAAAGGAGGAAGATTATTTGGGGTATTTTTTTCACTGGCACACAGGAGCTGTCCACTAGCTCACAAAATAAAAAGTTTTGTTAGAACACATGGGAACTTTTGAATGGGGATCAATGGCGAACTGATCTACGCTAACCAGCCAAACCATGAGTCAGACGGCCAGTGGGGCAGTAAAAACGCTAACACTAAGTGCAGTCAAAAGATTTTTAAAATCATGCCAAGCATAAATTCAGTCAAGTGTATTCAAACTTTTGACTGGTAGCAAGAGCAGTTTAAATTGTGGCTTTGACACATTAGCTTCATTTGGGACGAACTGCCAGAACGGTTCTGCCAGAGAGCTGTCAAGACTGCCTGAAAGGTTTAACATTCTTTTAAAACAGATCTCATGTTATGCCAGGTCCCAGCACAGCATATTTTCCAACCAGCTGTTCTCTATAAACTTGAGAACATCAATTTAAAAGCTGTAAGCAAGCACCGTTTTTTTTTCAATAGGTCCTTATAATTAAAGGAAAGATAGAAAAGCAAATGTATATCACTTTATTACCAACAAAGGTCTGATCCATTCAAAAATCTATTCAGCTTTGAATTTTTAATCTCACAGATAACCACATCTGTCTCTTAAAATTCTGGGCAGAGACAAAAGACCGAAAGAAACTGAATGAGGTTCAGTTAGTTCACTCTAAATACATTTGAAAAACAAACCAGTGTAAATTGTACCTGTCATTGTCCGTTGGTCGTAGTGACGGGAGTCTAAAACTTGTGTTGCGGTCCAGCTTGGTCTGACTCTTAGTCCTTTTGATGGATCCTTTCAGACGTTTACTTAAAAAGCCCTGTGAAGCAGAAGAGCAGAGAAAAGTCAGATGTGTCCCTTTAAGAAACTCAAGTTCTTCAGTCGTTGAATGACGACGGCTTTGCCCTGCATGACTCAAGCTTGCTTATGAATAAGCGTCTGTATATTCAACTTTAAAGTCATGATCAATTATACATGTCGACCACCCTGAGAACATATGACAGAGACAATGGCACCATCATAAAAAAGCAGATAGCAACTTCAGCGAAGACTCGTTTGACCTTTCAAAAGCAGGTTTGTACTTTACAGGAGAGACAGCTGAAGTAAAATCCAACAGACCATTTCAGCAGACATATCAGTCTATCTAGGCGGTGAGAAAAGGCACTTGCACAGACTAATAAAGGGCGGCCAAGGCCGGCTGAATAGTTTACCGTCTACATGTGGCACAGACAGTGCTTGTTCAGTGTCTTGGAGGAAAACAAAATATTAATAAGTAACCAAGTCAGAGAGTTCAAGCGGTCACCTGCGGATATATATGCGAGTAATATTTGGTTCTGGGTCAGAATGAGCTGTTCTTACAAGGCAAAACAGGAAGGACAACAAAAAAAAACTCAGCATGGGCTTATTCATTCATGTTCAGTTATTTATTCATCCATGTTATCAGCTCATTTAAGTCAGTAGGAGGGGCAACATTAGGGCTGCAACGATTAGTCGACATTGTCGAACAACAAAAAATTGTCGACAAATATCTTTGTTGTCGAGTAGTTGTTTGATCTCACGTGGCCTAATGTAAGGGCGTGCAATATTGCGATTTGAGCCGTGTATTTTGACCAATACTTTGATTTGATTTGTTGGCTCTAAGTTCATTAAAACCACTATTTCAAAAGCTGAACTGATTTTCTTTTTTTATATTATAGTAAGAATATGTATAACTCAATGTTTTAACTAATTGAAAAAGCTGAATAATCGTTCCAAACTTAATGATTAGCTGGCAAAATAATCGATGATTAGTCGATTAATCATTCTAATAATCGTTAGATTAATCGATTATCAAAATAATCGTTTGTTGCAGCCCTAATTCAGTAATAAAAAAGTGAAGTATTTATGTGCAAGTCATTAGCCCCTTTCACACAGCAATCCCAGTAAATTGTTGTAGTTGTACAATTGCCAGAATGACTTTTCCAGTAAATAAACAAGTGTGCGGTGCTTTTCACTCTTAAGCAATGGCTGTCTCTATACCGGTAAGATACCATTCACACATGAGTGCCAAACTACCGGTAAACTCTCTAATGCAAATTTCCAGAACTGCTTTACTGGTATATTTTAAAAGGTCCTGTTCACACATGATATCTTAACAGTAATTTACGAGTAAAGACTTTGTGTGAAAGGGGCTATTGAAATATTAATTCAAACTGCTACTTTTTTTAAACAAATATTTATTCATTTATTTTTTACAAATAATTCAAATGATTTAAATATTATTTTTAAAATAGATTGCAGAAATTAATATTTTGTTAGAACCTCTAGTAAAGTACGCTACTCTGTTTAGTTGTCTAATGGGAAACGTGGGGAAAATGTGATGTCCATTTAAAAAAGATAACATGGCCTTACTGCTATCTAACACTGTTTACAGTAAATTGAATATTCTAAAGAAAAGACGAAGGAGGAGAAAAAAAGGAAGTAAAAAAACTAGAGTAATCGAGGGTTAGCTAAACGGCTTATCGGTAAAATCATACGGTACAATGACACTGACTGTCTAAAAAGAAATAGGGCCGGGCAAGTAAGATCTGTCCTGTTCAGATAAGTGCCAGACTACAAGTAGGAGCGCGTTTGGCAAGTAAAAGGGCCATTAGCAGTGATGAGATAGAAAGTATGTGATAAATTAGTCATTCCTCATCAGAGGGATTATTTGAGAAAGCTTTATGTCTGAAAGGTGAAACAGAGAGAGGTGAGAGATATAAGACAGAGCGATGAAGCACTGTGAGACAAGGTAATGTGGAGTGAGTCACTGGATAAAGTATGAGAAAATTAGGAAAGAGAAAGGGCATCTGAGAAAATTGACCAAAAAAAGAAAAAACAAAATGTTCTCAACTTCCCCCTTGGAAGTATGTGGAGTTGTGGACACCTAAACACCACAACATTTAAAAAGCATTCAACCATGAAATCATTTGACATTAATAGGGAGTCAGTGTTCCCTAACAGTGTTGACTCCTTTGCAACTGCAAAATCATCTTAACATATAAACTACTACACTGAAAGGCTTCAAGCAGTCTTCACATAATTCATATAATATATGCTGCCTTAAAAGAGCCCATTAGTCTCAATGCACCTGTCAATCAATGCTTCTATCTTATAGAAAATGACTAATGTAATAGACTTCAAATTAATAAAAATTGCATCTAAATCCAAGTCTTTTATCTCAGTGCCAAATCAGTGTATTTGTCTAGGAATTTTGTGACAGGGAGACCAATATGCACGAATAATCACATATAAAATGACACACCAAAATGCTGTGGATATAAATATCTTCCATGTCCCACTTCCTGCCTGGTTAAAAATATCATCAAACAATTTCTAAAGCTTCTCCGAGGCACAGACTATTTCAAGAATGTGCCTTTGTTACAATATACGAATCGGAGAAAGCATTTGCTCATTGTTAATAAATTGCAGCACTGAAAAACTTTGCACAAATCCTGAACATGCAAACTTTATACATTTATACATATATCATTCTGTCCTCATGCATAAGAACTGGCCAGGAATAAGGAAGACCATTAGTGGCCGGAGATAAACGGAGGACGATGACGTTTCACTAATCAGGGGCTCAAGAGGGTAATTAAAGTGGGGCATTTATCCCAAGCAGAATTCTGGTCTATTTCTACATCAGTGCAGTGTGACATGTAACCAGCCTCTTGTAAGAGACAATGATTAATGGTGGGAACTAACTAACAGTAGAGACACCTATATGAAACCATACACAAATGTTATGTAATTTACATATTTAATTTGACTTCCTTTCTTCAGTGGAGCATAAAAATGATTTTTTGAAAAAGTGTTTTTGTGTCCATTTAATAACAGTCTAAAGCATCTTTCACACTGAGTGTGACGCGACAAACGATTTGCCGACGAACTGAGCTTTCTCACCGAACACAAAAAGTTTGATCGCCTTCAGCTAATTCACGCCTGCATGATAGGTGCCGCTGACCGAGAATACATTTTTCCTCATGTATGCATCTCGTAGGTTTTCCCATTTGGCTTTAATTTCATCTGCTGCACAACATACAACAGTAAATTAAGATCAATACATTTTGGTACTATACAGAAACCATCATCAACATCGAAGTGCGTGTAACTTCTGACTGCGATCTAAAGTGGATTTTGATTAAATAATGGGCAGATGTGTGTTATTTGTATTGTTTTCAAGTGATTGGCTTAAAGTTCTTAAGTTTCCTCAAATCTGCTTAGCATTTCTCATGTAAGCATTTCCTGATTCTTTACGGTTATAGAAATACCCTGAACGAGAAAATGAACACAATGTAGTAATTTTACATGTAGTAGTAAAATTACGTAGTAATAGTTACACAACACGTAGTAATAGTTACACAAAAGTGTGAGAGTGCTAGCACTGCTTTGAAAAGCTTATTTTGCATCTCATTGTGCTTGAATGGTTTGATGAATGAATGATAGCGCAGCCAATGGATGACGGAATAAAAACAGATGCTGCGTTAAAGGGATATATATATATCCATAGTATATATTTTTTCCTACTAAAATTTTGGTAACGCTTCCTTTTACAGTCCAGTTACCCAAGTAAATACTATGTACTTATTTTAGTAACTACAATTACTTGGTAATAACTAGTACTAACCCTGAACCTACCCCTGTTTCATGTACTTACCTTATATTATCCAGTACTTTCTAGGTAAGTACACTGTAAGTACTGTACTGTAAAAGGAAGCGTTACCAATTTTTTTTTCCTAAAAGTGGAGTATCCCTTTAAATGCGTTAAATATTTTTAACACTTTAAACTGAAAAATAAATGTATTTCAAGTGTTACTAAAATGATGATAAAACATTTAAAAATTGGCCTAAAAAATGAAATAATGGCTGAAGGACACAGATTGCTGGCACTGCAGACTGAGAGAAAAGTAACCGAGGTCAATGAGATGTGATGATGAGCTTGTGTAATGCTAATATGAGTTTTGCTGAATGAACTCACAGGCACTTTGAAGGGTGACGAGTTGGGGCCATCCATGGAAATGTTCTTCTCCGAGCTGCTCAGCCCCGATATGCTCCTCCGCCTGGGAGAGCGCTCCGCAGACGCTTCTGCTGTGAGGGAAGAGAGGAAAGGAAGGATTAGACCACAGCAAATATTCAAAGAGACTGGGAGGTTGTTTTTAAATGTTTTAATATGCACACTAAAGATCAGAGAAGTATGAAGAGTAGGAGAGCTGTAACAGAGGGAGTAGCACACTGTGGATCACTTCCAGGAGGGAGTTTGACGTTGGTGATAAACTACTGATACTGCAGGCAGAAGAATAATCATAAGTGGAATCAACATTGGTCTACATCTACTTCTGTGGATGCACTAATTTACAAATGATGGGTGGCACAAAATCAATAATAACTGTATAAGTTAGCTAATATCTATTTTATGACTTTCACCATGCATTAGGGCATTCTGATTGGCTGACTTGTTCCAATAGGTACACAATTATTTCCTATAACTGCACAGCTATTCAATAGTTGTAGGTTTGTTACCTGAATTGATTGCATTTAACTTTCCACATTCTTTATAATTTTTGTTATACACAAAGGGCTGTACACACACACACACACACACACACACACACTTTGGGTCAATAAATCGATACAAAAGATTTCCATTTCAAATAAATGCTGTTCTTTGAACTTTTGATTCAAACCGTACGTTCACACCGCCGCGGCGGAGCGGCAAAAATGGCTCTTGCCGCTCTGTCAACGACGCCGTGGAAAGATTCGTGGAAGCTCTGATGCTCTGACGTAGATCGAATGTGTGACTTTTTTAAAACGGTATTTAAAGGGGCCACAAAGCAAACAAGCATGTCGGTCGTTATTTTTGCAGAAAATTGATCGATGGAAATAACTTTAAAATTATAGTGACATGTTTGCTAATGAAATAAACAAATTAAAAGCCATATGTGTGTGGTGTGGCTTTTGTGTTCATGGTTAAGTGCTATTATAATTTGCATTCCCGCTGAAAAAGTGTTCTAGCACGAAAATCTTGCCTATAAATAGTGCTGCGCGCCCTCTTATCAAATTCAAATGATCAACCTCCTCTATTTTGCTTGGGAACTAATGTGGCCAGAACCAAAGTTTACAGGACTGCGTTCTCTGGAATTCTCTCAAACGGAACACTTCTACATTCCGATTGGTTGCCGCTGGTTGCCGCCGAGCCGCGTCATTGCTCATTACCATTAAGTTGAACTGATTTCAACTTTCCTCGCCGCTCTCACCGTCCAAGACGCGCCGCCCTCGCCGGAGCTCGCCGCGGCTCTCAATGAATATGAATGACTTCCGGCCACTTTGACGCTCTCGCCGCGGCGGTGTGAACGCTTTCCACAAAAAACATTAAACACCACAACAAACAATGTTTTTTCTTAACATTGATAAAAAAAAAATGTCCTTGAGCACATTTTTTATTTTTATTTTATTAAAATAGGAAACAGTTATTTTAAATGTTTAATGTTAATGTTAAATGTTTTTACTGTATTTCAACTGTTATTTATCAAATAAATGCAACCTTGGCTAGCAGAAGAGACTTCTTTCAAAAATTTATATTTTTACAAATCTTATAGACCCCAAATTTAAACATAAATTAAGGATCCCCCTAATCATAATTTTGCAAAGATAGGTGTGCTTTCCTGTGCCTCTAACTTTTCAAACTGTCTCTAGACTCCTGATTGATCCTGACCAATCTTAAATGCAGTCTGGGGTCTAATAATGTCACAGATCCTCTGTAAATCTATCTCTCCCCTAATGATGCCCAGCGGGTCCCTAACAAAGAGCTTGCTTGCGCCTGGCTAAAGTGCCAGTAAGACAGGTTTAAAAGAGTGATTTAACACAAAGCTTTCACTAAGTCCTCTTAATAACCACTCATCCATCCACTCATAAACGCCCACTCTACCTGCCGCCACCAGACGTCCAGATGGATGCCCTGTGCTCTCAAATATATTAGTCATTTTCCTTTCATAGTCCAGTTTATTTTTAATTTCCTCAGACCAATTTATTCTGCATTTGCAGAGAGCCCGCAGTCTATGTGTGTCAAGGATGGAGCAGGACGTAACCTACATCCGCACAGCCTACCAAAGATCCACCCCTAGGGCCGTCCGCCTCACTGAAGTGTAGATCACCCCATAATGAGTTAATTCAAAAACCCAGTCTATCAAGTAGGAATAGCCAGCCACAGAACTTCTGCCTCTCAGCGTCTGCACTGAATCAAGACATACTGTTGAAATTGACCCAAAGGTCTTTTGGCCAAGACGCTGGTTCTGGTTTCAGCTTGCAGGCCTCAGTGGATCCATACAATACAGATTGTGCCTGGTGTGTTGGAGAGCTGCCCACTGCTGCTCAAGATCAAGCCCTCCACTCACAATATAAACTTAAAGAGATAGTTCGCCCCAAAATTCTAAACCCTTATGACTTATTTTTTTATGTGGGATACAAAAGATATTTAGAAAAAAAATATGGGGCCCAAAAACAAACACTGCATCCCTTTTGACTTTCACTGAATGGTCAAAATAACACTTTTCGGAACTTTTTCATGTTCCACTGAAGCAATAATGACATGAGGGTGAGTAAACGATGTAACATTTTTTAAAGCTACCATTGCTTTAATATCTAAAAAAAATTCACATATACTCAACCAACTTCTCATCAAATAAACAGGACATAATGTCTCTTAAACTACGCATCAGTTACACTTCGCGTTGGCTGATATCCAGAGAGCCATTGATTAACAGCTAAATTTAGCAGTTCAACCCGTTTTGCAGCCCAGGAGTGGTCCAATCAAATTCTGTGCAGTCTGTCTGACTTTTTGCTATTTAAAGATTAAGAAAATTTTTCATACAGCATCTCAAAATGCTCAGTTGCTCTTAAGAAAAATGTGTGCATGCGATTAAATTTGTATTCAAAACATATGAGATCAGAACACTGCTTCACAAAAAACAGCAACTTCTCATGTTTTCTCCTTTGCAGCCAAAGCTGGGTTTTGGAGGCTCCTCGGATCGAACTCTTACGTACATCACTCACACTCTCTGTGAAGTTGCTGCTTGCACGAAAGCTCTGCAGTGCCGAACTCGAAAAATCCCAGCAATCCCTATGACTAAGCACGCACAGTTGTAGTTTTTATATTATAACCTTGGCACTAACCAAGATCATAGTAAATGCACACAGTGATAAAACATACATTTTGAATGCACTTTGTCACTTTGGATAAAAGCTAGATGCATAAGCGTGAGTAAATGAAAATCTAAATCAGCAAAACACCACCTCGCTTTGCCTCTGAACTTATCAAACAGGAAATGACTTGTTACAGCATATTCAACCTAACTTCAATCATTATGGATTTTAAGGACCCTCCAGTCTGAGAGCAGGACGATAACTTAATCTATTAAAGTTAATCTAATAACACGCAGCTGAGAAAGAGAAGGAGAGAGAGCGAGATACCTCTATCACAGCTGTTGCCCATCACCTACTGAATAAATGGAGCTGGTCACCATTGGATTGGCTGGAGAGTGACCATCACCCTCGTCCAATGAGCTTGAGCGCTTTCCCTTTAATTGTCCATCACTCTGAGAGAGATTCCGCCGCATTGATAAACTGCAGCCTCTTCATTGTCCTGCTGTGGCTCACTGCCACATCGTACCGTCTTCCTCTCTCTCCGTACCAACACTCCAGCGCTCTCCCTCAAAGACTGAAACGTCCTCTGCTAAACCTCTCTCTCCCGTCTCAGTCCATCCTCTTCACCCTAACCATATCTCTGGGCAGCAATCCTAGTTCTCACTTTATCAGCCTCTTCCCTTTCTCTTTTTTGGCAGACCAGCGGAAGAGATTTTACCGCATTTACTCAATCAATCGCTGTAACCTCACTCCTCTGTTCCTCTCAGCAGAACTGCAAGCACTTCCCATCCCTCTCCTCTCTCTCTCTCTCGCTTCTCTCTCATTTGCTTGTGTGTCCCCCACCCTCCCCCCTCCTCGGCGCATCTGGCTCCGTCTGCCTGCTGCAGCCTTGCACATTACAAAAAACCAAGAGGCGCTCTTTGCCTCAAGACTTTTGTTTTCATACTTCATGTGGGACACTGCTCTGGAGGCTTGTGCTGTGCCTGTAAATGCGTGTCATTGGTATGAGTTCTGTTTTAGAGGTCATTAAGGAATGGAGAAGTAAAATAATAGATACGAGCATGTGTCCGATTACACAGGTCAAAGAATGTGGACGTGACCTACTGAAATAAGACAAAACTGCATGTGGACTGAACTGAAAGGGTATGGTGCACGACTTGATATGCTATATATAGCATGTCCTTCAAAATCCTTTTTAAATTGAATAAAGCAATATCAGGTGCTATCAGGAGACTGGGATCAGGAAATGACGCAAGCCAAACACAAACTAAGGCTGCTCACATTAGCACATGTTGGAGTGAAAAATAAACCATGTGAATTTTATCATCATAACCCTGTTGGGATCTTTACACAGCAGACATTCAGATTTGTAAAAGGTCTGCAAAGACTCAAGTGCACGACAAATTAAATTGTCTCCTAAAAGAAAGAGAAACGAGTTGACAGCAGCTCCAGTCTCACTTCCTGTTACATACCTATGTAAAAAATTAGCATAATAGCCTATGGTCTTTATTGGTTGCCCATGCCCTCAAACACTGTAGTTGTAGCTGATGCCTAGCAGAGATTGGTGTGTGTTGTTGACTTGTTGAGAAGATGTGTCCCAAATGACAAACTATAGTCTACACTCTACACAAAAATGGTGCTAAATAGCACTAAAAGTGGTTCATTGGCTTGTAATCATAGGAGAACCACTTTTAGTGCCATATAGCACTTATCTTTGTCAAATGGTGCTATGTAGAACCATAAAAGGTGCCATAGAGCACCTAAACCACCCCAGAGATCCGCTAAAGAACCAAAATGGGCTTAACAGGTTCTTTACATGGTAGTGGTGCTATATAGCACCATGATCACCGCACAGAACCCCTGAAGAACCTTTTTTTAGAGTGGTATGTACAGTGGGACCAAAAAGTATTTAGTCAGCCACTGATTGTGCAAGTTCTCCTACTTAGAATAATGAGAGATGTGTGTAATTTTCATCGTAGGTACACTTGAGAAAAAAAAAAAATCCAGGGAATCACATTGTACGATTTTTAAAGAATTTATTTGAAAATTATGTTGGAAAATAAGTATTTGGTCAAAAAGTTCAACTCAATACTTTGTAACATAACCTTTGTTGGTCAAACATTTCCTGTAAGTCTTCACCAGGTTTGCACACACTGTAGCTGGTATTTTGGCCCATTCCTCCATGCAGATCTCCTCTAGAGCAGTGATGTTTCAGGGGCTGTCGCTGGGCAACACGTACTTTCAACTCCCTCCACAAATTTTCTATGGGGTTGAGGTCTGGAGACTGGCTAGGTCACTCCAGGACCTTGAAATGCTTTTTACGGAGCCACTCCTTCGTTGCCCGGGTGGTGTGTTTGGGATCATTGTCATGCTGGAAGATCCAGCCACGTTTCATCTTCAAGGCTCTCACCGATGGAAGGAGGTTTTGGCTTAAAATCTCATGATACATGACCCTGTTCATTCTTCCCTCAACACGGATCAGTTTTCCTGTCCCCTTTGCAGAAAAACAGCCCCAAACCATGATGTTTCCTCCCCCATGCCTCACAGTAGGTATGGTGTTCTTGGGATGCAACTCTTCATTTTTCTTCCTCCAAACACGACGAGTTGAGATTTACCAAAAGGTTCTATTTTGACCACATGATATTCTCCCAATCCTCTTCTGGATCATCCATATGCTCTCTGGCAAACTTCAGACGGGCCTGGACATGTACTGGCTTAAGCAGGGGGACACGCCTGGCACTGCAGGATTTGAGTCCCTCTCTGTGTAGTGTTACTTATGGTAGCCTTTGTTACTTTGGTCCCAGCTCTCTGCAGGTCATTCATCGTGTCTCTCCTGTAATTCTGGGATTTTTGCTCACTGTTCTCAAGATCATTTTTCGAGATTAGATCTTGTGTGGAGCCCAGATTGAGGGAGATTATCAGTGGTCTTGTATGTCTTCCATTTTCTTACAATTGATCCCACAGTTGATTTTTTCACTCCAAGCTGCTTGTCTTTTGTAGATGCTTGTCTCTTTCCAGCCTGGTGCAGGTCTACAATTTTCTTCCTGGTGTCTTTCGACAGCTCTTTGGTCTTGGCCATGGCCATGGAGTTTGGAGTATGACTGTTTGAGGCTGTGAACAGGTGTCTTTTATACAGATAATGGGTTCAAACAGGTGCCAATAATACAGGTAACAGCTGTGTGGAGGACAGAAGAGCTTCTTAAAGAAGTAGTTACAGGTCTGTGAGAGCCAGAAATCTTGCTGGTTTGTGGGTGACCAAATACTTATTTTCCACCATAATTTACAAATAAATTCTTTAAAAATCCTACAATGTGATTTCCTGGATTTTTTCTTCTTATTTTGTCTCTCATAGTTGAAGTGTACCTATGATGAAAATGACAGACCTCTCTCATTATTCTAAGTAGGACAACTTGCACATGCACAATCAGTGGCTGACTAAATACTTTTTGGCCCCACTGTATACACTATACTTATGCACTATGTACTCAATCGTGAAGTGTAGAACTATTATTTTGTCATTCAACATCGGAGTCTGAAAGCCCCTCTGATACGTAATTGAAGCTGCGACAGTGCATTAAGTGTTCAACATTCCACATTTCGTTCTTTCGGTTAATTGAGTGCATCGTCTGGGTATTTAAAGTGCATTTCTCTTTTTGGAATTTTCAGTGGAAACACACTAACACTATTTATGCTTCACAACATCATAGAATAGAAGAATATCAGTAACCAGCCAGTTTCTGGTCTCATCGACTTCCATAGTATATATTTTTCCTACTATGGAAGTCAATGAGACCAGAAACAGTCTGGTTACTGATATTCTTCTAAATATCAGAAAATCGGCTGAATGGATTCAAAAACGGTAAAACTCAACTGTTTAACCCTGAGGGAGTTGTAAAATTAGCCTATTTCCAAAAAAGTGGAGTATCCCTTTAACAATGGTAGAGCAACAATGTTCACCATGTACTGTAGCAACGCAAAGAGAGACCAACTTCGGTCTTAACTCAAAGCTGTATGAATTTTTGTACACTGCATCAGCTCCCCAAAAAAAAGGAGACACAGGCAGCGTGGACAAGCCAGCTATTCTCAGTGACTACACATTAATTTAGTTCCCATAAATCACAGCTATTGCATCACACCTAGAATTATTCCCATCTCTCTCCTTCTGTGTAACTCAGCCCATCCATCTCCTCACTATGTGCATCCAAGGTCAGACTGTCCCTGACTGTCCTCTGTCCCCTGGCGTCAGAGTCGACAGGTCTCCCTGTCAGCCCCTCTGTGAGGCCAGCACAGCACAGTGTCTCTCCTTCTCTCCTGTATCCTCCAGGCTTTGACTGCCCCTGGAAATCCACTTACTGCATTGATTTGGCCCAGCCCTTCCTCGGATCAATACGGCACTGGAGATAACAGAGGGGTTAAAATGAACACAGCAAGACCTGAAACAAGGACCCAGGCTGTAATTAGAAGTGATGCGGGTGCTCTGGTGTTGGTGGATAAGAGGGTGGGGGATGGCGAGAAGGGTGGTCCCTAGTTAGCGCAACACTGTATTGCCTTTTATTGCCCTCTGTTGGGCAATCAATCGAGTGGTAAAATGCCATTTGGAGGGTGTAAATGAATCAATAAGGATTTAGCTAATAAAAAAAGACAAAGATTGTCACAATGCATTTTTCTAGAGCCAAACTCTCGGCAACATTAAGCAGAACCACACTGACATTATCCATCATTCTCTGCATGGATGAGAAGACTATCATTAAATGTATTGATATATGGATGGATTTGTAGGAAAAAAACTATGGATGGATTTGTAGGAAAAAACACAAAACTACATTTTTACAGGTTCTGTGTGGAGCTCGTCTGTGCAAACTCTAAGCAATAATGCTAGGGTGGTTAGGTCTCTCCGTCCATCAACCAGAAAAACAAACAAAAAAAAATCCAGAAAGGTTCAAACGACAATCACCAGTGACAACAGATTAACCCGCTGTAAAATGTAAAAGACTTTGGTGTGAAAGACTTTTGTAAAAGACTTCGGAGTGGCTACAGAAAAAAGAGACTGCAACCGGACCCATGCGAAAACAAGGATAGGTATCAGAAGGACAATACATGTAGTCATGCAATTCTGAGGTTGTTAACATTAACAATTTGAGAACATAGTATAATTTGCATGGTTTTGCGTGATATGATAACCAGAACCAAAGTGGATGTTTCTTACTAGTTCAGATGGCATTTTCCAGTGAAAATTATTATGTTGGTCATACTTCCAAAAAGTAGAATCTGTGATTCTGAATGCCAGTATCCACACCAGCGCGGTGATTGACAGCTGCACACTCTCCTCAAACATTGTGTTCATCCACGCTGTGCCGTGTCGAGGGTGTTGAAGTACAACTCAAGCAAAGTTGATAATTCTGCAAATGACTGCAATTGCAGATTTTGAAACAGCGACAAAGAGGAAAAACTGCGGACTGCAGCTTTAATGCTAATCCATTAAATTAAAATTTTAAAGGGTGACAAGCAAAATTAGCCACCAACTGTTCAGGTAAAAGGCATGTAAAGTATCATAATAATACATAAGATAACAGGCCCAAAACTGTCTAACTGCCCTAGTGCTCCCTTGTTGAGCCCTGCCCAAGAATGAGTGTTAGCAATCATTACTCATTATCCCAGCATGATTACAAGAACAAGACCATACAGAAGGAGAAACCTTGTTAAAACTTATCAATACTACATGCCCGAACACTATGGAATACATGAAAAGGCTGCTTGTCAGGCCTTTTTGCAACATCACAGTAAAGATGATGATACCTGATATGAAATGTGCAGGCCAGGCATTAATTATTCACATTTAGTGGAACAGCAGAGGCAATAGCAAAGCTCCATGCTTCCGCCACACGCAACTGCAGGATTTCTCTGCATCATAATGCTTAGAGACGTAAGCTATGGGAAAATGAAAGCTGTATGAAAGCCACTGCAAAATGCAGAGGGGTTATAGTCTGTAAGTGGAAACCACTGGGCCCAGACAGGATTTTCTCATAACTACTTTTACCCATCGGCCTGTTATCCCATTGATTTTGTATTTTTTTGTCAGATATCCGCATTTTATGAGAGGTTATATTTCTTTTTATTGCTGGGTTTACGATACTTCTGAACTTGTTTGTGGTGCTAAACCTTTTAACAGACTGATGGCGCTACAGAACACTTCCAGAAGTGTCTTAAACTGACTTAAAGCGTTAGTTCACTTAAAAATGTTGTTAATGACGCACCCTCATGTTGTTCCAAGCCTACAAAAACTACGACTTTATTCAGCATTGTATTGTCTTCCAGTTCTGTTGTCAATTGCATTCAGTGATGCTGATGACATAATTTATCTCTTGCTTTGCCATTTCAGTTCAGGTCCTTCTAAAATACTATTGCTCTAGCGAATGACTTATCAAATGAAACAAGTGCAAAGTGCAAACAGAAGCACAATTAGTATATCTATTATCTTCCTTTCCTGATGACAAGACTTCTTTCACTATTTATTTTGCATCTCTCTGTTTCTATGTGATTCCAAATGTCTGGAATGTAGTGATGATGTCACAACACTAAGCTTAGACACTGGAAACATGCAGAAAGTCCTTTCCACTTGTACACCTAGCAGACAGGTGTGGCGCACTATGTTAAGATCCTTGCAACTCACAATTGTTTTAGTTTATGACGCCTCAGAATCTAAGGTCAAACAAGTTTGGTCAAAAATGGTGCAAATCCACAGACAGGATTTTCAAGTTTAATTTCAGTTATTAAAAGAGTGGTGATGTTTAAACAAAGCCACACGACATACTGACTTCCTTTACACTAACAACTGAAACACTTAGGGCTAAAATGCACAATACAGCTAGTGATGACTGTCAAGTTTAGATGATGCTATTCACAAGCAAGTTTCATTTGACAGCCTTAAAAATCTTGTTAGATGGGGCAGGGCAACAACAAAGATTGAATGACTCCAAGCATACATCCAGATAATATTTTTTCATGACAAATCAAATTATTTCAATATGCTTTTGGAATCTCAAATCCTGAGGGAGTTTGAATAATATATAAATGATTCAAGATAGATAAAAAAAATCAAATACAATAACGTTAACTAATAAAGTTCAAATCCAGGGTGTTGTTCTATGATTCATTTCAAGGAAGCATCCCACTGCCTTTTAATACAGGAGCATAAAAGGATAGGCTAGATGACATTAAAAGGGCAAATAAATAAATAACAGCAGTGGTCGCCATGAGGGGTGACCGTTAATGAAGGATAGAGGTGCAGGCAAGCGGAAGAATCGAGGCTTTCTTCTACTTGATATTAAAGGCACGATAACAACGAGCCATTGTTAATCTACATAAGGCTTTAATTAAACTGGACAAGGAAAATGTCCACTTTTGAAACCAGACATCTAAAAATAAAAGGAATTAAGCATTTCTGCTTAACACAACTGCTCTTAACGATTCTGGTTCCATTAACGATTCCTTTAGTACTATCATATCTAATTCGTTTATTAGTAGCTTTATATATGTTATATTATATATAAACACTAGGATTAAACTATTTCAACCTAGACAGTACAATTCCTGGCTTTAAACGACAATAAATAACTACAAGCGATTCAGTGTGCCAGTAACCTCTCTGAATGATTCATTTAGTGAATCACATTTTGAACCGACTCAAACGGCTGTGTTAGTGATGCACTACAAAGAACCGAGCTCGTACGCATCATTCGTTGGAGAATAGAACTATGCTAGTCACGGTGTATGTTTCAAACAGATTCAGAGGCTCTTTTAATATGGTGTTCCGTCCGAAACGGCGGGAAAACACGTTCATGAAACATCCACAATATGAAATGAGAAAGATCCGTTTATCGATTGCGAATCATAAAAATAGTGTCCGTTACAAACATGAAGACAACAAACAATGAACTGACAACTTCAGACAACTGTTGAATACCGGTACACACCACATCGCCAGGCTGCATTACATAGAAAATAATAACGAGGATCTTAATCTTGATTAAAATGTGATGCTCGAACTGCATGGAGAAATAAAAATCGTTCGGACTGAACGATCAAATTCGAGGCGGCAATTCACACTCTTACAACTTACTGCCGTACACATACGCTGCATATAAAGTTCTTCGGAAAACATACCTATAAATTCCATGGTTGATATCGATCCCGCAATCAGTTATAGTCACTCACATCCCTCCAACTAAAACAAAATGAAACAATCCCAGAGAGAGCAGATGAGATGAGCTGAGCCGGTGTTTAGTGAGTGAAGTCTCTCTCACACCCCCTTCACTCAGTCGATACACTCACACCGAGGAATGCAGTAAAGCCTGAGTCCGCTCCAGTCAAACCACTCTGTTTTCCTCCGTCTATTGAAAATCACAACAATGGATGCATGTCCTTTCTAAAGGATCCTTTAATCTATGGACGACAGCACACTGTCCATCTTCAGAAATTAAATTACCAGGAATGTAGCCAAGGCCATTTCTACTCTATCACACTTCCAACGATATACATAGCGCGCGCACAAACACACACACACTTTCTTTATTCTCAGTCATCATTCACTTTCATTGGATGGGTGAAAAAAAAATTCAAGGACAGCATGATGGCAGTCCATAAGATCTAACTTTGTGAAGAAATAAAGCCGTAATAAATAGCCGATAGCATTGATTGTGATAATCAACATGACCAGAAATTGCACTATGGTATTTCACTCACTGTATAACACTGAAGTAAGACATTTCACCTGTTACATGCTTGAGAAAGGACAGGAAGTGCATAACAATATTGGAATGAATAGTGCAAGTGAAGCAGCTGTAGCCTACAACTCAACTGTTTTTTTCCCATGAGCTAAATAAGCTTAGGATTTAGGGTTTGGTTCTGTGTAAATGAAATGTAGTTGCCGTGGTAAATATTCTACATAGTTAAAGTAAGGAGGCATGTTGACTTCTTAAAAAAAAAAAAAAAAAAAAACTTTTGCTGATAATTTACTCACCCCCATGTCATCCAAGATGTCCATGTCATTCTTTCTTCAGTCGAAAAGAAATTAAGGTTTAAGTTTTTAATTAAAAAAAGTGAACTACTCCTTTAACCCCAGAGACCTGTTTTATTGTTTAAATCAATTAAATAATGCCTATTTTTCACTTAATGGATATTATAAAAGCTACATATGCATCAGCTCACACTGTGAAATGTATCATAGCAACAAGTCTGGCAGGGAAATATTTGCAATTTGAATCTCCCAGCATGCCAAAGTCACACAATATGGTCACTGCCGACTGGCATCATTGCTGACTGTTCTGGATCAAATTTATATATTCAGGTATTTGATCTGTAGTTTTACATTCCAATTCTAAGGAAATTAAGTGATAGGAATATTGCAAAAATGCAAAAAAAGTCTAAAATATTAGACAATTCGCAGCATCAGAGTGTTAACAATTTAACAATTACAATTTTCAAGGTTACCTAAACAACAGACTCGATTCACCAAAGATAAATCAATTCAAATGATTTTTAACAAACTTTCTAGAGTACATGGTTGCTCAGAGATGAACAGACTGAAGCTTCTGTCTTTTAGCTCACTGGAAAAAGCTTTTATAGAGGTCAAAGCCACTGCACTCCAAGCCTATAACTATGTATTTGGAGTTACTTTATGGGGAGGTGCAGGAATATTACAGTATCCTGATACTTTAGAGAATGGCAGAGGAATGCTCTGGGATGAACATATCCAAAATCCAGGCTTCTAACTTGGGACGGTTTAGAAAAAAAGTTAAAGCATACAGAATTTTTGTAACCCTAAAAACCCCGCAATGCAATTAATTTGTTTTACTCTACTCTAAATTAATGGCTTGCTAAAACATGGTCAAGAAGAAAAATGCAACAAGAAAAACAGTTGTCTTAATATTAAAAATATTACAAAGAAATATTACAATGACTTAAGAGCAGATAATATTAAATGTGATGCATACCCTATAGAACTTCATTCTTATGGTTGCTAATGGGTAGCAATAATCAAATTGAAATGTAGCCTATTTTACAAAATGGCAATGCATTTCTGTATTTAAATGTACATTTTTCATACCATATGTGCAACGTTTGGAGCAAAATGATCACTCAAATTGAATTATATATTTTACAATTGTTATTTCCTACATTAGCTTTGACATAATTGAAACATATTTTAAGAAAATATCCATCAGCACCCCAGCACATGGTGGTTAAAATATGATAATTTTGCTCCAAACGTTGCACATATGGTATGAAAAATGTACATTTTAATACAGAAATGCATTGCCATTTTGCAAAATAGGCTACATTTCCATTTGTACTTTGTACCTATTGAGCATCGCTTAAAAGCCACAGCCTGCCTGAGTATAGAATATACTCACATGGCCTCCACAGTCACCAGATCTCAATCCAAATGGAGCACCTTTGGGATGTGCAGGAACAGGAGTTTTGTGGCATGACAGCTTTTGTAAAAAGTTGATAAATGTTAGTAGTTGTGAAGTTTTAAATAAGATTTTTTTTATTTTTATTTAACTTATTAGGGTGCAAAAGAGGGGTATATTTTTAAAGTTATTTTTTGCATCAGCATCATATCAGCATCCGGATGGACATAATTTTATTTTACTGTAGGACTATAATTGATGCATACACACACACACAAAAAAGGTTTGTTATATGCAATTAAGAAAAATAACATTTAAATAAACATATAGCTAAAATTTTTGCTTGAACATGTTAAACATATCTTATCATTTCTGTGATACATTTTCATTTAACAAATTATAAAACTTTAAATGTGTTTATGTTAAAACTACTGTAATAAATAGCACATGTACAATCATCTTGAATGAATGGTCATTTTGCTCCAAACATTGCACACATGGTATGGAAAATGTACACTTAAATAAAGAAGTACATTGCTATTTTTGCATATTTCAAATTCAATTTGCTACCCATAAGCTTCCATAAGAATGAGGTATGTATCAGATATAATATTAGTATCTGCTCTTCAAGATTAAAGTCATCTTGCATATTACATTTCAAATTGAATATTGTTAACCTTAAGCTTCTACACATTGCTTCACCCAAAGAGCAAAACAAAGATATTCGGCTATCAACATACTAGTAGCAGTTTTCTTGGCCTACATACGCCAGGAAATACTTTTGATCTGCCTCGCCCACCACGTTAAATGTGAATTTTCCAGGACAGCATGCCCCATGACACTGCTCACCGAACTATTTTCATTCTTTTTATTTCTTTCAATAAAATACTAAAAAATGTTGCACAGAGACCTTGATGGAAAATAGACTTTGGGAACAATATTAGAAGATCTGTAAAGCTGAGACATCCACACATAAACGTATTAATAGCAAAATCAATTTAACATTAGCTAGTATTTAACAATAAAATGAGATGCATTTCATCTACCAAAATAGATATCCATTTTTCTTTTTTAGTCTCTATTAAATGCTTCATTACTTTTACCCCAGAGTTTAAACGGAACATTTGGATGTAATAATTTCAAATATCGGATTTAAAGGGATAGCTCATCTAATAATAAAATGCTTTCATTATTTACCCTCTTTTAGTTCTAAAACTGTATGACTTAAGTTTTCTGTGGAACACATTTTCAACAAAAAAAAAATTTAGTTACATTTGTCATACAATGAATACAAATCAATGGGGTCCAATGCTGTTTTGAACCCCATTTACTTGCATGGACGACATTAATTCTACAATATATATTTTCTTTTGTGTTCTGCAGAAGAAAGCAAGCCAAAGTTTGGAATAAAGGTGAGTAAACTAAATTTAAATCTTTTAAATCAGATTTTCTCCTCTTGCACGCGAGTGTGTGAGAACAATGAAAACATCAACAATTCAAACAGTTTATAAATATCTCTGTTTGCTATGTAGAGAGAAGTCAGAAACGCATTGTCTTGACAACTGTGAGAAAGACAGAGCTGAAGCTTCAGTAAGTGATATCTCTCTCCTCATTTCAACAAAAGAAAAAAAATATGATTCATAGATTGAAACGAACAAAAAACACAAATGATCTCACTAAATATTTGTTACTGTGAATTCAACAGCCTCTCGAGACTCAACGTGTTCTGAATGGCAGAGAATTCCTTATTGTCAAACCGAGCGAACATTAACATATAAATAACCCTCTCCTCTCGCTCTCTGAAGCTGTGGCGGTGCAGCTTAGGAGGGTCTGGAGAATGAATGACTCTCTTAGTCACAGAGATTTGTGCATTTCTCTGACCGCTGCCTTCAGCAACCGGCCCACTGGGTCAGTGTCCGCACCCCCGCACGTACTGGCGCTGAATGCGAGACCAGTCAGAGCCAGAGGGCAGCTTCAGTTATTGCGCCCCTCCCCTCCCCAGGCCTGGGAGGGAAAGCAACACTCCCCCCTGTCCGCAGAGAGAGACAGAAAGAAAACGAACACATTGACAAGCGTGAGGTTTGTTCCATGGAATTACATTCCTCTATATCTCCTCCTTGCACAAGCATGCCCGGCCCACAGAGGTCGCGGGATCAAATCTATCCAAACATAACAAAGTTACTCAAACATAACGAAACGTTTTGAGAAAAAATAGGGATGAATGAGACGGAAATAAAAGAGAAGGCATGTGAATCATAATTCTTACAACCACTAAAAATTCCCCCAAATTAATCTGCTTTCAGACCAGTTTGCATTGGGTAGGGACTAGGGAGCTTCCGTTTGACTCAGTTTTGGTTTTCATTAAAAGGGATTGTTCATTCAAAAAATCTAGATTGTGAAAGTGATGTTCTTTTCCTCATGCCATTCAACCTGTTTGACTTTCTTCTGTGGAAAACTCATTGTTTTTTGTTCATACAATGAAAGTCAATGAGGTCCAATGTTGTTTTGGACCCCATTGACTTTCCTTACATGAACAAAAACAGTTCTTCAAAATATATTTGTTTCACTGAAGAAAGTTATTCAGGTTTGGATCAACATTAGAGTGAGTAATCGCTGACAAAAGCATGACAAAATGATGTCATGTAGAAACAATGAGGGCAGCGTGTGTATACTGTATGTGAAGAATTATGCATTTGATTCTGCAGTACAACTGATCTTTGTTTTTGCTAAATATTCCGCATGCATATTTTCGCCCCCAATCTGATGTTTCCTTAAGCCCAGAATGCCTAGTTGCCTTTTAAATCCACTGCTTTGTTATCCTGATCCTCCGTGCTCGTGGCAGTGGTAGTCGAAGTAATGGCCCTGGTGTTACAAATGCAACTACTGACGTGATTTTGTTCATGATTCACCTCATGCTCTGCCTGCTAGCGCGCAAATACGTATTCTATAAGCTGCAGTGCGAGTGTGCCTGCTTAACAACATCTTAAAGCTACAGTAAATGCAAAAAGAGTGCCATTTGATCCACTGGTATAAGCTTCATATTTGAAACCCTATAGACAGAGCAAAAAACCTCTGTCAAAAGAACTAGAGGTCATGTTATTGTTTGAATCAGCGTTTCCACACCTTTTGACCAATGACATGTCCAATGGCTCATGATTACAGCAAAAAGGTTATTAAAATATTTTTTAAAAGACTGCCAAATAGTTTCTAGCCAATAAAAAATGTAGTCTAAGCATAACAACAATAAAATGCATTCAGAATAAAAATAAAACCAATATAAAAATTATTGATTATAGCTTAAACCGAATAATTATATTGATCTTACTGTACATCCAATAACTGATAGATATTTGATATTAAAATTATATACTATACTTATTCCTCAGAAAATAAGATATGAATTATATTAAATGCTACAGTGAATATTGGCATCACAATATTGATTGATTATTAACAGCTGATGATTAACAGATGAATGATTTTCATCTTGTCTGATAACCGATTCATGGCTGATATAAACATTTTATATTACACTTGTATCAGAAAATTAAATGTTTTTGATAAATACAACAGTAAATTATGATTTGCTAAAAACTGCATTTAAAAATGTAGTCATTTATCAATGTTATCAAATTTTAATGTTAAATTTAAAATAAACTTTGCATGTTAGATGACAGCAAAGGAAAATCTAAATGTGGAAATAGGTGGAAAGGGGCATGAACAATTAAAGGAACAATTCATCCATTTGCATTAAGCTTTGCATCATTAGAAACCCAATCATATTTTTGAATGGTCATGCATTTATTCCCTATTTTTTTTTTCTGAGATGGGAGAAATACGAATTTCAGTGTTGCAGTTCCTGCTTATAATGATGTAAAAATTGTCATTTTGCATCATTCTAAGCAGAAAGTCACATATTTTGGTAGAGGGGCTAAGACTACAAACACTCGTTCCTCATTTTCCCAGGGGTTGGGACCCACTGACGCTACAGACCTATTACAGATCAGTGGGTCGGACTTCACTTGCAGAAACTAAAAACAAGATCCCCCAATATCCTCTTTTTTGTAAGCTAAGCTAACAGGCGCTGTGAAGCCAGTAAAGTTATGACAATGGTGAAATGTACTCAATATGATATGGAAGAAGAGGATTTCTTCAAGTCTGATGCTTGAATGTTCGCGGCTACTTTTTCAAGCCACAATATAGTGAAGAGCAGCTGAGGCTGATGGAGGAACAGGAGGCGGCTGCCTGTCGCGGACGAGGAGCCCGGACTGGCTCCGAGCTGAGCCGGACTGGTGGTGCCTGTGCTCTCACTAGAGTCCATCTGCTGTAAAGAATATCAACTATGCCAATTTATCCTGGAGGCAATCTTTGAATCAGACGAGGACATGGACGTTTGTGTTGTGAGCCATCCTAGTTTCGCACCTCACATGTTCTGACTGAACATCCCGGTATCATGCAATAATTCACCATTTCGAAAGAAGTAAAAATAAAGAGTAATTCACTAATGAGTGTGCCAACTAACTAGAAATTTTGTGTGATTTGAACTTCAAGCTATGGTGGTTGTAGCCTTGTAGCCTTGTAGACCGGAGAGTGATTTCTCTGATAGACGGATACTTCATAGGCACTGTTCTGGATTAGTGGGAGTGGCTTGCAATGTGGTGCATAGTGGGAGTTGTTGTCTTTCATCCAAATGCGCCCTAAAGTTACTTTCTGTCTTTCCTCTGTCAATTTATTTTACATTTCGACTACATTTATGGCCCACTTTCAATAAAGATTAAAGTTCCAATGGGTGAAATGCTCCTTTAAATAGATCATCTGATGATAACCCTATTAAAATTCTGCATGGTTGCTCTGCCTGAAAGAGTGCACAGTGCAGTTTTGCCATCTTAACAGAAGTACAACAAGGATCTTACCTAACATGGAGGGTCCCTCTGGTGGAAACTCAGGGAACTGTCCTTCAGAGGGCACACTGACTGTCCTTCTCAGGCTTCGGCCCTTTGATGAGGATGATGTGGGGCTTTCATGGACCTCAGATGGCTTCTGGGAACAAGTCAGAGGTCAGTAGGTTCAGGTCACAGGGGTACACATTCTAACAGCGGGTAGGAAAGTCCTTTCCCCTAACATTGCTACTAATTAACTAACCGTTAAACTGAATCTGAAAGCAATCTGTCAATCAGAAACTATTTCAATACATTAAGTGAATTGATTATTCCCTTTAATAACCTCAAGGTGAAATCGGTTGCCCTGCACAGAGACAGTGATGCGCTGCAATTCAATACATTAGAGGACAAATCATTAAACTGCAAACCGAGTCTCTTTACAACAATTAAAAAAAGTTACATTTGCTTTTTGATTTTATTCGAATCACAATCATATAAATAACTCAAATGTCATTTGGAAAACTAATTCCCTGCAGGTCAATAAATGACATCCATAAGAGATGCATTTAACCCTCAAAAGGGGAAACGTACAACAAAGCACAAACATCATCTGCGTGTCTTTCCCAAACCATCCCTCGCTCCTCATTCTGAGGGAGAGGAAGAGAGAAGAATGAGGGGATAAAGCATAGGGAAGGAGCGCTCTCACCTCTTCCTCCTTGTTGAGCAGGATGAGCTGGCTATCGGTCAGGATGCAGTACTTCCTCTCCCAAACGCAGGGCTCCGTGAAAGGCGACTGGCCGCAGGAGAAGTGGTGACTGGCCGGCCCCTTCACATCTGTGCACAGGGGACAGAAAAGACATCTCAAAATCGGTTGCCACAAGCAATGATCACTACAAAAACAAGTCCTCTTCATTTCAACAGATTCTCTTCAGGAATGAGCAACGCTTTTAATGGGACTTCTAAAAAATAAGACTACATATTCCCTCACATCTTGCAGAAATAGACATGGCCCTTAGAGAGTCACAAACTCGCTCCTCTTCTTTATTTAATCACCAGTTCACCTCACAAAAATAGACTCCAGACAATGATGCCGTTCATAAGAAAATTAGTCACATTGGACTCATTGAATGCCACTGTGTAAGCAATTTCTGCATCACTAGCAGCACCAAACGAACTTGTAAAAATAAAGACAGTCTCAAAAACGGTCAACCATTGTTTGGACAAACATTGCCACAAAATGGCAAAAAGATTCCCACATTTCTGGGCTATAATCTATTGTTTCAGAGACATCTTTCTTTGAAATAACATGCTATACCATGCACAAGAAGTCCAGAGGACTATATTAAGAGTGTATATTTTGATTTCACCTTTGAATGTGTAAAATGTTCCACACACTGCCTGTAGAGAGCAGCGTTACACTGGTTTACAATGTTACTCGTGCTCCAGCAATCCACCTCGTTTAAAGGAGTCAATCTCAGTATGGGGAAAAATGACACCAGAAAGCTCAGAAATATTTGAATCTCTGTCAGAGCAAACAAATCAACCCTGTTAGGGGCAAACATGTGCTTTTTAAATAGTAAGAACTGAGTGATTAGAAGCGTTATATCTTTCAGAGGAACACAGGAAGAGTGCATTTTGGGAATGGTCACATATCACATACCAATGAGTGGAAACACTTGTTGGAGAACATTACTGACAAAAAGCCTAACAGTCCTCCTTGTCTATTAGTTGATCATTTTCAGACCTTCGCTAAGCTTCATCAATCAGTTCTGGCTGACAGTTTTGCTGTGCGGTTGACCAGAGCGAGAGACAGAATGAACATGTCAGGATTCAAGGTCAGAGGTCAGCCCGCCCTGATGTCACTCTAGATCAGGCGACTGGGCCGATTGTGGCCGTACTTGAGTTTTCCCAGGCCGCATGACTAAATTAACAGCACACAGACGCAGAAGAAAGTGACGCAATGTGTCTCAAGAGGACGGGTGTGACTGCTGCATCTCCGCTTGGTTATTGAACACAGTCGTCTTGCCCATGACTACTTTCCACATAAGCTATAAGCCTAAAGCAATGTTAGGATGAAAACGCAAAAGGGAGAAAGAAAAAAACACTGGCTCTTTGAATGAGGTAAGATCAGGAGATTGGGAGAACAGAGAACTGATAGAAAGACAAAAAAAAAAGAGAAAAAAAAGAGTGAACTGACTAAAGTGGAGACCTAAAAAAAAGCCAAGTGGTGTGAATAGAGATTGGTGAAAAAATAAATGTTCAATAAGTTTTCTTTATATACACTCACACATCCATGCATACATACATTCATACACAGAATGGCTAAAACCATTTGAACCATTTAGACCAAGTTGCCAGATTCAATTGTTTATTAATAGTTTATAGTAATAGTTTAATTAAATAAATATTACATATTTCTTCATTTTCATTTATATGCACAAATGTAACAGTATTTTTTGTTCAAAATCTTGAGTTAAAGGTTCAGTTCAAACACAGTTCAAAAATGAAAATCACGCCATGATTTACTCACCCTGAAGCCATCCTAGGTGTATATGACATTCTTCTTTCAGACAAATACAATCTGAGTTATATATATATATATAAAAAAAATGTCCTGGGTCTTCCAAGCTTTGTTTATAATGGAAGTGAATGGGCATAAAAGTGTCCCAAACGGCTAGCTATATATATATATATATATATATATATATATATATATATATATATATATATATATATATATATATATATTATCCATGTTGAAAACTGTTTTTTTTTACATTTTTATTTCAGGATTCTTTGTTGAATAGAAAGTTCAAAAGAACAGGATTTATCTGATATGGAAAGCTTTTGTTACATTAAACACTACCCTTTAAAAAGTTTGGGGTCAGTAAGAATTTGTATTTTATTTTTGGGGGAAATAAATAAGAAATCAATACTTCTATTCATCAAGAATGAGTTACATTGATGAAAAGTTACAGTAAAGACATTTATAATGTTAGAAAAGATTCTAATTAAATAAATGCTGTTCTTTTGAACTTTCTATTCATCAAACAATCCTGAAAATAAAAATGTAAAAAACTGTTTTCAACATGGATAATAATCATACATGTTTTTGGAGCATAAAATTATCATATTAGAGTGATTTGTGAAGGATCATGTGACACTGAAGACTGGAGTAATGATGCTGAAAATTCAGCTTTTTTTTCAGGGGAATAAATTACACTTTAATATATATTAACATAAAAAAGTCATTTTAAATTGTCATAATATTTAACAATATTACTGTGTTTTTTGTGTATTTTTTATCAAAAAATTGCAGCCTTGGTGAGCAGCAAGAAACTTATTTCAATATATATATATATATATATATATATATATATATATATATATATATATATATATATATATATATATATATATATATATATATATATATATATATTAGGGGTGGTTAATCTGTCTGATTTCCCAATTTGATTCAATTTCGATTATTGAAGTCCCAATTCGATTACAGTCGATTTTCGATTATTAACGATTCTCTGATTAGCGATTATTGATTTTCCATTTTACAACAGTAAAACAAAAATACACTAGACCAACATATGATTATATTAGCAGCAGCATCATTTTGGTATTAATTGCACTTTTTATTTGTTTGAAATTCAATGAAAATGTAATGATGGTTAGTGAAGACATGCAAACATGCTTGTTGTCTACTACTTAGGCAAACCATTATCTTTAAATAATTTTTTGAACAATTGTGTTGCATTATAATGCAAAGGCACCTGGTTCTATTAATTGACAGCATTAAAATGCATTTTGTGATTTCCTTCAATTGAAAATCTTTGAAGCAAGTTTGTGGGGCTTGAAGCACTCTAATTCAGAGAATCACCCAGAAATTCAAAAGAACAGCATTTATCTGAAATAGAAAGCTTTTGATTAAGAATATGTTAAAATGTTGACAACTGTTTTAACACTGATACTATGTAAAAGTTTTTCTGAGCAGCAAATCAAATTGGAATCATTTCTGAAAGATCATTTGACACTGAAAACTGAAGTAATACTGAAAACAGGCTTTTGCCATCACAGGAATATATTACATTTTAAAATATATTTAAACAGAAAATACAGTTTTTTCTGTATTTTTGTATAAATATATGCAACCAAATTCCATCGCACAAATGCAGGTGATATGTGCGATCGGATAATAAGACTGGACTAGCTAGTCGTTTTAGCATATAAGGAACTTATCTGCTAAAATGGCGAAAGGTTATGTGACCGAAACGATTGTGTGTGAATAAACTTTAATTTTAAATTGCAAGTAACGATAGTGCTGCGAAGTTCCTTCTCTTGTATAAACATATTAAAAAAAAAAAAAAAAAACATTTCAATGGTAGCATATTAATTAAATATGTTAAAGAGTAGACCAAACAATAAATAAAATAAAGTTTTTTTAAATCAATCAGAACAGATTACATTTTTTTTAAACCAAACTTACTCAGTTTTAATGTAGTTTTTGCCATTAAACATTTAAATCAGGAGACACTATTGGGATTCAGTTGAAAAGTAAACCTACACTGACATTTAATGGAAAAAGAAAGTCCATTGAGGAATGACATGAGGGTGATTAAAATGATGACAGAAATGTAATTTTTGGCTAATTATCCATTTAATGTTACATCGGCTCGCCCTTAGCCATGAACAAAAGACTTTGGGATCGAGCTCAACATTGACAACGAAACAAACTGTTCTTCTATTTATTGCTCTGCAAACAAGCATACAACTGTGTAAACAGACATGCTTTAATGGGTGTTTGGATAAGTGCTGGAAGGCAAATGAGGGAGACTGGCAGCGCTCCACTAAAGGGGGCTGTGGAAAGATGTAGGTGAAATGTGTGGGAGTGGAGGAAGCCAGTCCAATCTCAAAGCCTGTCTGTTTGAGACGACAGCTCGCGCGCAGCGGCACAGTGGCAGCGTATAACATATGGACGGGTGAGATAAAGTGCCTTCTCCAGAGATCTCATATGCCATTAAGAGACGTGTGAAGCTGTTGGCAAAGCAGTTGACAACTCCATCTGATGGAACACAATATCTTCCATAATTATCTACGCATACTGAGACTCCCAGGCACGAGAGATTCAAAAATAATATCCGTTCAATAACACCAATATTTGCATTACAAATGTGTAAATTCTGCACCACTTGCATACTTGCCAACTTTTAACCTCTGTGTACAGTATCATTATTTAAACTTCATCAGCCACTGTGCCACACGATGGTGTGACAGTCAATGCCGCAGCGTCTAAGAGAAGATTTATTATTAGGATTTTTAATTGCATTGTCGTACAGTTTCACTGCCTCTGCATTCTAGTGAGGATGAGGGCTTCACCTGCGCCTGTTCATACCAGCTATGTGCAAATCACTGCTTTCTCTGGGGAGAGTAAAAGGCCAGTGAACATTTGAGGATCAGAGATTTCTCAAAACCAGCCAGATGGAACAGCCTCTCAAAAGCCTTTATTCTCGCCTTTGGAAGAGAACTCAATAGTGCTTTCAGAGGCTGAGAGTCTCATTTACATCTAACTGAAATAGTCTTGATTGCACATGGATATACTTTTAACTAAATTTGCAGCAATATTATTTGAAAAGTTTTATACAGGATAAACAAATATGCTGGGTGAAAAGCAAAATAAATGGGTTAAAACCCTTTTAAATCAATATATTTCCACTGATTTTTTTTTCCAGTCCATGATGGAACAAGTAGCCTTGTTCTATCAGACTTTTAATTAAGTTTGTTTATCATAGTATGTCTTTTTCATTCAATTTATTAAAAATTATTAGTAAAAAAACAGAAATTAGTTTTCTTTTTAAAACATTTTTGTTTGTTTTTTAGTTATTTAAAATTATTCACTTTTAACTTATTATCCTTTTTCGATATAAATTGAAACCATTGATCTACATTCATTTGATAAAGGTTTTCTTGAGGAAGATTTCCATTTCTATTTTAGGTACTAATTATTGGAATAACAGATTTAAATAAATATAACAATATACACAAGTCTTCAAAAGTTGCAAAAGAAAAGCCTGAGATTTGAAATGGCAGCTTATTGAGGATTCAGCTTCCTGAGAAGTTCATAAACAAAACTCATTTCCATGACTTTTAACATGATTACTTTTCTATGAATTTTTCAGGCCTGGGAATTAATATTTTCAAAAGCACCCTCTAATATTTCCAGATTGTCTGTGATTATGAGAACCCTGAATATAAGCTCTATCAACAGCATCTTGGGCAAAGTGCCAATTACAACAGAAAATTATTGTGACATATCCATCAGTTTCTAAAAACAAATAAACTTACAGCAATGAATTTCTAAGTACACAAATATAAGCATATAAAACATAATTTGATTTTTAATAGCCTAAATAAATGGTTTATAACCAAGAGGCCAGGGCCCATTGGGGCATAGCAAACTTCCAAGGGGGCTGATTTAAAATAAGAAAAAAACAAGCATTAAATTAAACTAAATCAGCTAAAAATCAAGATATTTCTCATTTTATTAACCCCTTATAAAGCTTTTTTTTCTTTGAAATCTAATAATATTGTATAATATAAATATTTATTGATAATAATATTTATTAATGAAAAGCAAAAAAAAAGGTTTTGTAGTTTTTGGGTTTTGTAGGTTTTGTGAGATGATGCATCTCAAGGGGTTTATCCTATAGAAAAAAAATCCTTATCCTTAATTGTAATTTAATCAAATAACTTTAAGCCTTCATGTCAAAAAGGCTGAGAACCACCGGTCTAAATCAGTGCTCATGCTACTTTTCTACATAGATGAAGTTAAATGGGTAAAATGATCTACTGGTGGTAATCGAAAGCATAAAACAAATGTTTTCATTGGAGCTTCAGTTGTATTAACCAAGAATATTCCTTTAGAAGTATTAGCAAAACAACTAAAGATACACTTTATCAATTGAGAGGGAAAACACTTGCTAAGGAACCTAATGTACAATGATCTGATAGCAGAGGTGTATGAAAGACCCCTCCCTGAGGTGTTCGGACAACGTAGTTAAGTCAGAGGTCATCTGAAATCTGGTGTGAAGAACAAATCTGTCCTGTTAATTTGCAGAAAGTCATTTTAACACAAAATGTTATTTCTGCAGATATTGAGCATGTCCATCATTATCAACCAAACCCATCTATCCCTCCAAATTTTGCTCTAAGACCGAAGCGCAGCGTCCGCAATGACAGAGTACACGCAAAGGATGTTACCCAACATGCTCTGTAAGGGGGGCGGCAGCTCTGAAGTATAGAAAACATACATTAAACCTTGAAACGACGAAGTCTGATTAAATGTCGAAGATAAGGAAGATGATAAAAACCAGTATAGGCAGTATACAATATAGGCAGTATAATCTTATCTAAACAAATGTATTGCCATAAATTTCATAAGACTTGAAAAATGTAGAGAACAAACACTTCACTGGAAGGGAACGCAACCACAGAACCAAAAGGCTAGATCGAGTCACCGCAGCAGAGAAACACAAATGACAGATGCAAATTAAGACATTCCTCTGAATGGGGATGTGCAAATCTACATGATTTCAAAATGACTATTCATGGTTGCCTGAATAACTAGACTAATCTGTGTTAAAGTCCCCGTGAAATCAAAATTGACCCAATTTACTTTGGTAGCGCATATTACTAGTCTTGTGGTGAACAATTAATCCGTGCAAGTAAATATATATAAAAACATTTTTTACCTTGTTAATCTTTAATCAAAATCTGAAAGTGATTTCCGGCCTGGAATGGTGTCTTTTTCTGATGACGTAGGTTTGATGGCTTGGGTTGGGAAATGCTTCACCACCCACCTCAAACCGTTCAGTCTGCTATGAGCGAGGAGATGGAGAGGAGGAGCGCTGTTCAATATTCTGTTTCACTTGGAAATATGTCACAGCACTGGGAGAAAAGTCGTTTGCAACTTCCGGTTCATCTGGGAACCAGGGCTCCAGACTAACTTCTTCACCTCTGTCCTGAAACCGTCCTGAATAACAATTTGAATCGTCCTAAAGTGAATTTCAACCGTCCCAAAATAAAACTCAAATACAGACATTTAGACATACTGTTGTGTATATCATTTTGTCCATTCAGATGAAAAAGAGCTCAATTCATTACTCTCGCGCCGTATAGGTGTCTATAGCTGTAAGCTTTGGTCGTGTATAGTTTTTTTTGCGTCGTCACTCACTATCTAACATTTTTGTCTAGTTTTTATTCTTTGTATATCGTTGTTTAACCAGCGCAACATATTTGCGATGTCATGAAGCCATTTGATAGATGTACCGCGGAACGAAATCTCCACGAGTAGCCAGCCAGTGATAGTAACTATAGTAACGAAGACGTGCTCCGTTGTTAGTCAGCGCTGTTCGGTTATTTTTGGCATTTGGCATAAGTTAGCCTAATAGGCTAGTAATAAACTGAATGTCTTTCGTCCTGTAGGCATCCTGGAGAATATTTCTGTTCGTCCTAAACACATTTTCCATCGTCCCCAGGACGATGGATGCCGCTAGTCTCGAGCCCTGGCGGGGACTGTAAGGAAGCCCTGTAAAATTAGAACCGTTGGGGTTTACCCGACACCAAATCAAACATATTTCTTAGGGTGCTGTAGCAGCTACGAAGAAGTGCAAAGAAATAGAAGCAATTGTCTCAAGACTTGTTTCAAATGATTTTTTTTAACATGTTGGGACAGCTGACGCGAAAACGCTGTGAAACACAAGCAAGTGCAATGGTTACACACGTTCATCTTAGAAATCAGTTAATATAAAGACAAGTTCTTTTTGCCCAGCCCTAAAAAAATAATAAGAAATCTATGCTGTGCCAGTTTAGTTGTTTACCTAGCGGACCATTGTGACCCATCCCTACGTCTATAGCGAATAAAAAATGTGAACATCATACCCTGGCATCTGAGCTAATAATTTTGGCCTTCAAGGGACACATTGAGCCATGAGGACAATAATACTTTTAACAGCAGTGAGTCGTGGTGTGTAGAAAGACACCTGGGCTCCAGAAATGGTGTAATAAGACAGTAACCATGTGGGTGTCCTGGACATGGTCCTATACATGCTCCCATATGTTTGTTTGTGCAGAAGCACAGCTTGAAAACACTTACTGCAGGGTGGCTGCCAGCTGATCCAAGCAATGTCAGTGTGTGACCCCGTAATGGACCTGGAGCCCACAAATAGCGCTTACCCAAGAGGTCAGCAAAGGTTCAGACAGACTTGCAGGAAGTGCATTTGTTATTCATACTTCACATCCAATATAGTATGATGATGTGATGTGACTGATATTATCATGTTTGTCAGACATCTAAAATATATGTTAACAAGCAATGGATTGTGTGTGTGCACGAAAGAATGGAAATGGTATAACCAATGAGTCAAGCCAGTGTTGCATCTGCATATGTGGTACACCACATTCCTCACATCATGAAGAGTGCAAGAGCAACCTGGCACGCACAGTCATGTCACAAGCAGATCAAACATTGTTGAGAAACATATGTGTGACACTGACCCAAAGTATATCTCTATGATCACAGACACCCACTGAGGCCCAGACCGGCCTTGCATATGTCTGATGAAGGGTAATCCTAACCCCTGCAGCCCTGCCTGGAATGTCTTCAACTGAAGGAGAGGACAAACCACCTGTCCAGGATGAGGTTTCAGATGGGGGAATGCCTGGGACGGCTAATTACTGCCAAGTTTTGTCAAGAAACTAAACTCTCCACACCCAAACAAGACCCCTTGCAAGTTACATTGCTTAAACTGGTGGGAATATATAATACATGATACCTGGTCCATATGACTTATCCTCTATATCCCAAGTCATCTGAAGTCAAATGATGGCACAGTGTGACAAAAATAGACCAAACTTAGTCATTTTGTCTTGAAAATCTCACCCTTCACTTGGGCAATAAGATCAAATTCTTATTTCAAGATATGCTTAATATCTATTTCACAATAATGCTAAATATATTGTGAAATCGATAGATTATGTTTTAAGATTTAAGTATACATTTATTCTTATTAAAGCTAAAAATGTTATTCAGACATGTTCTCTTTTGTTTGATTCACATTAATGACAGAGCAGCAGGTAGGTTTATTAGGCTGCTGTCATTTTAAGACTAAATGCACAGACCCATTACACTAATACAAATATAGTTTACTTTCACTTGAGACATAACCGATTGTTTACATGAATACTCCACAAAATGGGCATGCATGCATGTGACAATAACACATGTATTCGACCATTCAAGCACAATAAGACGTGATTGAGTGCTGAATTTGAGATTGCACTGCTTTTCACTGCTTATTGTGCCTTTCTGAGAGAAGCAGCTTTCAGGATATATTGCACTTACATCTTATTTCAACATCAAGTATTTTCCTACTCTTTATATTCTCCTGTTCATGCATTTCATCCCTCTGAAGTGTCAATAGAGCTATATTTACATACCGCGATGTACACAATATATCAAAATCTCTAACGACAGACATTCCATACCGTGGTCTCGAATATATCGTCATACCACCCAGTCCTACCTCCACTCACTGTATCTCTTTAATTAAATATGGGATCTTAAGATGCACTGACTCAGATTTTAAAGTACATTTCCATTACTGCAACCATGTATGTTTTTATTAGAGCCCGACCGATAAAGGATTTTGAAGGCCGATACCGATACAAATATTTTGGGGTTTTAAAATCCGATATGCCGATATATCGGCCGATATTTTTATTGTTATTTTTTTTTCAGAAACGTGCAACAAAACATTAACAGATTTCCCAAACATAGTTATTTGTAGTTATTTATGAGTTTTAACTAAAATAATATGATAAAGCATTTTAAAAAGAGATTATTTATTTAGGCAGAAAAAATTTAATGGGGTTTCCAAGCTCATTAATGTTAACGTTAGCGGTCTTTCACTGATGATGGTGGCATTAGCTAGCTTTGTGGTTAGCTAGTCTATGATGAGCCATAATCTCAGCAATAAGAATAACGTCATACTGCAAATTGTAATACATACATTTTCAATATAACAGGCCAAGGAGAGATGATTGAAAGCGTGTTTCATCCGTTTTAATTTAATTTTTGAAATATTCATTTATCGGCCATTATAACTGCCGATACCGATATTTTGGAAAATGCCTAATATCGGCCAATAATATCTGGCCGGCCAATATATCGAGTACTGGCTCTAGTTTTTATGTATAATTTAGTCATTAATTTAAGACTAAATATCGATTAATCTAAAAAGGACCCATCGGTTTTTGCAGCAAACATGGTTCCTATAGTTGAGCGATTCACAAACACTTTACAAAACCAATTTGATTGATTAAGCACAAATGGAAAAATATTGCTTCTCTTGTTATTTTCTCATAGCAGCCACATTATAAAAGTGGTTTTTAGTGTATTGTGGATATGAGGAAAGCAGAAGTGTAATAAAGTGAGGCAACAGGGAAGCTTTAGCTGTAGCAGAACTAAAATACGGATGTTAATGATGTGCAGTCTTTTTACAATTAGCCTACTAAGGAAAGAAATCTGTGTTGCACTAACAAGTCCTTAATACACCGTTAGTCAATTCTGTCATCTGTACTGTTATTTACTATGTATTTTCACCCAGTACAAGCAACACCACATAGAGATTTATAGTATATTTCAAAATGACTGTATATGCCGTAATGGCCTCTGAAGGTGCCATTCCATCATGATTTTTAACATTTTTGGATTGACAGGATTTGCCTTAAACTGTGTCTCTAACGCTGCAAAGGCTTGAGGCTGTCTGCATTGGACACGTTAAAAGTGACCCTCACTAAATGCAAATCTGTTTTCATGCCGAGACTGAAAATTACTGGTACCGAAATATGAGTGAATGAATTGTTAGAATGGTTCAAACTGAAAATTCAAAAATAATCAAATAATCTTTAAACATATTCATAAAAAACAAACATAAAATATATAACCAAGTCCATTTAATTCCCTTGCATCAAATTCAAGACATATTGCAATTATCTCATAGCAATTGCAAGCTTATACCAATGTCGATCAATAGAAAATAATCCAGAGGGATTGACATTAACTTTTTGAGGCACTTGTCCTTTGGACAAGTAAATTTATGTTTCACTTGTCCATGTACAAAAGTCACTTGTCTGGGTAAAGATTTATAATTTTATCTAGGGCTGCACGATTTGGGGAAAATGTCATACTGCGATTATTGAGGTCAATATTGCGGTTGTGATATGTGATTGCGATATAATAAACAATGGTTTCATGAGTCAACTTGTTTGGTTCTAAACCAAATGCACACACAGATTAGTGATAATTCTGAAATTAGCAATAACAGCTAAATGATTGATAACAACTCTAATGATGAATAAGCCATTTATGTCTGGATAAAAATTAACTGTCTAACAGGTAGGACATATACAGAAATTGAATTAAGTTATCAAACACTTAATTCAAACACTTCTGCGCTGCATAAATTATATATAGACTACTCCTTATTAAAGCTACACAAGTTCTTTAGTCAAGAGCAGTGAGTAATTTTCTCTGTTCCCTTTGTTCTTTCATTAACTTTACTGACAGAACGCTTTATTGGTAGCTGGCCCTTTAAGAGCAGCCTGTGGACAGAGACGCGGATCTCACACGCGCCTCATTCTCTGACGAGTCACAACTCTTTATGTCCATCATAAGACTGCTCTTATGTTATGAAGATACTCGACAAATGACATTTTGGCTTAATTGTGTGTGTGTGATGTTCGTTCAAGCGCGAAAGAGAATTTCTGTCACGCGGTCTGTGCATGCGCATTATACTGGCGCGCGTCTTTCTGTGAGTCACATTCAGGACATTCACAGGCAGCGCAAAAATGTGTTCGTTTCAAATCGGTAAAATTAAATATGTAAAAATAGACGTAACAAGTGGCACATAACGTGAAGTAACATTTTAATTTGTTTTAAATTTAACTTGTCCGGTTGGACAACTAATTTTCTCTTCTACTTGTCCTACAAAAAATCCACTTGTCCCAGACAAGCGGACAAGCCTTAATGTCGAGCCCTGATCCATCTAGTGTTTTTCTTTCGAATGAAACTGTATTGTTCTGTATAATAGTGCTCTTGATTCCCAACCCTACATTCAATATAAGATAAATCATTACCTCCCTATTAAACAGACATTCAAACATCCAATCTATTGCACAGTTTAGAAACATGAATTGGCCAATTATACAGAGATCTTTCACCCAAATGAGTCTTTTCATTACGTTCGGACTTTCATTAGTTTCATATACGTCCTAATGCCAAATTCCCACAGTGCTTGCCAGGTGTGCGCACACCCTGACACACAAACAGATCACGAAGGAAAACAGAAGATGCTTTGTGTCGCTCAGCCGCGGAGGCTGTGGAGCGTCACCCTCCTGCCCTTTCATGAGCCAACACAGTGCCCAACCACCTGGTCTCCGCAACAACCCTTAAACACAAACAGCCTGTCCAATAACAATGCATCAGCACAGAGGGAGGGGCGTGGCCACAGCAGGTTGACAATTCATGTGGAAGAACATTAGAGTCAGCACAGGGAAATTGTGCATGGTACACAGTGCGTGTATGTAACGGATGGAGAGAGAAAGAACGAGAAGGTGTGGTACAGAAACTAGCTGACGTATACCCCTGAATGACTGCTCCTTTCGTGTTATATAAATAGCCTACATGAAACCATAAGAGAGCAACTGTTTTACAACTGTTAGCACAGACTAACGGCAGAACAAAAAAAGTAAAGAAAATGTTAAGTCCCATGTTTCTATCAAGCACTTGCACTCATCATATTCATATATGGCAATTATATAACATGGCATAGTGTATCAGATGGTAATACTTGGTACTTTAAAATAAATTGAGTGAGTGGTATGATAAAAATCTTCTACAGAGAGAACAAGGTTAACCATTTAATCAAAAATACAGAAAAAATAATAATTGTGAATTATTACTACAATTTAAAATCATTTTCTATTTTAATACAATTTAAAATGTAATTTATTCTGTGAAGACAAAGCTGAATTCACAGCATCATCACAACAGTCTTCACACGAGCCTTCAAAAATCCTTCTATGCTGATTGGAGAGCACATTAATGCATTATATTAACAAAATTATTAAAAAGTGAATAATTTAGCTGAATTATTATTCAGTTTAAATAACATGGGTTACATTTCATATATACATTCAGTGAGTTTTGATATGGCATTTTTCAGCAAAAAAATTAAATTAAAAAAGGTACAAAAAGTGCTATGGTACTGCAGATTGTTTATGAAAAGCATCGCAAAGTGAAGGAATTAAATTAATACAGATCTTCGCAAATTAAGCTTACACCCATACAGATGCATCCAAAGCCATCTCATTCTGGGATGGCAATTCATAAGCCCTTCAAATTAGCAGCTTTAATTGGTGTCTGGGGAGATGGGGGAGTTGGGCCTACAGAGAGAGGAAATGACTGCAATTAACAGATTGGGCTATGATTGCAGCTCTGTGAGGATGCGTTTGTGGAGCTTCCAGCTGGAGGAACAAAGTGGGGATGCTTAGGGGAAGTTGCAACTTTGTTTTGACACAGTTGGTTAAGCAGGATGTAATGAGCTAGGACCGGTTAATGAGTAATCTAACAGGGACTTGTCCGGCCTGGGAGGAACAGCTGTTGACTGTGGGGCGAGGTGGGGCAGTGCTCTCCTCTTACCTACGATGACCTCAGGACATACAAGGGCAGACAGCCCACAGTAAAGCAAATCACTCGCATGGGAGACTAAATCTTCACTCTGGGCGACTAAATAATGTCTATCATTAGCCACTGGGTAATAAATTCTTAGATTTTACTCGCCAATGTATTAGAGGCTAGTACGTTTGGCATAGATATATTTTCAGTTGCTGAACCCGCTGACTGAGTGCTTGAGTTTCTCAAACACCACCCAGAATTGACGCAATACATGTAAAAGTTATTTGTTGTTGTATTTTCCTGTCAAAATAATGCAGTTCAGTTGGAATTATTCAGCTTTATTTTTTATAATATTACTATATTAATATTAATACTAATTAATACTAATTTTAATTAATACTATATTTTATTAATATAACTATTATCTTTTTTACACAAACACTGAATGACCAACAATATCTTAAGCGTTACATGTAAAAGCGATTTTCTTGTGCTACAAAATAATGGAGTTCAGTTGGAATTATTACTAATTATTTATTAGTAATTGTAATTATTTATTATAAATGTAATTACTTATTAATATTATGTTTTTTTACACAAACACTGAATGACCAACAATATCTTAAGCACCACCAACCAGTGACAATGAAAAAAGCCTATGCATCCATACATGATTACCAAGTTTTAGTTCTAATTAATAAAAAATCATAATTAAATAGTGCGTCATTATCATAATATAATGCTTGATTGATGGATGTTAAAAGTGTACGTTCAAATATTTAAAAAGCTGAGCCATTTTACAAAGATTAGCTGATTTGGTGGAATCATACAAAATAAATATTAATTTTCATACTGTACATTATAATAATGATAGCCAATTTAACTTGTAGTATTTTAAGCAATTGATTTTATTTTTATAATTATATTCTAACAATAAAATGTAATATTGGATGGCCACTACAATATCTATCAGCCAGAATTAAATATTTAAAATACTATTGGTGCATCCCCATTTATATTATATTATTATTGTATTATGGAATCTAGGCCATGCTAGAGTAAACTCAAAGTCTAAGAACACCTGCTGTTAAATGGATTCACTTTCTCTTTAAATGACCCTTAAATTCATTTAGAAATATAAAAGGGGCCCTTCAGGGTCATTTCCCTAAAGCAAAAATGCACATAATGCTTTCTAATAGAATGGAGCTTGTGGGTTTGTGCCATTACAGTGACAAGAGAGTGCTTCGTGTCATTCATAATTCATATCATCAGCGTCACAACCCTTTACCATTGTGCCACTCTAGTGAAGCAGCTCGAAGACGACACGCCATCGTCCCTTTGGCCTTTAATATGCATGCTCAAACATCTTCCTCCTTAAATCTGAAAGGCTGGATTTGTTCAGTCAGTTGTGACTCCCAGTAGAAACTCAAACACCACACTACCCAGACACTACGCCTACAAAACATCCTCTCTGCCCAAATGAGTCAGTCCCTCTAAAAATATGCATACTGTTGAGGGATGAGTTACAGGCACTGTTAGGACACTTGAGTGAATTGAATGTAATTATTAATAACATTTTGACTTCATTTGAATTGGAATCACTTGAGTTATGTTGTGCTATTCAGCTCAAGTTAAAGTTGACGTGTCAAACTCGCCTCTGCAAGTACTGGAATGTTTTTTTTTTTTTTAACAGTGGTGAAGAAAATCAATTTCAGTTCTTTAAATTTGTGTGCGATTAGCACATTTGTCACGGCTACGTGTTTTTTGCACTCTTCAAACGTTTATGTCGCACGTGGAGGTCATGCATTTCTCACAGTCCGACATCTGTCGTGTTAAATAATTAGCAGTGCTGGTATTCCTGTCCTCCATTGTTACAAAGAGGCAGTTCTCCAGGCAGGGCACCGAGCGCACACGCTTTTGTTCACCTCACAAGTATGACACTCCACCACTGAGAAACGTTGTTACATATTTTAAATAGGTTGCAGTCAACATGACTGGAACATTTGCATCTCTCTCCTTGTATCCCCCACTCCTACATAAACTCACCTCCTGTGCATTTGCTTCAAGCCTAGAAATTGACTAGGCTACTATTATTTTATACTGTGATTTTGTTTTATCAAAATTCTTATTACAAAAATAAATTAGACAAAACATGCATTATAAATGCTTAAACAACCCCAACAATGATGATAATAATAATAATGGTCTAGATGATGATTATTATTTTTTGTGCTATAACATTTAATAAAAATAATAATAAAAGGCTATTTTGCAAACTAAAGTCATTTTTTTCAGGTCCTTTATTGCTTAAGGCATGGATATGTAAAAAAATAAAAAAATAGTGCTGTCGAATCGAGTAATCGCATTTATCATAAATGTTTAAGTGTTTTTGTTCACATAATATAAACTTTTGTCTACATATACATATACATTATATATACAGCTATGGAAAAAAATTAAGAGACCACTGCCAAATCAGCAGTTGCTCTGGATTTATTATTCATGACATAAATAATAAATCCAGAGCAACTGCTGATTTGGCAGTGGTCTCTTAATTTTTTCCATAGCTGTATATTTATTTATTATGTACACGTCTCTGTGTGAATATACACTATTTACACACACATATTTATACAGACATGCGCACACATTTTTTACATACATACATATATATTAGGGGTGTAACGGTACATGTATTCGTATTTGAACCGTTTCGGTTCGAGGCTTCCGGTTCGGTACGCATACAAACCGAACGGTTGCTTGGACCATTTTTCCTGTCGGCAAAATTCGTGCTGACGCGGCCAACACAACGTTGCGCAACATCAAATCGAGGGCTTGGAGCCAGAGGGGTGTAAGTGGCTTTTAACAAACTTTACAGGAGAGACAAAACAGGAGAGACGGTTATTAACCGTAGATCTCTATTAGATCATACAGCGCTGTCATGGAAACCAGGAGAAACATTGTGCCGTGAATGAACTAGTAATACTTTACATCCACAGACCAGCAACATTCACCATGGATTTAATATAGTAACACTAACTGGAACCAGTTTGACTGGAATGGTGAAATGCTTTCAAAATTCAAATATTATATAAATAAATATATATTTAAATGTTATTTTTAATGTGATGACCAAAACATTATTTGTTCATCCTTCAAAGATGACCCCATTTATAAACCTGAAAGTTTCAAGATCTAGGAAAACTCACACTTATTTAAAAATATTTTTTCTTTAAACAAATAGGATATTTCTCTGGCATATCTTTCTTTTTGCTGTATCGAAAACGTACCGAACCGTGGCTTGAAAACCGAGGTACGTACCGAACCATGATTTTTGTGTACCGTTACACCCCTAATATATATATCCCCTAATATATATATGTATATATATATACACACATAATGAAAACAAAAACTGTTGATATAGGGGATTAATAATAATACACTAATAATAAGTTTTATTTATATAGCGCCTTTCCAAAGCTCAAGGACGCTTTACAATAGGCAAGCAACAATACAGGCAGAGGACAGATTACTTGATTTAATTTTTTGTGCCATTACATTTAATAGTATATAATAATAATAATAATAATAATAAAAGGCTGATTTACAGTCTAAATATCAAAATTTTGTATCCCGTCTTTTCCCGCTCAAGGAAGATATTAAGAAAAGGTGATATGGAAATATGTTAAGAAATTGTGTAACCGTGTGTAAAAAATTAATAAACATTACCAGTCCCTATATTTATTTAAGCATGTTGATTCTTCCTTGGCAGTATTTTCCACTCTAAAGGATTAAGTGTCTTTACTGTTCCTGCTCGCTCTCATTCTTAAGACACCGAACGACAAAGGTTTGTGGGCCAACTCTAAGGGGAATATCTGCACGACAGAACGGCATTGGGACCGCAAATTCAGCAGCGCTCCATTTTCAGCTGCAGGTCTAAGACTATCTGCTCTAACCACCCACTGTGTTTCTGTCAGGTTGCTGGGGCATTCCTGGAGAAACCAGCCCATGACGAGTAGACCTAAATGGGGAAACTGTGCTTACTAATGTGTCAGAAAGATCTAAATAGTACTTTCTACATTCCACTTCAACACGGAAACTGGCTTTATTGAAGGGAGAGTTATTTCTCTTTCACTCTTTTAAAAAAAAATCCATTCCACCGGGTCCTTTCTCATGATTTCTGCAGACCACCTCTGCCAGAGCCTTTCAAAGGGTAATAAGGCTAAAAGGTGGTGAGCCCATGGTCTTTGTATCTTTGCAGGAACATGTATTAGCATACAAAAGGAGGTGAAAGAGTTGCTTCCTACATTTCTAAGGGAATGGAGGAAAAAGTTGGAATGGCTGGACTGGAAAGGGGGGGGGTCAAACTCCTGCTGAGACCCCAAGGTTTGTTGACACAAACTCAATGCAAACCCATGGATCTGATTCACAGAAGCCGAAAGCAATAATTACTTTATCAGAGCCAGTGCAGAGCTCTGAGCTCAAAGGGAACGTTTTTGCTCGAGTTTAGCTCTGTGTCAAATTTATGCATTTGCCTTTGGTTGCTAGCTAATTAGAAATTTGATGTTAATGTTGGTGGGAAATTTTGAATGATTAGTTGGAAAGTGGGAAGTGAATCTAAAAGAGGAAAAGGTGTTTAAAGCTGCAGTCCGTAACTTTAGATGTCATAAGCTACATCTATTCGTTTCTGTGACAAGTCACGCAGGTGCTGGGCTACTCCGCAATAGTAAGGCCCGAACCAGTCTAAAATATAAACACTTATTATAGGTGTACCATGGTGATTCAGGATAAGACAAAAACACTGTTTGGAAAATGGATTGCATGGTGGGCCATCATTGTTAACCATCAAAGCCATAATCTGGGTATCAAAAAACATTAAAGGGGTCATGAACTGGCTTTTAATTTTTTTTTTATATTGTTGTCTGAGGTCAACTTATGACGTTTGCTTGGTTTTTACATTAAAAAAACATCTAAATGAATTAGTAATAGGCTATTTTCTACCCTAGTTTTGAGCCCAGCTCAAAAACGCTCGGTTTTTATGGGCGTCTCGCATTGAAGACTTGGAAGTAATCGCCCGCTGCTGTGAGTGGATAACAGTTTTGCATATTATATAGAGTGCCGAAGTGATGACGTCACTTTGTAGGACAACTCGGAAGCTAGCGGCGCATGGGTTCCCTCAGTCGAAAAGCAATGCATTTTCCCCATAGACTTTTGGAAAATTGCAAAAAACAAGATCTGTGTTTAACAAAGGGTTGTGACCTTTACACGTTATGTCTAGCAAGATAATCTTTACAAGTTAATCCAAAATTTATACATTTTTAAGCCTATATAAAGATTTTAAAAAACACAATCAGACACAATAAAGTTTAAAAAACCACAAGCAGGTTATAACTGTGTGTTCTATGTCATAGATCAAAAACGTGAAAATATTTAGAAGCTCTGTTCACCACAGACCTTATTTCAGGCGATTTAGCAAAAACCCATTCAAAAATCCCATAGGCTTTAGAGCGAGGGAACCGTAGTGCTAAAATGCTAGCTCACTTCCGCGTTTTGGCCTACAGAGTGACGTCGTAACTTCGGCACTCTATTGAGTTTCAATCTCAATCCGGTTTGTCATCACGAGGTAGGCAGGCCTATCTTATTTAGCCATGCGTGTAATGCGCGAATCGGTGGGCGGGTCTAAACTGGCCAGGTTGAAGTAGGCGTTAATCATCAAAACTTTGGTGGAGGCATAACAAATTCTCAGGTTTATATTAATTTGTATTTCAAATGTGAACAAAGGTTACAAAGTCTCACAAAAGTGAGTTTAGAATAGTATGAGTATGTAAATTACAACATTTTTATTTTTTGGGAGAACAATCCCTTTAAATCTCAAACTGAATTCATGAGTATTCAGTATCTGTGGGTTTGATATATTATGGTCCTTTCTTATATTCTTATAAAAACTAGTAGCCTATGTCTTTAAAAAACAAAACAAAAAAGATGATATGTAAAGTTTAAAGATGTTTCAAAAAGTTTAAAGCTATTGCCACCATATTTACAGCTTGAGCTTCCAATTTTGTGTTTTCTGGAACACAATGAGATTAGACTCTAATATGCCACATGCTTATAAACAAGCAACATCTACACTGGGACAACACAAGAAAGATCACAACATCTCTCCTTTTAAATATGAAACATCATGTTACCAAAAAGTGTGCGTAATTTCACCTTCACTGATACACGGGACTCAATATGACTGCCTTATGCAATATGACTGCCAATATGACTCAATATGACTGCCTTAAACCCATGCACGTCTCATTGGGCTTTATAATTCTAAAGTTAGTCAAACCATCACTTACAATACTTGCCACATATCTGAAAAAAAATAACAAAGCTCAACAATTCCAATGATTGAACCAAATTTTAAACAAGTGGAGGCTGCACTTAAAAGGGATAGTTCATTTAAAAACTCAATTTCTGTCATTATTACCTTACACTCAAGTCTTTTCAAACCTGCATGACTTACTTTATTCTGTGGAGCATTAAAGAATAAACAAAAAAGAAAATGTTCATACAATAAAAGTTCATGGTAACCAAAATGGTTTGGTTGCCAAAATTCTTCAGAAAATTATATTTTGAGTTCTGCAGAACGAAGAATGTCATACAGTTTGGAAAGATATGAGGGTGAATAAATGATGACAGAATTTAAATATTTTGTTAAACTATCCCTTTAAGACAGTAGTCCTTCAGTTAAACCATTAAGTGAGAACATGTATATGGCGTATAATATCAAAACTACTAGGTAAAAAATAAATATTCCAGTTTTCAAACATAATCTAGTGTAAATGGTAGAGTGGCCTTCAAACATTGATCAAACTTCCTACCGTCATGTGAAAGTTGTCCGACAGCCGGCTCAGGAGAGGTATTTAAAATTCGGCTAATTCGTCTTGACATGGACAGCAGAATCCCTGAAAAAGCTTGAGAGCTCGGCCCCCATCCGAGCGGTGGAGTCTCAGTGCGAATTTCATTCCCCGGATCAGATGTAGATCTTAAATAAGGGGCTGAGCTGCGAGATAACCAGTCCCTCTGAAGATTAGCATGCTCCAATAGGACACCGCGGCTGGTGACCCTCTGAGGGTCCGGGAGACTGTGGACCCTGAAGATGGGGGGATTGGACGGAGCCATAGTGCTGCTGCTCCTGGACCAAGTCAAGCTCTGCGTGCGCATGTCCCGTCCAGCCAGGATCCTTCTGTTGTGCATGTCCAAGGGCTCCTCGGGAGCTGAATTTGAACGATTCTTTAGCCAAGGCCTGCTGAGGAGACGCCAACGACGGGCACTCTCCCTGCCAGACGAACAGCGTGATGGGTTCCTGTTTCGACCCGGTTTGTTCCTCTGGTGTGGCATTCCGTGATAAACTCATGGTAAATGAGGAGAGAAAAGCTAAAAAAGCTTAACAATATCAAGAAGCAGGAAACCAAAAATCTGTTTCAGTCAGTTTAAAACACTACCAATTACATCATAGTCTGATCTCGATGAGCCAGACTGGATCTAACCAAGTTATCCGAACATAATACTCTAAATTTGATCCCTGACATAGCGAATAACAATGTCCCCGAGATCGACTTGAAGAAACATGCTGAGCAAATGTCTCTCGTCTCTCTCAGCATGACATCTAATGGTGAGCCACCACTTCCTGGATTCTGGGTTGCTGCTCAGCATTCTGGGAGGAAATAGATGTCAGATATATGTGTGCGTAGAAACACTTTGCCTCACTATCCAATCAGCACATGAGCTGCCCATCCAAGGGCCCCAATCTGTGGTTGGCCTGAACAGAACACCAACTGTTTCATGAAAGTAAAATCACAAGAAGAAGAAGAACAAAAATACCGACTTCAGAGAATCTGGTTCGTCAGTGTCAAGTCAATAAAATGTTTGTCACATGGATTAGTAAAAGCAACAGCAATACATTTAAGGAAGTGATGAAAATATTGTTTTTAAAAATAGCAAAGTGAAACTGGCAAAGAACAGAAATGTCACTGAATAAAAGAAATTAAGGTATTTGTACAAAAGGAGACTGATTACAAGGAATGTCATTTTGATCTTGATTACATGAAGAGGTTGAAAACCATTCTTTTTTAACATTGGTGGTCAACAGCATGTCGGCACACCCACGTCTGAACAAATACCCAATGAACTCAAGAGCGACCAATGAACCAATGAGAAAAACTATTTCAAAGTCTGATCCTTTCAATGCTGATAACAAGGGTTTTCAATGCGACAATGCTTTTTTAAGAAGTCAATGGTAACCAAAACTGTTTGGTAAATGGTAACCAAAACAAAATATCATCTTTAATGTTCTGAAGAACGAAAAACATCTAAATACGGCTATATTTCAATATTACATAATCAGGAACATTACAAACAGGTTTTTAATTCCTATACTTTTAAATAACCAAACCACTGGAAAAACTAGCATATGATGTAGATATGTCCTTGTGTGACACCCGTTCATGCATACAGGTCACTACAGTGGACAGCTATTAAAAACACTATTTCTTGAATTTGCACCGGTTTTGATGGCATAGTTGGACATCAACCTCTACAGTGGATCCTGGTGCATCATCCTATACATTGCAACCAAGTGGCAAGCCATTGTGTGTCAATTTTATTGTGTGTACAATGTATTTGTATTATTTTTTCATTGAAATCAAAAAAAGTAATCTGATTTCATAATGCACTTTACTTGTAATTAATTACTTGTTAGATCAAAAAGTAGGCTAATTGTTTGTGTAATACATGTTGCTTGTAATGCACTACTTGTTAGATCAAAAAGTAATCTGATTTCATAACGCATGTTACTTGAAATTAATTACTTGTTAGATCAAAAGTAAAGTGATTACGTAATGCATGTTACTTAATACATAACATTTAAAAAAATCTGATTACGTAATGCACGTTACTTGTTAACGAGTAAAGTAATGTGTTGCATCAAAAAAGTAATCTGATTGCGTTATGCATGCTACTTGTAATGCGTTACCCCAACACTGCTCATTTCAGATCAGATTGAAAAAACGTAGTAGGTTTTCTCAGAGGAGGGCTATGCTAGAAATGTGTCCAACTTGAACAGAAATCAGAATGATTTAATAGCTAATAAGGGTAAATTGACATACTCTGGTACACAGGAGCTACCATCTGAGCGGCTTCCACAGTTACCTTGACAGGCTGTCATTTCTGATGGAATCACGTCCTCATGTTCTGATATAAAAGATACACGAAGTGCAACTTGTATGAAGGTCAAATGCCTTTGCAATTTTTCACATTTATATATTTTTGTGCATATATTTTAAAGTTTTTACATGATTTGATATAATTTTATTAATTCGTTCTTTAAATACACACACTATATCTGTTTGATTATTGTATTATGTTTAAACCACAAACGCATGCCAGGGCTCTAGAGTGAGACCAATTTGGTTCGCAACATGCGACCAAAATTTGTAAGGGTGCAGCCAAAATTTTTCCTCAGGTCGCACCAGTGCACCTGAACGTTCCTGCATGATCGGATCCGCTGACTCTCCCCAAACGAGTCTTTTGTTCTCTTTGCACGTATGGTAAATGTTCCGTGCGGTGTGATAGGAAATAAATCGCGACCTGAACACCAGAGAATCAGTAACGGCAATCAGCAGCAGAAGAAACAGACGCGAAAAAAAGCTTTAAAAATGTTGGCTACTTTTTAGGGCTAGGTAAAATATATTCTCATATTCAAAAGCTAATTCTACATTTACGAATGTAAAAACAGCACTTTAAATTTTGATTTTTTTTTTAAAGATTTATATTTTTATATACAGTATAATTGTGCTTCAAAAAAAAAAAACTACATCTTATTTTTTTAAAAGCATTTACATAATTTATATGAATATATGGAGCATGAGAAAAAAGTGACCTTGAAATTGTGGCGTTTAAGGTGACGCGAGACGAGAAAAAATTTGAGTGCACCGTAAATTTTGCTGCTGGTGCACCCAAATAAAAAATTTCAGCGCACCAGTGCAACCAAGGCAAAATGTTAGTCTGGAGCCCTGCATGCTGTCCACTCAAGTGGACTTCTGTAAATCTCTTTGAAAAATGTGTAAAAAACATGCCCTAAGAGCAATAAAACATAAGAAAAAATCCTGACTGAGGTTATCAAAATTCAAGCATGAAAGGGTTCAGATTAAGAAACAGAGTTTGTCAGTAGGACTTCCTGTCATATGCCAGATTTTAGGATTGGGGAGTCCATTTCCAGAAAAACGGATTTAGTACAAAATGTCAAAGCTGTGAATATTAAAATCCACAATCTCCGCTGAGATTAACCCATGTGGATTATTGACACGTCTGTAGATTATGACGATTAAAGCCTACAATTTGAATTTGATATTTAGGTGTACAGATCAATGAAATCATCTAACAGTGGATAATTGTGCCAGCATTGTCAATTAAGAAAAGTGCATCGGGTTCAACATATACAATTTACTGCCTTTAACATGGATGAGCATTTTCTGTTTTTAAATATTTATAATTGAATTATAGAAAAATGGGTGTTTACATGGCTGACATTATATGACGTATACACTCAAAAGTGTGGATACCTACTCATTAAAACAAACCAAACTAGGCTAGGTTGAAAGTTTTATAATTTGACTGGTAGTACATATTATTATCTATTATACTGATTTTATGGGACACTCTCCCCTTTAATTTCAGTATATCAGCAATTAAAAAAATGCATTGGTCAACCTAAATCTACTCTAATCTCTAGGCTACCACTCATAAAAGAAACTCACATTAAAGAAAAGTCTCTTTGGTGCTCAGTGCAAGAATTCAAACATGGTATGAATGAAGATCTAATAAATGTCAGATGTGCTTCAAAGCATGTGCTCTTGAACTTCACATTATTTATCTGGGTGATGCAGGAAATCCATAAATGTCTGTTTTTGTCTAGGGAGAGCATTTAACGCAGGTGAACGTAAAAAAAAGTTGGTAAAGCCAATTCCAACCTGGATTAGAATTCAGACTCCCTGTGATAGTCCAGTCTGGACAGTAGCAATTAGCACCCTGTTACAGCCATCAAATAAGCTCTGTGCCTGGAGGCAGCGCATGAAAGCAATCATTAAACACCAGTCTCCCTCTCCACCACTGCAGGCGTGAGATAAAAAAAAACACACACACACACACACCATTATCTTACTTCACAATCTGATCTGAAAAAGTGCAAAGGTCACATTTCCTTTCCGTGTTTCAGTAATTATTCCACAAAGCAAATATATGTTGGCCATTACAACTGCTTAAAAGAAGTGCTAATGCAGGACTGATAACATTTGTTGGTTTGCTCAAAGCTTGTCGTCCCTTCATTCCTCTCTCAAATCTCCACTCACCTCCACTCAAAAAAAGTACACATTGTCTACATCTGACCACAGGAAGTAATGACACAAGGCCTCCAGCTACACCTACCGCCACTTTGTCAGTGATTTGTTTTGTTTTTTTCTTAGCTTTATACTATTTAGTGCAGGAGGAAACCAGGAGGGACAGGGCATGCTAAAAATAGCACCTCTCAAGAAATCGGCCCTACAAATCTGTCAAGTAGGAGGGGGCAGAGGGGACACAAGGCCAAATCAAAAAAAGACACACCCACAACACATGAAAGTTACATCAGCAATTAGAATGCACTGTAACCTTTGAAGGTCACTGATGATAAAGATAACACAAAGATCATGAATCATATCATGAAGGCCTAGAGAAGGTTTATTGTCGTCAACTAAAACTATTTAAACAATTCTGTTAATTGGAATGAAGCTGGAAAAACAACAACAATGTAATAAAAGAAAATGAAAAATGTTGCATTGGCATTTGGCCATAAACTGAAATACGTTTAAATTGAAGCAATACAAATATTAATTGGAAATAAATAAATAACTAAAACTAAAATGAAACTTAAAACTTTATTTAAATGAAATTTAAATAAATGAAATTTAAAAACAAAAAGGACATAATGAAATTGGAAAAAATGTAACAAAAAAAGTAATAGGAAAACTAAAAATAAACAAAAGCCAACTCAAAATATGAATAAAACTGTAATGACAACTAAAATAACACTGGCCTGAATTTAGGAGAACAAGGACATGATTTAAAGGGATACTCCACTTTTTGCTGATACAGGCTCATTTTACAACTCCCTCTGGGTTAAATCGAGTTTTACCGTTTTCTAATCCATTCAGCTGATTTTCTGATATTTAGAAGAATATCAGTAACCAGACAGTTTCTGGTCTCATTGACTACCATAGTAGGAAAAAAATATATACTATGGAAGTCGATGAGACTAGAAACTGTCTGGTTACTGATATTCTTTTAAATATAAGAAAATCGTCTGGATGGATTCGAAAATGGCAAAACCCAACTGTTTCATTCTGGGGGAGTTGTAAAATTAGCCTATTTCCAAAAAAAGTGGAGTATCCCTTAAACCTAAGGGATGTAGCCAATAGTAATAATATTATGAATCTAAACATTTAGACAATTTAAAAACCCGATTCAAAATTAACAAAGTTAAACGTAAAGCCTAGTTCAAAGAAAGGCATGCTTTTCACTAAATTAGCTTTTTACTAAAAGGAAAAATTATATTTAATGTTACATGTACATGTATTTTTTTAATAAAAGTTTCATGATATTCATGATGTTGCTAAGTGTTATTAGCATCAAAACACTGCAGTAAATATATTAAGAATATTTGATGTAAAGCCCAGCACTAGTTGCTGGCAACATCTATTACAGTAAACACATAGACATGGACAAATTCTTACAAGCATTTTTTTTCACTCAGCAAGAACCGACCCCCCAGAAACAGAGGAGTGTGTATTTTTAACCCACACATAGGTTAGTGCTGTTAATTTGGCTCTTAAGAAGGGGAAATCCTGCCACCCCCAAACGTCACCCCTGTTCAGAGCCTGGAGAGAGAGGAAAGAAAAAAAAAAACCACTTTCCATCTCGTCTTCAGCAGGCCCACAAAGGGTTTCGCATCAACAACAGCTTATATGCAATGTTACTTTTTTCAAAAGTGGGAAATCTAAGAGATACATCAGACTCTGAACCCCAAACACACACAGAAGTTAACATCATCTCTGATTACAGAGGAGGACATGAAAAATGAAACTCGTCTCATCATTTCCTCACCCTCATATCACTCAAACCTGTATTACTTTCTTTCTTCTATGGAACAGAATTGAGATATTTTAAAACAAGTCTTGAGGCTGGGACACGCCAAACCGACAATCGGCCTTCAGACAATTTTGGGCAGTTTTTGAGCGTCAGTTGGCATAGTTTTCCGGTGTGTTCCAAACCATTGGCTCTTGTTGCACGGCATGTTTTTTGGGGGGCCAATTCAGCATACTGAACCACCATCGGTGCCATCAGTGAGAGAGAACTCTGATTGGCTGTTCAGCATGGCGAAAGAGTCAGTGCATGGGAATAAAAGCGAAAGTGATGAAAGTGAGCAAAGAAGCCAAGATGGTACAAACAGTAGGCTTATACCTTTACATCATCTTATCCGAGCAATCGAATGCATGAATATTTTTTCATAATAACATGAGCTGACTGGAATAAAGAAAGTGATCAGTGCGATTGATATTCAAAATGGTAAGCAAGTGCTGCCTTGTATACCTGCAGTCCTAGTTTCAGTTTCCCTTTTTAAATGACGAAAATAGACTACTGAAACCTGCTGATATAGACAATATATTCACTTACATGCAGGCACAGAACACACACGCTAGTTGACGGAAGTCCTTTTGGTGTGTTCAAGACCAGCTTTTACAGCCAACGAGCGGTGACAACACTGTCAGGCGGTTTCACCACCGCTAGTCACTTTGACATCGGCTTGGTGTAGTCCCAAGGTATTAAGGCCACTGTAAGGCCGCAGTCACAGGCTATAGTGTTTTTGTCCATACAATGAAAGTAAATGGGCTTTGTCATTATGTCACATCTGTAAACATAAAGAAAGAGTCTCGGCTAGTAGGCTATATTGCGTGTGAGGATGTTGGAGGTGGAGATTTATCCTTTCTCACAGCACTTGATAATTACACTTATCAATTTGATGGCGGATCCAGAAAGGTTCAAACGACAATCACCAGTGACAACTAGAGATTCACCGCTGTAAAATGCAAAATAATTCAGTCAGACTTCGGAAGTGGCTACAGAAAAACAGAGACTAAAACCAGACCCATGCGAAAACAAGGATACATATCGGACATGACATGTAGTCACGCAATGCTGACATGTTAACATTACATTTGCACGGTTTTGTGTGATATGATAACTTATAAGCAATTGTTAGGTTTAATCAGCGCGATTTACTGCAATGTCAGAACCAGAACAAAAGTGGATGTTTCTTACTAGTTCAGATGACATTTTCCTGTGAAAATTCTTATGTTGGTCATACTTCCAAAAAGTAGAATCTGTGATTCTGAATGCCAGTATCAACACGGCGCGGTGATTGACAGCTGCACACTCTCCTCAAACATTGTGTTCATCCACGCAGTGCCATGTCGAGGGTGTTGAAGTACAACTCGTGTAAAGTTGATAATTCCGCGAATGACTGCAGATTTCAAACAGAGATGGCGACAAAGAGGAGGAAAAACTCTGGAGTTGTCGGAACAGAAACTTAAAATAAATTTCAGCTTTTTACTTCTGGTGATTGTAATTAGGCTTCAAAATAAAAGTGGAGTTTACTTGTGAAGATTATCATGAGAAACACAATGTGTAAGAATATTAAACTTTTGTTGGTCACAGAGCTTGTTTTTTTTTGCAATAATCCAAAAATCCAACTGAAAAATCTAGGGATGCTACGATCGATTGGCCGATAATCACATCCAATGACTTAATTAGTAGTCACTAAATCTGGCCGATCTCTTGAACCGATTGCAATTATTGACGTAAAACCGTAAAAAAAGGCCTCTCTGACGCACATGTAAACAGAATACAGGTTTTTGTACAATGTTCTGATTTGTAACTTCACAAAACATTAGTAAAACAATCACCGCATATCTTATTTAGAGCAGGTTGTGTTGATTCAAACAAGCCTACAAACAACATGATACGTAGATCTTGAGAAAATCCTCATGGAGCGACATGACATGCCGCTTGACTTAAAGCTTTAGGAGCTCTCGAGATACGATTGCTTCACGATCATGACACTGCGTTTTCCAACGTCATTTGAAAGTTCAACCAATGAAAACTGGATACGAATTTGTAGAGACCAATCGAACACTCTTTTACAGCTGGAGTGCCCTTGGATTGGTTTGACTGCTCCGATTGAAACATTTTGATTTACCGTACACCATATATATTAGGATTGCATAGCTAAAACAGCGCTAGAAGACTCATCAACCAGGAACATTACTTTAGATTGCTTTGAGATATCAGAACAAAATTTTGCCAAGATGCAGTTGATGTTTGTGAACAAGCCTTAGCTTGATTTTATGATCATGTCATGTATCCTTTCTAATATCATGTCAATCATTAACAATAGCAAAAATTACTAAATTGCATCACTTGGTCAAGGTTTTTTTTTTTTTTTTTTTGCAGTGTTGTAACATAAGAATCTCCAAACACATGATCAGAATCACTATTTTTTTTTCTTCAAAATATGAAAGGTTTTCTATACAAATGTACTTGATACATTTGTTATTTTTTTAACAACTTATAACATGAAATCATTAAAAATGCCTTCAGTGTAAGGGGTAAACAGTGACCGTCAACAGACAGCTTACCACTTTCATAAAGCTTGAATGATTGTGAACGGGATCAATAGACGAGCCACCTATTGTTTGTGGCTCGTCTCTGGTGGGCTCTTTAGGGTGGCATGTGAAAAGGATGTCAAGAACAAGAGCTCAGATTCACCTGCCTCACTGTACGTGTCCAGTCCAGCTGAGCGGTTTTCAAAAGCTGTTTGCTGCAGAGCCCTGATAAGATAGTAACAGACTGAGTGGAAACACCAGACTAAAGGTCTTGTGCAAAATAGATGAGATGGCTCACCCTGGAAAGACATTTCACGGAGATGCACATACACAAAACAAGACTCACAATACATTTGAGACATGTACACAAATAGATATCTAACGTTGAAAGCAAATTGAACTACAAATATGCTCGCCCTATACACCTTCAAGATCTTAATGATGCAGAGACTGCAGGTGTCTATTTATGAAAAGGCGCCACATCAATGGGTCTTATCTCAGACAAAGTAATAGGCATCTAAAATCTTTTATGCAGTAACCATAGAGCTTTTTCAGTTGTGGTACCATAGCTGTGCATTAGCATGGTAAAACTTCCCACAGTTGACTTCAGTCAGTCAGACTCTGAGGAGCCCACAGTGGCTGACCCCATTTAGCCGTCCTCGATCAACAAATCAAATGAGGCTTTCAAAGTTGCCTAATATCCTTAGGGCCTGGAAAGCTGCAAAGTGCACGAAACACACTAAGGGAAGTCTGATTTTCATCAGCCTTTCATTCGTGCTCTACTCTCTTTTGGCAGTTTGCACAGCATTGCTAAGCAATGAAGTGCGATGTGTGACCGGTATCAGTCATTTGCAGGGCAAAAAGCAAACAAGCTCTACATCAACAAGACACACCATAATGACCAACAGGCTGAAACATGTAATTTTAATACAAAGAGTAAGAACTGAACATCATTTCTGACAGGATTGGATGGCACCAGTGGCATGACAAATCAGTCCTGGGCCCATATGCAAAAAAAAAAAAAATTGGACACTTTAACACTAGTACAAAAACGTGAAGATTTTGCAAACTGCAGTCAACAGTTTTTAATTTTCTTAATAATATCAAAATATTACTGTTTGTAATGTATTTTTGATTAAATGCAGCCTTGGTAAGAATAAAATACTTGTTAATTAAAAAAATCTTACCAACCCTAAACAACTGAATGATAGTATTAGAGTTGTTCCGATTTCAATACTAGTATCGGAAAATGCCGCCGATACAAATAAAAATTCTGGAATCGGTATCGGCGAACGAGCTTCTATCCGCATACCAATCCGATACCATTTTATTAAACAATGTCTAGTTATACACGCTAACTTTGCTTACCGCTTCAAAACGGAGTATTAATTCTTCTTCGCTACTCTAAACAGTGGTTGCTTGTGGAAAAACAGGAAGTTCGTGCTGTTGCCACAAGCAACCACTGTTTAGATCAGCGAAGAAGAAACACGTGTGCGTGCGCCCTGGTATAATGTCCGCAATTTGGCTGCATTTCAGACTGGACCAACCAGCCAGTAAAACGGTCGACATGTCTCATATGCCATACTGCAATTTCGAGGGTAGAACAAGTATTAGCAACTTCAACACGAGTAACTTAAGCATTTGAAATCCCGTCAACCCACAAGAACGCGATGGCTGACGGAGGATGAGCCGCGTCAAAATCAATAATCTCTGAAAGCTTTATTCAAACGAGAGAAATGTTTTCAAAAGACAGCCAATGAACAATAAATATAACCAACAACATGAAAGTTATTGAGTTTATTATTCTGGATGATCAGTCGCAGTCAAAACTGAAATGCCGTTTATTTAACAAAATTGTTTATTGATCTTCAGTTATAAAGAGATTTATTTTCTTATATTATTCATATAATCTTTTTAGATTCCTAGATTTATTTGTTGCACTTTTATATATATATATATATATATATATATAAATTTTGTAAATCTAAAATACCTTTTTTAGTTTACAGTATTAGATGTGTAGCTGCATTTTAAGTAGTTCTTTTTCATTTAAATAATTTTGCTATGAAATGTAATTCAGATAATAAAAATACACTCTAGTTCGCTGTAATACTCTATGTATTTGTTCATGTTTAATTTAGGGTTAAGTTTGAAACACACCATAATAATTCTATCAATTCATACAGTGCTAGAATAAATTGCAGCTGAATAGATATTGTACACACCCAGGTATCGGATCGATATTCGTGTATCGGCCGATAGCCCTGAGTCTAGGTATCGAAATCGGTATCGGGAAAGAGAAAAAGGGTATCGGATTCGAACATCTCTAGATAGTATATGAAATGCAGAAAATGAAGCCTATTTTTAAACATATAACTTTATGATATGATTAAAAAAATCATTATTACTATAATGTGAAAAAAAAAATTCAACCAACAAAAAAAAAATCTGCTTGGTTTGAAGCAACCACTGTCGTCAAGCCCTCGACAGCAGCTACACCTACCAACCATCAATCTCCATGCAAGAGAACACACACATAGATAGACGCAGCTAGTGTCACACAATCAAATGCTAGCTCTTCTAATGGGAGGAGCCTTGTTATGCATCGTGATGTCATTCAGTCCCTAGCGCTTTCCTCAAACAAGCCATCTGAAGTGAAGCATTGTGTTGACAGACATTACGTTATATGTGCTTAGTGGACTGAGCAAACCATTTGCTGAACTCTGGGTAGACCGAAGCTCTACAAACCATGCATTGAATTATTTGCAACGCAAGATGTCAAAATCCCTTCTGGCTCTATGTTTACATATGCCAACCCTTCCTACATAAACGTGGTTGCCTTGAGTGCACCTACAAAGCCAAACATTAAAAGCTTCAGAACAGACTGTTGTGAATGTGCTGCTGATGGCAAAAAACGAAACATAAGGGAGCATATCAAATAACCTTCAGCTTGGCGTCACATGAGTCTCTCTGCCAGTAACACGAGATTGTGGAAGTCCGAGTGCAGCGTGGCTTTTATTCTCCGTTTTATCCAGCCATTTTTTCCTCAGACTGGTCATGGTGAATCAGAGCAGACAGGTGGAAAATGACCATCTAGACTTTTACGATGAGGAAGTGCCAACCAAATATGAGCTGTCATGAATTATAGCAGTGCTGAATGTTAAACAAAAGAACCTGAAGGTTTCTCTTTAATCAGACAGCCTCGTCTTTCTCATGTTCTTTCATCCCTCATGTTTTCCTTTGGAAATCTCGCTCATTTTCTTCCTCGTATCTGCAAACCATGTGTTTCTTTATCTACAGCAGGTACCATACAGGCCAGAGGAGATATACTTCCCTCCTGACAGCTTGGCTTATGATCTCTGTATCTTGAAGGATACAGTCCGACCTTGAGTGACTTCTGATGAATTATCTCTGAATGCACAGCTACACTGGATAAATACAAATTTAGGAACATAATTGGATAGGCCTACTTATAGGCACAGATGGGTCTCATTCCAAACACAGAAATTCAAAGGCACCAAATCCTCAGTGCATTTCTAATGCGGAGACATGAGCTGGTTTACAAGAGGATGTTGTTCAACCTTAGGGGTGTTATCACAATCAAACCAATTAAGCCAATCAATCCTGACAATCCACATGGGTCCATTGGGGGTAAGTAACACTCCTGTATCAGTCTTTAAAAGAGCAGGAAGGAAGCACATGGCACCAGTCTGCTGGCACGCTCAAATCGATAGGCCAGAGTGGCAGGAATTCTTTCGTAGGATCTCTTCCAAAAGGAATTAATATTCAGATGGGAGAACACACGCTGCAAAGCTGCAAGAGTGTTCAAACATACATGCCCAAGTCATTTATAAAGGGAAAAAGGTATTTTGTGTGCATAATTATTAGCTAATAAAGTGACAAAATCATTAATCACTAAATGGAAGCCAAACTTTACACTAAACTCGGGAAGCAAAACAAAGCTGATTGTTCAGTAGCAATAATATAAAATGTAAAAGTAGCAATGCACAACATTTTAGCCACTGAACATTTTATGCTGAAAACCTAGAAGCCAAGAGTCACATTATTTCAAGTAATTAAAACATTATAAATATTATAAACAAAAATATTTATTTAATACGAAATAATATTGTTCGTAACGTTGTATGTTGGCTTTTAACGGCATGTCAGATATAACATTTCTAATGTTAAAAAATATTATACATGGAAGAGAGAAAATTCAGGTACAATTACATTAATATAATTTATACAGTTACTCAGGGTGCGAACTACTGGGGGAGCTAGGGGGAACTTGGCTCCCCTTAATATGGCATGGGCTCCCCTGAAAACAGGATTCCTGAAATTTTGGGGGGTCTCAAAATATATTCACAAAGTTTTTTTTGACGTGCAATTTCAGTATTATTTGTAAAATATCAAAAATATTTTTAATTTGTGCATGACGGCGTTTTAAACCTAATTCACTTCAATAAAGATAACTATACATGCTATTCTTGTCATGAGCATCAAGGTATGGTGGCGCTGCAGTGCAAATTCCAATCATGTTTAATGCATGTTAACTCAAAGATTCGTAGAAAAAATATAAACGTTGGAGGCCATAGATCTGTGCAAGTCTTTGAAATCCATTCTGTGTTAAGGTAAGGCACATTATTCCCAATTATGTGTTGTGGCTGGGTTTGTTATAGGTCTGCTTGACTCTCGATGTCTTAGGCCTAATTAAACGAAGGAATTGTGGTATTCTTCTGTAGCCGACGAGTAATTTAAACCTTGTTCAGGTGAACTCAAACACAGCCTATTTATAGACTATTTGTGGATGGCTGCTGTTTGACTTATCAACTTGTTTCAATACGGTGAATCCTGTATATAGTGCTTGCATACATTTGTAGCTGTTATGTATCTTTGGAAGTCCTTGAAATGAATGGGTTTCATAGTGCCGCGCATTGCGCATTCTGTCTGAAAGGCGCTTAAATCCTCTGCACGCGCAAGTGCACGAACACCAACCCCCCACCCGAAAAAAAAAGGGCTCCCCCAAAGGACACGGTATAGTTCGAATACTGCAGTTACTTGAAACAAACAATATATCAGCATTTCAATCTGAGTAATATATACCGTATTAGTGCATCAATACGTTTAAAAAAAATTATGTGCCGTCAGGTTCAGATAAAGTGATTCGGGCTTCAAAGTGAAACAGACGGTTCTTGGATCATTCTAAAGTGAGGTTTATTTTGTGATAATGACCACCTTTCTGTATATTACCCTGCTAATTGTATGACTACCTGCCAAAGAATTTTAAAAAAGCATGTAATATTGATTTGAAATCACAATTTTGATAGAAAGAAGACACTACAGAGTAATAAAGATATGAAACTAGGCTAGCACAGCTAAGCAGGAAACTGGTCGGTCAGTTAGACCACAGAATGATGTGACTGACAGATAAGTATCAAGTATTCCTGAAAGTCATGTAATAATACAGGTAGAAATATTAGAATGCATTAGAATGTTCTTCATCACCATGTTGTGTCATAAGACAAGGAGCAAAACATTTATCCAATGATCAGGAATGTGCCTGAAAACAGGAAAGGGGGCTTCCTGTGTTTTCAGGTAACGCCTGGAATCCCAGGACATTGTCTTCCAGCCACTTAGCCACTGGAAGTGAAAGGAAAGGGTGGAGAACTGCCAGATACCTGCCTTCATCTCCTGGGAAACACCAGTTTGCCACACTCTACCGACTCAAAATATTCAGATGACTTATTGTATCAGCATGCTCTTTTGAAAGATCTACAGAGACAAAGGCACCTTTGAACCAGCCTTGTGAGAGCAAGCGAAGCAGGGGCCTGGTACATCAGAGTTGAGCATATAAAACTCTTGTGACTACAGTGAACTCAATTCAGCGGACTCTCTAATTAAGACGCTTTTCAAACTGAGCGTTCAGCACCGCAGGCAACTGTTGGTGTGGAGTACCTGGCACTGCATCAAACTTGATGAGGACCTTGACTAGGCAGCATGTGTTCACATCACTACTCATCACTCTTTGTGACAAAAATCACTGAAAAACTGTCACTGTCCCAGTTGGTTCCTCAGGAGTTCATGCTAAAAAGATACGCTCTGCATTTTCCTGTTTCCAGCTAAACTTTAATAAGCTTAGACACAAGGGTCTTTCTCCAATTAAATGGCATGAAGTGAGCATCCACAATCCACATTAAACGGGGGCTAATCCCCATCTATAAGGTGCTTAATAGACTGAAAATCAGGGATTATTAGAGAGGCAAGTCAAGGACACATTAAGTCACTGAAACGCAATTAAATCTGACTTTGAGTGAATTTTAGACAGAACTTTGGATGTAGAAATGCAAACAAGAAAACTGGACACAGCTGCTGCTCTACTGACCCATAAATGCATAGCATAATGGAATCATATCAGTTATGGGTCAATACATATTTTTTTATTATTATTTATTGGCATCAAATTTGTATATACACTATAGTAAGTTTGGGGTTATTAATTATTTCTAAAAATTTATTCAGCAAAGATGCAAAAATGTATATCAACATGACAGTAAAGACAAAAAATAACATGTCATGACCGTTTTCCACCCAAAAAAGTATTAAATATGGAATATTAAAGCGTTTTCAGCATTGATAATAAGAAATTGACACTAAATTAGCATTTAAGAATGAATTTCTGAAAGATCATGTGACAAATTGGAGTAATAAAGACAAGATTGGTATTTTACACTAATGCCCTGTTTTAATATAGTTTCTGATGAAATAGAAAGGTTAAGATTGAAATTTGGACATGCTGCTGGTCCGAGAGTTTTTGGTTTCTGTGGTTTATTAGACTATTAATTTTATACACTATCACTATTAAAAGTCATTTTTAGCAAAACAAAATGAATATCCATTTTTCATATTGTAGTACATTCTAATGTTGTGATGCCAAAATCAAATACATATATAATATATTGTGACAGTTTTTTCAGTATATATATATATATATATATATATATATATATATATATATATATATATATATATAAGGGCTGTGAAACGATTAATTGACATTCGAGAATAAAAGTTTGTATTTACATAATATATGTGTGTGCGTGTAGTGTGTATAATTATTTTGTGTATATATATATATATATATATATATATATATATATATATATATATATATATATATATATATATATATATATATATAAATACACACAAATGCATGTATATATTTAAGGAAAATGTGTTATTAATATATCAAATATTTATATATAATATTAATTTTATATAAATATATATAAAGTATATACATGGAAATATTTCTTAAATGTATACATGCATGTGTATGTATTTATATATATTATATATAAAATAATTATACACACACACATATTACGTAGACACATACTTTTATTTTGGATGCGATTAATCGTTTTACAGCCCTAATATATATATATAAATCAGAAAATAGCAAAAAAAATAAATAAATAAATAAATAGAAAAAACTAACTTGAACATACAGATCAGAAGTAGTGGAAACCATGATGTTCTGCCTTCTGACCGTAAGTCCACACGGAAATGTTTTGTCATCACTGAAACAAACGGCCATGGTCAAAACAAGTCCATGAATAGGCAAGTTGGCATGGAAAACATTATTCTTAACAGATACATAAGGGAAGTGTGTGGGAGAGAAGCCGAACAGCATCCTTATTGAGCTATTTCAGCTCTGGAATGCTGTGATGAACGCACTGGTGCCGGTTGCTCTGGAATTCTGGAATCCAGTCCACTGAGGTCATTCTCAGAATGGTCTGCTTACATCACAGCCCCAGCCCTGTCTGCTGACAGCTACAATGAACGAACGAGCGGCTCACGGCGGGTGGAGGGGAGGTGGCGTGGCAGGGCGCACATCCTGAGCCGCCCGCCGCGAACACAATCCCACTATTCACTCCAGCCCCTCCCCACCCTCTCTCAGCTTCCTCTACAAGATTAAACACATCTAAGCAGCAACTTCACAAACATTCATCAGCATTCACTTTCATCCACCGTGGCAGAACCGTCCCGTACCTTTTCATTTTCAGTATGAGGGACATGACGTAAGAAGCTTGGTGGATGTAGGCAAACTTTTTGAACCTGCAGGCCCAAACAGATGCTAAATCCGACAGGACAACCTACGCACCCGCCAACCCCGAGCTTTGTGTAAACGAAAAGAGGAAGTACATTTATAGATTTAAAATTTTTTACTTGCATAACTCTAGGCAGCAACAACCCTAAAAAGGGTCCCAATTCCTGAATAGACTGCCTAATGCAATTCAACCCCCCAATTAAAGCACACAAACACCATTTACAATGGACACAATTGGGCCTTGTGGGAGGAACATGAACTATAACAGAACAGTTATGTTATTAGTTTCCCCAGACATAAAACATTGAGCTATAAACAGAGAAAAAGACTTCCCAGGAATCCCAAGTCACTGAAACGAAAGCCCCCGCTCCGCTGATTATTTCAAAACCACGATTCACTTCCACTCTATCTGAGAAAGTGATGTTGAACATGACGAGCATGTAGCTGCCGTGGTCATTTAATTATGGATGATATGACATCCCTGCTTAAGCCAGTTTAATGTGAAGAGGTCTGACTGCTCTCTGACTCTGTAATGACTCATTTCTGTCTCACTGTGAGTTTGGGATTACACCAGTGGGACTTTAGTGAGTTAAAGACAAATACCAAAGAAACAAAAATGATGTCATATGGTGTTGGACAGCACATGACTGCAGAAAATGTGCAAATTCTTAACGCATTACAACAACAACACTGAATCACCATTTCAAAAGATGTGTCACTCTCAAAATAATGATTCTTGATCAAATTGGGAATTGCTCCTTGAACATGTCAAAGAGAGCTATGCAGATAGAAAATTATTAAATGATACATTTATGGCCCTTTTTTGTAGCTCATTGTAATTGCGTGTGGGGAAAACGCTGGTAAAATGCCTCTATTTTTCCAGCTCTATGTGCAAAAGAAAGAAAGCCAATCGTAAGGATTTGGAATGAATAACATGACTGAGAGTAAATTGGTAATAGTGCAAATTGTGACACTTTATTTTTAGGAGTACTTAACCTTTAATTTGTTGGGTGATTTTTTAGTTCAGCTCAGAATTAATGGAAAATGTAATGTGGCAGTAGGTGGACAGAACTAGATGTCCTGTCTTTCATGTGAAGTCCCTGGTTTCGACTTACATCCTTAAATAAGAAGACAACAGGCTGCCATGACAACAGCTCCTGGCAACACGTCTATAGGGTCTAAACAGCCTTAAAGAAGCTTTATTCAACAACACAATCAGTAACCATGGCTTACTATTATTCAGTTTTGTAAATCAGAATAAAATGGTCCAAATTAACAACCCCTCATTAAATCTCCACCTGAAACCACGACAACACATTTTAATGTTGGTCAAAAATGCGATCAAACCTATTATAGCTATGAGACAAACATCCACAACCAGATCAACATTTAAAGTTAAACCTGTTAACCTGTAGAACCAGGATTTTCTCCACAGCCCTTCCTTTAACCACAAATCATAATACACACAGATTTGAATCCATCATATATCATGCCATTAAATCACATTAAAAGCAGTAACAGTAAAAGTGTACTACATAAGGCACATTATATAATGTATTAGCACATGAGACCTTTAGAGTGAATCTTTTTAAGTGTCTAGAATAAGTCACAAACAGGAAGGAAAATATTTGTTTCTATTAGAGCTGTGCTACTATGGCAAGCCATTTTAATATTTATTCCAAACAACTCATTATTTGTGGTGCAGGTATGACATCACTTTGTAGGCTAAAATGCAGAAACGAGTCCGAATTTTAGCACTTCCGGTTCCATCACCCAGAAGTCAATGTTTTTTTTTATGGAATTTTGGTTAAATGGCTGAAATAAGGTCTGTTGTGAACACAAGCTCAAGAAACTTTCATGTTTTACTCTACGACATAAAATACATCATTATTAGCCCACTCAGGATTTTTTAAGCTGTTACCGTCTTGAAAAAGGCGGTTTCTAGCCTGAGTTCGTCAAACTCATATTCTTATCAGAATGTGAGTCTGATACTCAACTGGACAGACCTACAACCAATCAGAGCAACACAGTAAGTGATGTATGTTGAGCTTCGCATAGTTGTCAAAAGCAATCAACTGCACGCACAATGGAAGTAGTAAAATGAGTGTTGCTTCTTTCACTTGGTCCTCAGAGTGCGACTAATGACCACAGGGTTTTCATTGCACACCATCTTCTTAGAGACCATCGGAGAGGGCTGATAAATTTAACTTTTGGGAAATCCCGTAGGAAGGACGGCAAAAATTTTCCGATCGACAAATGCCTTGATTGCAGTTCTCTCGATTTTTTTTTTACAACAGATGCAATAGCGGAATCTATCTCAATTCTTCAGCTGCAGTCAACTTTGAAGGAAACCAGTTCAACCCAAGTGCTCTTTGATAACGTGATGATTATGTAACAGCAGATCATCTCTCCATCATTGTATAACGTAAAGCCCACCCTGGCCATTTGATTGGCCCGAAGATTTCTGAACCAATCAGAACTACTCCTCAATGGATTCGAGTCCAGACTGAACTTCCCGACCAAAAAATGTAGTGGGCGGGGAACGGGCTGGTACCCAGGCTAGGCTTTGCTAACGATTGGCTAAACTAGCCTACATCATCAAGCAGAAGAGTCCACTGGCCTTTATTTCGAACTAGGATGTATTCCAAAAGACACAGCTACAAAAACAAACAAACAAATTAATAAGTACTAATATACAAATTATAGGTTTTAGAAAAAAAGGGAACCAGCTACAATTGGAATTCATTCTAGTTGAAAGTATAATTAGATGGCAAACAATGCTATTTGTCTCAAAGCAGGTACTTGTCGGTATCGAAACTGAAAAGTAGCAAAAGAATAAATGAAGAGTTCAGATGCAAAAGCCTCTAAGTGCCATTTGAAATTTTCTTCTAAAATGATCATTTTTATCAAGCTTGTAATTTCACTTAAATGGCAATGAAGATTACCTATTAATTGTTATTTAAGTGAAATTACTGAACTTAAATATACAAGCTTGATAAAATTTTTGAAGAAAATTTCAAATGGCATTTAGAGGCTTTTGCATCTGAACTCTTCAAATACTAGAATGATTGGTGACTAATTGAATAAAAGTGGATATTTACCAATAATCCACAAACAGAAATGTTTGTCAGCGATATCTATATTTATTGGGTATGTAACTTTTGATCGACTAAGTACTGCTAAAGACAATTAAAAAAAGAAGGGGGATTTTAACACCAAGTCAGTGGCCTGTGCCCCAGTTCCATGAATGTCCACAAACTCCCCTTGAAAAGGAATAGGCTAAATATCAGATGGCTTGCCATAAACAGTCCTGCTATCTGACAATGCTTCGCTAAACATAAGACTTAATTCCCTTCTGTACTAAGAATCATCGAAAATAAAACCACAAATCGTTCAGTTACTTAATGTATTTAAGTGCAGAGTTATCTTTAAATTGTGATTCATATCACCGATGTGTTAAGTTGAACAGAGAGACTGAAGACAGCGCGGCCACTGAATATCACTTACCGTACACCCGCACCGATCCCTGCTGCTGGCAAAACGAGTCCATCAAAATCTCGTCGACCACTGGGTCCAAAGAAAACATGCCTCCCTGAACTGAGTCCACGTCCCCAATGGTTACTGAATCCGTCTCCATGCTCGATACACCAGTTCACGGTAACGTCCAGGTAAAGACTCCAGTCCGGTGGATTTCCACACGCGTGGCTGGAGAACCTCAGTCACAATGTTTTCTGTTCGTTTGTGTTGGTATGGAATCACTGAGCTTAAAACTATACAGCTAAAAATGGTTTAAATAAACCCACAATAAACTAGCGACAGTCGTATGAAAATGTTCAAACTAAACGTTTTTCCATTTTCTTCTTTTCAAAGTCGGAATACATTATGCACGCGAGACTCTAGTCTGTGTTTACATTACACTGTACCTAACGTTACGTTGTCGGCAATCAAATACAATAAAACAAGGACATACTAGTAAAATAAAACTTTGATAGTGTATAAAAAAACTTATCAAAGCCAAAAAATACGAAAGTGCTAAGTTTTCTTAACCCGAAGCAGCAGGCAAAATTAAAACAAAAACAAGCAACAGCACTTAGCGTTATATTGGGAAGAACTGCTGTTGCTGGCCCGTGTCCATGAGTCAGGTCGTGGAAACAGCAGTAATAATTGAATGAATCCAGGCGACGGGTTTCCTGGATCGACGGCAGGAGTTTACTGCATTGTCCTTGCGGCAAAGATCATCAAAATAACAGCAAGTATCTGTTTATTGTTCTGCCGTCCACTTAAAGTGTGACTCGTTGTTTGGGACTCCCTCCCTTCCTCCCTGTCCTGTGGTGAGGAGGACAGACAGCCCTTTTTCACACTTCAAAATCCAGACCGCTTTTCCACCTCAATCACATGCCATTGCCTGTGCGCTGGGATTCAGGGGAAACTAGAGGATGACCGAGAGTATAGATCGATACATATAATGTTTTAAACCGCCTCAGTCCGGCTTTACTACCTGTAAATTGTAGACGTTTTTTTACACATTAAGTTCAGATATACATAATGTATTTGTTGAACGTGAAAGAGGACGAATTGAGACTTTGACAGCATCGATCGACATTGTAAGACAGATGTGGACTGATGATCGAGTCTGAGATCTGCTGGTTAATCAATCTCGTGCAAAAAAATCACAAACGTTTTTCTTTTCGTTTCTTTTGATATTGCTAATAGGCTTAGTATTTAGTTCTAAAGAACATATTTTGGAGCCATAACCCAGATTGAAAAATATATGTAATCTATTCAATATTGGAGATATTTACGAGATGATTTGGCGGAACATGAAATGCGGCCTTTGTCTCCCTCTATTGTTCATTTAGAAAAAGTAAAATGCATGTTCTACAATTGAATGTAAATTATCTATTTTATTTTAATAATACAATTTACAATGTTGCAATGATCTGTCAGGAATCACACAATATTCATCGAAGGGCTTAATTATTAACCTTAAAAAAGACTAAATGCAGAACATGTATTGAGTAAATGAAACAGACCGTTTTATTCATGTATGTATTGTCATTAAACTACATTCCTCTGTGCAATGTAGTTCTACTGCTTCCTTGTATTCGTTGCGCCTTCAGCTGTGAATAAATAAGACACAAAAACTTAATTTTTAAAAAGTAAAAGACATCTAGAAGAAAAAAAAAACATATTTGGCAGAAATGTACTGGGTTCGATGAAAAAGAGTAAAGTAATTATGTGCTGTTTGATAAAGAAATCAAGTATAATAGCAAGTTGTTAGCCTATATGCAAATCATATAAATCAGATATAGCACATACTTACATTTTGTGTTAATCTTGAGCAGAATAGGTCCCAATATGTCTTCGAGGTGCTTCTCCTGTTCAATAAAGTCTTGAATTGTTGCATTTTTGGTGTTGTGTATCCAGTTTGATTTTGACGAACAGATGTTTATACACATGTTCTATAGCAACATACAAACAGTGATTAGACAATGTGTACTTTTGGGTTTAGCAAACCCAGTGTTAGACAATCTGAAACTATTTCCCTATGAATTATGAATTACCTTCTCCTCCTTACTGAGCTTTCCTTGAATTTTCTCTTGATCAGCGATAGTGTCTCTGACTTCTTGTATTAATGCTTGCAAACTTTGTTTGGCCTCTGCTTGGAGAAAAAAAATCCTCAGCATTAATCACAACCAGATTTTATGTGCTGAAATATTTCACTTTCTCACCAGCCCATGCCAGATACTCTGCGCAGTCCAGTTTGTCATAACGTCGGGCCACATCAACAGCCTTCTCTCCGCGGAAATTGGCAGCTTGAAAATCAGCGTTGAGCTCAATCAAAGTTTTCAAAGTGTCCAGCTGACCCCACATGGCAGAACAATGCAATGGTGAATAGCCTGCAGTGAACCACATTGATCATTTCTTGACAAACTGTTCTTCAGTGCAACAGCTTAAACAGTCTCAAAAAATAAAGGTTCAAAAAGTGAATTTTCATGGCAATGCCATAGAAGAACCATGTAAATACTGACAAACCACCCATACCGAATAGGATGTCTAGCCTACTTCATACATTTCTCCCCAAAAAAATAAATAAAAATTCTGATTCAGCAAGGTGAAGGCTACAGTCCTGAGTTTACCTCTAGCTCCGCTCATTTGTTACTGGGGTGATAGAGCGTATAATGGCACTGTTCTAATGGCACCAAGTAGCAGTGCTTCGCCTTCAGAGAATATAATTCCCAGTATTTATACAGGATGTCTGTGTCTCATGTGCCTGTTTTTTGTACACTCTGTGACTATACAAATCACATAATGTAAATAGGAAAACGTTTGCGTTATTTTGTCACTTATTTGGATTAGTATGCTAGCTGCAACCATTTACATCCAGTCTTTGTGCTAAGCTAGGATAGCGGTGGGTGCGTCAAAACAGACTTAAAGCACGCACGGAGATGAAAAGGTATGTATGGACTTATCTAACTCTGGGGGATAAGGTGAATAGGCTAAAGTCCCCAAAAGTCAGAGTGTTCCTATAAGTTAAAGGGCTAAATAAACTTTTCCAATTTAAATGACCTTCTGTGCAACGAAAAGGGTCAATGGGTGTTACAAGTTCTTCGTTTAAGGGATAGTTCACCCAAAATGCTGTCATACTATGCTGTCAGAAATTCAATAAAATATAATTATCCACTACAGAGGACAAAAGTAAGGGGATTTGTACAGCTGATTATGTTAAAAACATCTACAACAACCTTTACTGCAGTAGTTCAATTAACAAGCAATAAGTATTTTTCCTTCGCTAATGACGTTAGCCTACCCCGCACTGTGACTTCATTGACGTTAGCGCCACCGTTCTGCACGAGCTCGCGCACGATGCCGCTCCGTCCTAACGTACAAGCTACAAACAGTGCATTCCGTCCCACCTCATCTTTTTCCCACAAAATATTCTCCGTTAGTTTACTATCGGTGGCTAAAATACGCGTAAGTCCCTCTATATCACCATCTAAAGCACATAAAAGTACAGTTTTCTCCTCAGCTGATCGCATTATGACTTGAGGAAGAGGGACTTTGTGCAGTGCGTGTCTTGTCTCTATGGCAACCGGGCAATCATTTTGGTCATTATTTTCACTGGCCACTAGATGTTGCTGCTGCTTCTTTTATGAAATAAGAAGTGGTGAGAATCTGAGAAAGAAGATGCTAAGAAGAAAACAAGCACATAGCATCAACTCTTATTTTTATCTGTAATTATCTATATAGAAATCAAAAACTTGTAGGCCTATATGTAATCTCAGCCAGGAATATGTACATAGAACAGACGTTATGGATCATTATACAGAACAGACTTACATAAAGAGACAGGCTAGCCTACTGACAAAAATTGGACTGATATTGAAAAGGAAGATCATAATCAAGATAAAATATGTATTTTAAGTCATTTATTTTGATTCTTCTCAATAAAAGTATTGAAAAGTGAATTCTCAAATCAATGATGTGTTAGTATCAGTTAATGTACTAATCCACTTCATTTAGTATTCACATCATGTTTTCAATGAGAGGAAGAGGGGAAATTATGAGGAATAGGGAGATATCTTGTGGTAAATTTGTTATATTTCATTTAAAGGGGAAAAAAATCATATGATGCTTTTAAAGGTTATTTCTCTTGTGATAAGCAATGGAAAGTCATCTGACACAGGGAAATAGGCCAAATTCTGTTGTAAACACGTGATGGCATTGTACATTCCAACAATAACTTCCTCATTTAGGTAAAACCAGGAACGTTAATTGTTCAAATATAGCTAACGACAAGTTAAAATACCTGAAGGCTATTGCAATTCTGGGTTAGAACTCAGCATTGTTTTCCATCATTAGCACTATCAGATCATTAAACAATATGACACAAGGATATGTGGCAGAACTCTATTAGAGAGAAACATCATTTACTTTCGGATATAAGTGACATCATGTCATGCCACAATGGCATTGGCATTGCTCAAGGCATGGAGCGATCACATTACAGAGGAAGAGAGAGTGTGTGTTAATGGTGGTGTGTTAAGAATGTGGAATGAATGGATTCGTGTCAAAGGTTCTGACTCAGATTTTATAGTCTGCTTTCAAGTGTCCACTCCTGACCTGTGCAAAAGTCCTGCTCTGTCATTGAAGTCTATTTGTAGCATGTGTGTGTTCAATGAATGACATGACTGTATTTCCAGTTGCTCTATTTTAGGCCAGAGGAAATTTTTTATGATGCTGGTCTGTAATTAGGAATATTGGGAACAGGCAAATGAAAGGGAAAGGAAAAAGGAATAGCAGTATCAAATGGAAATATGTGAGTCAAGCTTGAGAGAGATACATGGAAGACAGGTGTTAATATTAGGCCTACGTTTCAGTTATAGTCTAATTATGTAGTGAAAAACTGTGGCATGCTTTTATATAGCTTTTTTATTTTATACAAATGAAGAGTTCGGATGAAAAAGCCTCTAAGTGCCATTTGAAATTTTCTTCTAAAATGATCATTTTTATCAAGCTTGTATATTAAAGTTCAGTAATTTCACTTAAATGGCAATGAAGATTACCTATTAATTGTCATTTAAGTGAAATTACTGAACTTAAATATACAAGCTTGATAAAAATGGTCATTTTAGAAGAAAATTTCAAATGGCATTTAGAGGCTTTTGCATCTGAACTCTTCAAATATTTGATTTAATTAAGTTTAATTTTATCCATGAGTCTAAACCACTGAGTCGTATAGTGTCGCAAAAAGTGTATAGGGTTTATTTAATTGCATTTTAATTGCATTTTACACACGCTCTCTTGCTTGCTTGTAATAACCTATTAGAACTATCAGATACTTGCTCACTAGACCACTTAACCATTTCAAATTCTCAGTTATGGCGAGATGAACGTCTGGCTGTTTTCACCATTTAAAGTGTGGACTGTCAGCATCTGTACTCAGAGCCAGTAAAGCCTGTGCTGTCATGCTTCACTTCTCCAAAACAGAAAAACAACATCTGTGCTTGTCTAAGGAGTACTAGCTAATGTGCCTGGGGCTGTCTGAAGCCTCAGAGATTTCACTGATAGATGCCATAATATAGCAAACACTTGTGGCTAAAATACAGTAATTCTTTGCATTTATGTAGGTTGCGGCTGCTTGCATCAGCCCTCCTTTGTCCTCCTTTTGTAACTGCACTCTTTTAATTTTACGACTTTATATTGACCGGCTTGGTCCCAAGGCTAATCATAGTGGATTGAGAATCAACACAGTCTTGTATTGCTGTGTAAGTCCATTACATCATCTTATTAAAGTCACTGAGCTCCATTTCTGCCAATCTGTCCAAGAATGTAATTTAGGCTAAAGCTGTTTGGAGCGACTGAACGAAAGACCTTCGATCAGGAATGAAAAAAACTTTCATTTAGCTTCATCCTAAATGAAGAGCTGACCTTCTGCCCTATTAATCTAAAATAATCTCTCTTGATGTTATATTCCACGTTCTTTCGTGTCTTTTTTACGCTTTTGCCTTGAAATTAGTAATCGGGCTCAGCCTGACCTAAATTCTGCAAACACAGAACACTAAAAATAACCCTGTTAGAAGACTGGGTTCAGGAAATGAGTAAAAGGCTTTCGGGTCCTGAAGAGTCCAATGATGTCCGCCGCTTTACAGCGACTCATCTACACTGGATTACAGCCTGACGTCTTGGTGACGTCTTCCACTGCAAGAGATCCAAAGAGAAATACTATTTTTCTAAGCCGTTATAGGGCGATAATGGGGAAGTTTCAGTCTTTATGTTTGTTTCTGCCAACTCATAATGTTAAATTTCTTCTCTTCCTGATACCTCAGCCACACCTGTTTAAGGAATACAGGTTTAACCGCTTTGTAAGTGTTGAGTATTCACATTCTTTAAAGCATTTAATACTTTAAAGGCCGTGATGCAACCAGTCTGGCAGTTACTTACACTCACCCATATAACTTATCATGTTTCGAAATGACATTAAGATGACCTAAGTAATAGTACTATGTGTGTGGTTTAGGAGTGGGAATTCTTAGTATTATTAGTATCAGGTGTAATTTAAAGCTTAATTAACATAACAGGTTAAATCAGATCTAAAAGAGGCATTTTTTTGGCTCTTGGTCTGAATGCTGGCATAAGTATTGATGAGATAATGATAGGATAGATGGACAGCTGGATATACATTACTGTCAACATTTTGATGCTGCATTTGATGCTGTTTGTTCTATTTGAATACATTTGAAAGTGTAATTAATTTCTGTGATGACATTACTCCAGTCGTCAGTGTTCGCATGTATCCTTCACATGAAACGTTCCTTTTTATTATCATTGTTTTAAAGGGTGATGAACTGAGATATCAAATTTTCCTTGAGCTTTTGACATCTAAGAGGTCATCATATTATAAGAATATCCTGTAAGTTTCAGAACTTGAAAATGCCCTTGTTAGTCCAATTATTGACACCAGTCTCAGCAAACAACTAAAGTGGGGAACTATGACGTCAAAGAGGATAAAACACCACCCCGCCAGGAGAAGATCAACGCCTACTTCAACACGGCCGGTTTAGCCCTGCCCACCGATTTGCGCATTAGACGCATAGCGAAAGAACATAGATTCCTATCTCGTACCTTCAGTGCGAGATGCCCATAAAAACCTAGCGTTTTTGAGCTAAACGAGGGTAGAAATAGCCTATTACTTATTAATTTGGATGGTTTTAAATGCAAAAACGAAGCGAACATCATATGTTAACCTCAGACAACAATATAGTACAATTTAAAAAGCCAGTTCATGACCCCTTTAATGTAAACCATGATACATGTTTACATATTTCATGGGTGTACATAGATCTTGTGTAATGCATCCTTGCTGAACTAAAGTATACATTTCTTTTTTAAAATTAGTGCTGTCAAATAAATTAATCGCATCTAACATACACATTTGTAAATATGTGTGTGTGTGTGTGTATACATTTTTATTCTAAAAATAGGATTTTTTGTGTACTTAAAAAAAAGAGTCTTTCTAATGTTTTACATGAAATTTTGATTGGTCATAATAACCCTATAACTCAGAGTGGGACCCTGTGATGCTTTTCAACAGGGTAGGAAATTCTCTGGTTATGCACCTCAGTATCTTGTTGATCATCACTCTGGCTTTGGTCATGCGATGACTTTAGTTACATTTGTTCAAAGTCTTTCTTTGTTAAACTCTTTGAAGTCCTAGATGATTTGCATAGTCTTGCATAGTCACCATCATATGTATTCCTGTAATCAAACAGCAGGTACTAGGCTCCAAAAGTCCACACTGAATATCTGAATTCTTTTTAAATTGGGGATAAACAGAATACTGTTAACTTTGGAAAGTGAAAATTAACATTTTCAATTTGAACAAGCAACGTTATGACAGAGAAAACATTTAAGATGCACTTTACGATTCCTAATCAACTGTAAGCAGATCTATGGCATTTATGTTCTTTAGGTAAGAAATACTTTCAGAATATTTAATCTTTACCATTGAATGTTTTTGTGTGTTACATTATAAAACATCACATCAAATCAATCTGGAATTAGTTATAGCTAGTGGAAGTAGTTGACACCACTTTTGATTTAACATGTCTGCAACTCTCACAAGGTCAAACCATGTGACCCACTCAATGGAAAAGAAAGTGGTTGGAAAAACAGTTGTACTATTTTAGTCTACAATGATGATGATCTCACTTTGCAACCACAAAAGTCAACAGGAAGCTGACATATCAGAAAAAGGCCATGCTGCATAGAAACAATCCAACACAAGGAAACAACAGTACACAAATAATTCTGAAAAAAAGAGGCTGTAAACAAACATTGTGTTTCACGAACACAGGGTGTCTTATGGTGAGAAACGTTTCCACAGGATGCATCTATAAATGGATCATGCGTTAAGCTAACTGTGTGTAACACGGTTGAACATACATAAACATTTCTTTCCAGTGAGATGAGAGGCGCACTCTGTTGAGGTACACCTGCGGTCTTATTATTTTCATGCTTTTATAGAGAATCTTAGTTCTTATTCAAAAATATGTTATTTAAGCATTGGCGATTGCAAGCCTAAGTGATGGCATTAGAGACATGATTATTTTTTACACAGACTCATGTTCCAGGTGGTGTTTATGGCACATACTCCACAACAGTAAGTGTCATCATGATGATAATAAATAAGCAGATTTTGATGCAGAAACAGTTCCACTGACTGTCATTACACAGTGCTGCATTTCAGCTGCAGTGGGCACAGATTAATCACCTTGATATTGGTTTGGGGTGCGACCAGCGCCACATCTCAAACATATTGCTTTCTTGAGCTCTGCCAGAAGGGGAGAGAGAGAATGTTATGGAGTCAAGAGAGTTCTGCATTCTGCCATCTTTTTGTTCTAGCACATTCTTTTTCCATCCATCCATCCATCCATCCATCCATCCATCTATCCATCCATTCATCCATCTATCCATCCAATCCATCCATCCATCCATCCATCCATCCATCTATCCATCCAATTCATCCAATCCATCCATCCATCCATTCCATCCATCCATCCATCCATCCATCCATCCATCCATCCATCCAATTCATCTATCCATGCATCCATTCATACATCTATCCATCTATCCATCCAATCCATCTATCCAATCCATCCATCTCATCCATCCCATCCAATCCATCCATTTCCATCCCATCCACCCTACCCACCCACCCACCCACCAATGTGCTTTTAGTGTATTCCTTAAAGGGGTCATGAACTGGCTTTTTAAATTTTATTATATTGTTATCTGAGGTCAACTTATGACGTTCAGTTGGTTTTTGCATTCAAAAACATTAAAATGAATAAGTAATAGGCTATTTTCTACCCTTCTGAGCCTGGCTGAAAAACGCTTCACGTTTTTATGGGCGCCTCGCACTGAAGACTTGGATGCCCACTGCTGTGAGTGGATAACAGTTTTGCATATTATAATGAGTTTCAACTCACCCTCTTCGGTGTACGTGGGGAAATTGTTTTTAAAACGTCCAATGTTGTAAAATGGCAACCAGTATCGATTCTCCCATACATGTTCGACCCAGAGTCTGTGTGTTGCACCATTCCTGACAGATCCAATATAGACGGCACAGCACCGTTCTTTAATCTTAATCGGTCTACAAATCCAGTCTTGTTTCCAAAACAATCATCATTTAAATGAAGCGAACAGACGGACAATGTTTTACCTCATCAACTGGAACGTAATTAAAAATAAAGTTTATCCATGCAGTCCTATTGGAATCCAGAGGAAGCTTATACACCGACTGTCTTCTTCCACAACCAGGCACTGCACTATATTTTGTATTGCTCGGTAGCTCTGATCCGGTTTGTCATCACGAGGAAGGCATCTATGTTATTTAGCTATGCGTGTAATGCACGAATCGGTGTGTGGGGCTAAACCGGCCGTGTTTGAAGTAGGCTGTTGATCTTCAGCGGGGCTGGTGTTTCATCTTTTGACGTCAAAATTTCCCACTTTGAAAAACGAGTCATTTGCTGAGGCTGGTGTCAAATAAAAGCTTTTTATTGGACTAACAAGGACAGTTCTGAAACTTACAGGATATTCTTATAATATGATGACCTCTTAGATGTTGAAAGCTCAAGGAAAATTTGATTTCTCAGTTCATCACCCCTTTAAATGCCTCTCTCAAAAAATGAAAATAGGAACAAAATGAAAATTCTGCTATAAACAGACACAGAAATCTAGGTCCTTTTTCCACAGAAACATACACATACATTCAAACATGTTGCCTTTAGATGGATAACAACTTCAATTGTAATCGCTCACACAATGATATCATGGCTTCAGGTGCAATAACAGTCCACAAATCATGGACTGTTTGTGTGATATTTGCATAGAGTTTCACATTGCATAACCAAACAATAACCTTTGAAAAGTTGCATTAAATTTCAGGGAAAATGAACTTCTTTCTAATCAACTGAAGGATTTTAAGTTTTTGACTGTGGCACAGAACAATGCAGCAAACCAAATCCCTTAGATCTCTTCTGTGTAACTTTGTTTCTTGTCATGTAGCAGATGCTTTTTAATCAAAATGACACTCATGCTGACTGCAGGGACGGTCCCTCTGGAGCAAGACACAGTTCAAGCGTCTCTTTCACACGTTACACTTCTCTATGGGTTGATTTCTTATCTTGATTGGAATCTGTAACCTTTACATGGACAGTGTTATGAGACTGCCTGACTTATCTGCTGACTGCATCAACAATAAGTAAGACAAAAGGTAAAAAACTGACTTTTAGCATTGATCTTGATCAGTGTTTTGTCCTTTAAGGCCTTTAAGGTCATGCATGAGCACAATTTACATCAGCTTTCAATAACGATCCAATGAGTGAATGTAGGAACGGCTGTGGGTATTTACACAAAAGCGGAACTTATGACAATTGAGTGCCATTGATTGTCGTCAGCACTGTTAGTTCTGCGTGATGTTCTCCTCCTATTGTGTCCTGCAGAGTTCTGCTGCACTTGATCTGCACTGTAATAATACCCTGCAGAGAAAAGTACCTAACAAACTCTTTACCCGTCACCAGGTTTTAAAATGAACTTCTAAAGAATGAGTCATATGTGATCATGAGGTTGTGCCAGTGATTTCTGTTGCAATTTGCACTGTTGCACCTCTGGCTCTTCTTGACCTTGTGTATGATGGATGTGAAATGGTGAAGTCTGCTCAGATTATAGTTGATGAGGACTGGTAGAAATATGGGAAGTTGTTTACAGAGCAGCTTATCATGTGTGTGTTTGTGTCTGTGCACAAGTGTTTTTGTGGTTATGCTAAGCTGTTTCCTTCTGTTCTGTTTTTATTTTCACTCAGCATCTGTATCTTTCTTTCACTTTAGAGTCAAAGTCATCTTTGATCAGGTGGAAAAAAAAAATGTCTTGGTTAAGAGAAATCCTTAAAGAATAATGCAATTGCTACTTTGATCTTGAGAAATAAAACCAAAATGCTTCCATAAAGTACATGTTTTTATGATGAGTGACTATGATTTTATCTGTTCAAAAACCAAATCAAACATTATATTCAGAGATGGGTATTCATTAGAAATCTGTAACTGTCTAGCTGAAATTTCTTTAATCATAACAACAGAAACATCCTGTCTGTGACTATGACTATAGGCCCACATATAAATCCATTCTGCAGAATTTTCCAACAAAATCGATGCAGAAATTCTGTTAAAAAAAGGAAGCACATTTTGTCTGGGTCTCAGCAGTGACCCATGGACGTTGGCATTGCAATATTTTTAGATCCCACTTTATATTAAGTGGCTTTAAGTTGTACTTACATTGAAATTAATAATTTGATACAATGGACTTATTGTGGACATACATATTTTTACATTGTACTTATATTTTAAAAATACCAGCATGTAATTACAGCTGTAATTAATTTATGCAATTACATCTGTAATTACACAGTTGACCCATCCTGACACCTTAACCTACGCTTAAACCGACCCATACCATCACACCTGTCCCTAACCTTACCAGTATCATACCTCAATAGCAGCAAAAGTGTTTTACAATACAACAGGACCACAATAATACATTGTACTTATTTTTCGATGTAAGTACATCAGTACTTAAAGCCACTTAATATAAAGTGGGGCCACAACGAAATGTTAAAATACATATTCTACTTTCCCTTTTTAGCGTGTTTAAACAATATTTGAAGTGTTTTGTGTTGTGTTGCAGAAATCACATTTGTTTGATGTGATAAGAGCTTTTGGTTTGTGCCTGAATATGATCCTATTCCGATTCTGTCTACCACTATTATCCTAAAAGATACATGACTCACTGATTATTATCTGGAATAATAAGTGTAGACATTTCTAAAAATTGAAGAGAGAAATGACTGACCAGTTCCTTGATCCTCTCTCAGCTATTTTTAAAGGCTTTCCCTAAAAAAAGAACATATGAAGAGTTCCAATGCAAAAGCCTCTAAGTGCCACTTGAAATTTTCTTCTAAAATGATCATTTTTATCAAGCTTGTATATTAAAGTTCAGTAATTTCACTTAAATGGCAATGAAGATTACCTGTTAATTGTCATTTGAGTGAAATTACTGAACTTAAATATACAAGCTTGATAAAAATGGTCATTTTAGAAGAAAATTTCAAATGACATTTAGAGGCTTTTGCATCTGAACTCTTCCATATATGTGAACATTTGCCACTAGGGTATGGATAATAAGCTCAATATACTGTCAGATACCGACGAAAGTCTTCCTGTCCATTTGGGAGTTTGTGAGGTGCTCTAGTTTTCAGGTTAGAGTTCCTAATGTATTTTTGTCCTGCTGAGTTAAGGACATTCAGCTGTTTTTGTAGCTTGACGGGCTTGATGTGGCTGATTATCTGGGTGGCAGGCAGCAAAACTTGTGCTTGTCCTGATTTTGGTTGTCCTATATATTCTCTCTTTTAGGGGTTTTTACAGTATTTCAGTTTGGTATAGATGCTCCTAATGTATCCAGATGTGATGATAGGGTTCAGTGTTTTAATTCTTTCCTTTACTAAAATGCTTTATTTTGTCAAATGTTGTGCAAAAATGCAAATCTAATCACTTGAATTGATGATCATGTTAATATGTATTTATCAAGTTCATTACTTATTTATAGTCTGAAAGTATGTCAGGTGTGGTCCACTTGTTATTTGTTGACGTACTCTACATAGAAGTACCTGCAAATACTCAAGAAAATACTGAGTGATTACATAAATGCGGCATTCATCTCCTGAGAAATGTCACAGTTATGTAGCACAAACAAAACAGTTACTTGACGCAGTTAGGTCAGGCTTGTTTTCAGTTTGTGTGCATATATTTAAGACTCGCACCTTTTTGTGCATGTTTGCAAGCCAGCCACAACCACAAGATATTTCACAATCCACAAGTGAAGTCTCATGAGTGGTTTTAGGGTAGAGAGAATGAATTCAACATATTTTGATGTACGTCATGGCGGTGCAATATGTTGTTATTCTTTCTTTGTCAAATCTGAAATCCCCAAAAATTCAAATTGGTCTGTAGACTTGAATAATCACACTTTTTATGGTTACAAAAGAAACCTTACAAATAACCCAACAGATAGCTTACTGAATGATACTTTGGCTTGTTTTAGTTGGGCTCAGCAACCAGAAGTTAAAATAATTTGGAGATTAGCTGGTTAGCAGATGAAACCATTGCACTGAAACCATAACACACAGCAAGAGCATTATCCTAATCAGAACAATCAGGGTTATAGATAACCAGTGCTGTCTGTGCAAAACTTGCGTCATAAAATATCAGGAAAACGAGAATTGCAAAATAATTTTAAGAAATAGTCCACAATTACAATGAGCGATGAATGGTTACAGTTTATTTTACAGTACGTGTACATTGACGGCACTCAAGGCAACTCCAGGGGTTGGTTCAGGGTTACTAGTTCTGTCAGGACCACTATTGTCAAATACGATTGTCAATTAGCATACAGTTTGGATGGCGGTATGGTCCTGTTCTGGGCAAGAACTCCCTGCACATCCATGAAGCCTAGCATAGATAGGAGCAGGGAGAGCAGCATATCTGAACAGGAATTGTGGGTAACACTTTACAATACGGGTGCACTATTATGCATTAATTCACGCTTAACTAATGCACAGATAATAATGAGTTAATGTATAACTAATAAAGAACTAAATCATTAAATAATGTTATGACTTTACTTGTTGAGGCACATCATTATTAACTAGTTATTTAGTAATTGTAGTAATTTGCACATGAATTTGCATTAACAATTAATTAATTAATTATGTATTAATGCATATTAGTGTACCTGTCATATTATCTGGAAGTTGAAATACAAGGCTTTGGCTCATTCTGGTAATTAACATATTAATTAACACTATTAGTTAAAAAATGAGTTATGGAATTAATCCACAATTACATATTTAATTAATAACAATTCATGTATGAACTAATACATTAACCTTACATACTCTTAATTAGTTCCTAATGTGGTAATCATTAATGAATAGCTTAGATAATCATAAGTAACATATTAATTCAGTATTATCTGTGCATTAGTTAAGCATGAATTAATGCTCATTAGTGCACACGTATTGTAAAGTGTTACCGAATTGTGCAACACACGGACTTAGTCGAACATGTATGGGCGAATCATTCCGGTTGCCATTTTACAACATTGGACGTTTTCAAAACAATTTCCCCCACGTACACCAACGAGGTGAGCTGAAACTCATTGTAATTTGCAAAACTGTTATCCACTCACAGCAGTGGGCGTTTACTTCCAAGGCTTTAGTGCGAGGCGCCCATAAAAACTGAAGCGTTTTCGAGCTCAAAACTAGGGTACAAAATAGCATATTACTAATTCATTTTTGAATGCAAAAACCAAGCAGAATGTCATAAGTTGACCTAAACAACATAATAAAAAATTTAAAAAGCCAGTTCATGACCCCATTAATATTATAATTTATCCTTTGAATCATCTTTTTGAAGCTATTCCCTATTAATTGTAATTGCATGTAAAAAATAGTAAAAAACAGTATTTATTTTATTTTTGTTTTCACAGAAGATAGAAAGTCATACAGGTTTTGAAACGACGTGAGAATGCGTAAATGATGACTGATTTTTTGTGTGACTTCTGTTGCTCTTTAACTCAAGCCTCTATTGTGTGCAAATGTTCACACTAGAATGTTTTTATTTTTTATTCAATTTAATCCGAAACTTTCTTAACTAAGGGGAATCAGAGGCTGTAATGTTAGTGATGTCAGGGAACTGATGAAAGTAAGTGTGTATAGATTACATAAAGTATCTTTTATAATTCATATTTGGTCACATGTTTGTTTGTTGTCCTAGTGTCAATAGAGTCCCAGCAACTGTGTAAATGCTCAAAGCCAAACTACTTTTACCACACCTTGTCAAAGTCTGCATTTCAAAGACATAAATGAGTGCCGATTATCACTCACACAATACAGTGCAATAAAGTTCACGGAGACAGCAAACAGACACTCCCTTTAGCTACAGTAAAGATAAAGCACTATTTATGTATCTATGCTTGTATGCACTCTGCATGTGTGAACAAGACAGGAAGACTGTGACAGTCAGAGGATATTTGTTTCCAAGGCAACAGCAAGCACCATACCACCCACACAAGCTAGACAGCGATCCCAGAACGGGGTTTCCTCTCACACATTGCCTTTGCAGAGCCCGAGCTGATCCTGCCTGTGACAGCAGCCGCCTGTGCGTCACGGCAAGTGTTCTCCTGGCATTTCACAACCGCCCACAGATCCACGCTCTTTCCCTCCCCTTCTCATCTCACGGCTATGAAAGAAGATTTCTCCACACCTTAAAGAGTCACTTCCGGCAATCAACCAGGCAGAACGCTAACAGCCTTGGGCACATTAATGTACTGTTTATAGGGTGTGATCTTAGAAATTACTAATTGCCGCAAGCATGTTTCTGATTGGGGGCATTTTACTTAATTTGTTAGACTGAAATTGTTTTAGGACAAATGAAATCCACAAATGAAAACTCTAGAAATTCATTAATCACTTACCCTGATGTCATTCCCAACCAGCCTGTTCTCATCGTAAATGCGTCTCTATAACACGCATGTGTATTGTCATTATGATCAGTATAAGCGAAAATGAGTTTTTACTTGCATATGAGACACAGTTTTTACGTGCAATTGATACGCATTAATTTGCGTATAATACACACGCACCCCAAACCACTAATTCTCAGCCAAACGTATAATACACACACACCCCACACCTAAACTTAACCTAACCAACCAATGCGTATCATATGCACGTAAAAACTCACTTTAGCGTATATATTACACGACAATACACATGCGTGCTTTAAAGACGCATTTAGTGTGATCGGGATTGTCCCAACCTATAAGACTTTCATTCATCATCATACAGCGATTGAGTCCTATCAGAAAATCTTGGACTAAACCACTCTATTCCAGAGATGTATAGTAACGAAGTAGAACTACTAAGTACTAAAAGGCTGTATCTGTACTCTACTAGAGTATTGTTTTTTTCTCATACTTCTACTTTTACTTCAGTAGATATTTTCGATGAATTTAATACTTTTACTTCGATATTTTTTTAATGTTCTGCTGAGTTACTCGTTACAATTATACAAATTTTACGAATCATTCGTTGCAAGTTGGCTTTTATGCTGCCTAAATCACACACCAGTTCAATAGGGTAATGGTACTGATTGACACACACATTGACAACTAATGCAGGTGTTTTCCTGCAATTAAATTTTTTGGCGGCCGCCAAAGCAAATTGTATCCGCCAAAGTGCCCTATTTGATTGCTAGTTCAAACTTTTGACTGCTTTCTTTAATAATTGCATGACACGATACTTGTACTTCTACTTTAGTGAATTTTTAAATAAACTACTTGCAATACTTTAGTACAAAAAATGTTGAATACTTTAGTACTTCTACTTAAGTGTGGTGCTTAAAGAGCACTTCAACTTCTACTCAAGTCACTTTTTTGATAGAGCACTTGTACTTTTACTCAAGTCCGGGTTTCTAGTACTTTATACATCTCTGCTCTATATGGATTAGTTTTACAATGTCTATATTAACTTTTAAAAAAGTGACAAAGTGGTAGTTGCATATGTTAACAGAAGGACAGAGAGCTCTCATATTTCATCAAAAAGATCTTCATTTTCCGTAAATGAACAAAAGTTTTATGGGTTTGGTATGACATGAGGGTGAGAAATTGATGACAGAATTTTTTGGGTTAACTAAGCCTTTAAGTATGTAAAAAACACTCAAATTCTCATTCGTATCATTGTCTATTGATATTTCAATGAATGCATTTGTCTACTGGACTGACCACTGTTCATCGTATTCTTTGAGTCTGATACCACTGATGAATCAATTAGAAAATACATTTCCTTATGCTGTGTGCTGCTTCTCAGATAAAATTTACCGCCTTATGTTACCTCCAGTGAAAGTTCACTCTAAGCTTCCCTAGACCGCAGTTAGCATTAGGGATTTATGGAGCTCAGAGAGGTACTTCTCAATTGAGTCTTTGTGCTGTACAGCTTTAAATAATCAAGTTTAACCCCCTTCTGTATTGAACTTTGTTTTTGGCATAAATCAGTTTATGTAATGTATAAGTTTAGAAGTAGGTCTGGGATGAGGAAATCTGGGATAAGGTTTTTAGGTACGATCTGGATCTTAAAGGGGTCATATAATGCCAATTTTGTAGAAGTTAATATGAAACTTTACGCTCTAAATGAAAACTTTGTAATATACTTTTATTATAAATTCTCATTAGTATTGTAAGTAAACACTCATTTTACCTGGTCAAAAACAGCTCTGTTTTCAGCATGCCATTTCAGTGCATATGCCTTTAAATGATAATGAGCTCACTCCGCCCCTCTGTTCTGTGGGGCATTTTGACACAACATGTGGAGTGTTGCCTTGACAACAGTTGAGGGAATATTTGAGCCCGTTCTCATCCCAAGCCGTCATACACGACGCTTTTGCCAAAGTGTAGACATCCAACTCAAATGTCACCCTTTAGCGTCAAATGAGACACAGATATATATGGGGCAGAAGGCACCTCCTAGTGGTCTAACCCTAACCCTACCCCAGACCTTAACCTACCATAACCAAAGCATCTCATATCGATGCTAAAGGGTGCCATGTGCGTTGGATGCCTGACGCTTTGGCAAAAGTGTTGTATATGACGCCTTGGGATGAGAATGCGTTGGATATTTTGGAGACAGAATGGCAGCGAGAGTCTCTAAGGACACACCTGTGCAACCGTAACAGTTTGAAACAGAGTCAGACCCTGAACAAGATGACAGAAGCAAAGAAGTTAATAAAATTAAGGCTCGGACAGGACATTTCTGAATGGTTGGTTAACGTAATGTCACATTGATCTATCTATGTATGAACTAGCAGGGTAGAGTAGTGAGATACGAACACTGTGTTTACTAATGTATAGGTTAGTTCATTGACAGATTGACGTTACAGTTATGGTCATGAACAACTTTTTTTCGTGATTTGCAAAGATTTTACACACTTCTTCTACAGGTGCAGCAGGAACACGAATATTTGGTACCAAATCTTTTTTCATGAGCAGCTTTATAGCAAAACCAGCTTTATACTAACCCTCGTTTATAAAGCAGTCTGCAATCGACCTTGCTCGTGGGAAATATTCCGTCGAAAACAAAACTCAGCCACTGTGTCTTCGTCGGTTTGGATTTAGGAACATCAAAATGACTGTCATTACAACCAAGAACAGAACACACAATCACACAATCATTCTGCTCCAGCATATCAACAATGACGGACTATGATGACATCTCGCTCAGAGCCGGTTTGTATTGAAACACTGCTGTCAATCAACAATCGTAGGAGGGGCATCCAATTTAGTGACGTCACAAAATCAAACGGCTCAATATGAGGCAGGGAAAACATATAAGGAGATTAAAACAAAAACACTAGATGGATTTTTATCATTATAGGATGGTTGTGTACAGGCACTGCCAACACACATTTCAATACAATCAACTTGAAAAAGTGCATGTACCATTATATGACCCCTTTAATGCATTGGCCGGATATCAATGTTTACTTTTCACCTCATAATTTGTCTGAACTTTTTGTGTGTATATATTCTGACTGTCTCAGTATATATACATATTATGTGCGTAAGTCTATCTGTCTGCCTGCTCCATCCATCCACTATATATAACAAACAAGTGCACTAACAAAGAGAATGGCATTCTTCTCTTTCAGCCTAATGAAATAAAGAGGCATCCTTCCCCTTGCACCTCCAGGAGGTCAGTGACAGATGGGGGCAGCTCTGAACTGGCTTCACAAACAGCTGCCAGGGTTTGGGGGTGAAATGTTAAAGGTCATCTCTTTTAGACTGCAGATCCCTACATTGCACACACTCGTGGCGTGACAGACAGACTTGCTACAGACCCACTGTCAAAGTAGATTAAATCTGTCCCAAAGAGAGTTTTAGTTTGCTCTTGATCTGACGTGGGGGGTGTCGCTTCAGCTGCTGTCATCATAAATCATGTTGCATGTGGGATTCAGGTACCAGCATGAATGGGATGCATATGTGGAGTGTGTTTGTTTGTTATGGGTGAAGGGGATGTTATGCTGGCTGACTGGCCTTTGCCAAAAGATCCTCTAACGGGTTTTTCTGCTGTGTTGTATTGTGTCTGTACAATCTGAGCACAGTCTGTCACTGTTGCTTTGCTAGTAAAGGATATCCTTCCTGTGGATGTGAGGGGGTGTTTCAAGAGTGCATATACACAAAGTATTTTTAAATGAGTAAAAGGTGACAACAGTTAGAGAATCTGACATGGCCACAGACACATGCATTTATCAATATAATGTTTACGCCTTCTTCACAGTATCATAAACTTGCAAAGGAACTTCCAATGACACTTCTAATGGCTAAAGACAGTCATTTTGCTTCTTTACATGTCAGACATTGTTAACGGCCGAAAAGAACATAATAAGTAATCAACTAATATCATTAGAACCAAACTTATAAAATAGCACAGGTCAAACCGCAACTTCCTCCCCTAAAACTCAATTCTCTGGCCTGCAGACATAACTATTCTAAAGTAGGTTGTGGCCGTTAGTTTTACAGGTGTGGGAGGGATAAAGAGGACAGAGAAAGAGAAAAGGCATTTAGGCTTTTAAAAAAATGCATTGTTTGACACCTTTTTGACATGAGGTATCTGATGCTACACATCATTTGAACAACATCAATTTTCTAAAATACATGCAAAACAAGCAATAAAGCAATTAAGACTAATCATACATTTTAGATATATAGGCTACAGCAATTTTAAAGTAGATTTTTAACAATAAGACATTTGAAATGCATACCTAGAAAGAGAGAGGTTTTGTAATGTGCGTGTGTATGTGTATGTGTGTCTCTGTGTGTGAATGAACAATTTGACATTTTCTGCGATTGTTATTTCTTTTTCTGATTTGTATTTGTTTGTTTTTGGCAGTGTTGGGGAAGCTACTCTGAAAATGTACTTTAAGTACATTTAAGTATGTTAAAGTAGTTAAATTACAGTCAAGCTACCTGTTTAGAAAGTAGTTAGCTACACTACAAGTTACAATCAAAAAGTAGCTAACTACATTGAAACTACTTTTGCTTTTTGAACAACGTATATTATACAATAACTGAATACGTAGTCTGATAAATGTTTTAAGTAAAATATTTAGTGTTTAAAACAATGCAATGCAATTACGATAGCTAAGAGTAGGCTATTGTTTTATTACACACAACACTAAAATATCTCTGACTGTTTGACAAAAGTGCAACAAATAACCTACACCAGTAATATACATCCAACGTAAATTGCATGTAGAATATTTTCTCAAAAATACTGATTGAAATTGGACAAATAAGGCCATGGGTAATTAACGTTAGCTGTTTCTCCATCCTCCATGTCTGCCGTCACGTCTTGCTAATCATAAATAAGGTGTGTCCACACACTTCTGTACGTCAGTGAACCGTTAGCCGCAAGATGTGTGATTAAACAACAGGTGGTGGTAATGGCAAAAAATGAGTTTGTAATCTAACAAGAAGAATATCCTTGCATCGGGCTGATTCGCGCAGGCTCGACAATGTAGCAATGTAGCTTTTGCTCGCACTACACAGCTACTTGCTGCAAAAAGTAGTTAGCTACTGGAAAAGCTACACTGTTTAAAAAGCAACTGAGCTACTGCCAAGCTACTGAAAAATGTAGTTAAGTTAGTAGCTACGCTACTTGTAGTTAACTACTCCCCAACACTGGTTTTTGGAGCATACAAATGCCATTCCATAATATAACATTATACCATTTAATTGTCAATCTATTTAATATTTAATTTAAATATTGATTGCATGTTGAGGACTGGATAAATAAGCGTTAATTTGACCTTTTGTTTGTCAACTGAATTTCTATTGTGTTGGATGTTATTCTACACTCTAACGGTGCGTGTCCACTACCGCGTATCCACTATGCGTACCATCCCTATGGAAGTCGAGCTTCACGCTCGCGCATTGCATTTTGGGATTGACAGCGGACCGGAGAAAGCGTTGAGAGCGACCAAAAGCGTAAAAAATGTTGGCCAGTTCTTGACTTTATGCAAATATCAAGCGAAAAACGCAGTTGGCAGCCAACTGATGTGCGGTTTGGGATGTGACGTCTGTTTTGAGATTTTTTAAATATGCAAATTGTGCCGGAGTTTATGCTGGATTTAGTGCATAAATAATTTTGTTTACAAATTAGACGCTTTGCAGTTGTTAAATAGGCTATGTTAAATAATTTTGGATGTGTTCATTGTGATTATACTGGCTGGGTTTATAAAGTTTATAAAATTGAGGGGATATCTTTGCTTGGGGCATTTGTAAACAAAGCTTGTCTATTTCCGAATGTAATAGCGTGCATCTCTGATGATTATACTGTGTATATGTTGAAAAATACAGATTAAACACACTCGCAACAGACACACCCCAAAGCGGAGACGTTATAGCGGCACTGCAGCGGAGTTTTGCCGCTGTAGTGGAACACGCACCGGAAGAAAAGGTTCTATATAGAACCTAAAAAGGTTCTAAAGCGCTAAGTATTTGGAACCCCTAAAATGCAATGCATGTGAATGATCACAAAATTCAAGATATGGGGGTTAAAAAATGTAATTAATCAATATCCCACGCAGAGTGCCATTTCAGTTTTTATCCTTCAAAAATCTGCATGATTAAAATGGAATTTTAAGTTACTACAACAGTTTAATAAACAATAATTTAATAACAACTACAAAATGTTGCAGAATAATGTAAGATATGAATGAATAATAGCTTATGAAGAACCTTTGTGCCAAAAGTGCTCTTTCTTGTCATTATCATCATTTTTTTGCATAAAAGGTCCTTTACAGTTGAGTAAAGAACCCTATGCTACATACGTAGAACCCTTTTTCTAAGAGTGACCTTTTTTCATTTTTAAGTGGATACTTGGCAAACTCTAGCCATTGTTTGACTTTTCGAGAAAAGTTTAAGGTGCATATTACATGTTCTCTCTCATAATGCCATGTCATAATGCCAATGCCCTTAGGAAAACAGTAACATACTTCAATGCTCTGCTGGCTTGTTAAATGTGTAAAACCAGTTTTAACTTCTAATGAAAGGGCAAAGGAGGTTTTACTCGTCAGGGCTGTATCAGGTGTTCACTGCAGTTGTGCTTTTCAGAAATGTGCTGAGCCCTCTGCCTATATATTATACTTGCATGAACACATAAGGACAGAAAGACACCATGAAATAGCATTCCTTTAAGGAGTAACCAAGGTAATGCAGTGACAGGTGTACAGACAGGCACGCACACACTCTATTTCATTAAGTGAAAAGCTAAAAGGACTGTTTGGGGCCTCCGGTCTGTGTTATGCGCCCAGAGTGACAGACGTGCAGACTGCTCTATTGTGTGCTCAGCGCCGTTGGGCCTCTTTCACTCGACCGCCGTAGGCTGTGTTGGGAGGGGCTGCTACAAGGGTCGCGTGCCCCACTTTCACAGCAGCAGATGGGGGATGAATCCCTCTCGCTGCTCTGAACCTCAGGAACAGAGTGTGTCTACCCACCTGTCAAGACCACACAAAAGCCAAGACCGTCACGTCACAAAGGCCAAGATGAGTCTGCAGACTGCTGGACCCAAGGCCGCTTTTCATACAGCACCAAGCGTATAACACAGAACATACTGATATTTAAAACGGGTCTTGTCGAAGGTCACATGAATACTAAATACACACATCTGCCATTGATTCTTCTTGGCCGCCTTCTATCCTTTCCAAAGTTCACTTGGTGGCTAAATATAATGGTGGTAATCATAAAAAAGTAAATGATTTGGGTTCCAATACTTGATTTGTCTTAATTCAGGGTAACAAATACTTTTGAATTTGAGGAAGAAATATTTGGAATGCAGAAATATAATTCTGTTGCCAAATGCTGGGATCATTTTAACCTCATAATACATTTAAAACAACAATGAACAAAATATTTTTAGAAAATGCCACTAAAAAAACTTAATATTGCGTATTAATTGTCATATAACAACATAAAACAGTACCAGATTGCAATGAAAAACAACTGTTCGGAAACTATAAAACAAGTCTTTCACTCTGTGAATCAGATTTCTGTGTCCGATGTATGTTTCACTTATAACAACCGGCTAAGAGTCTTTTGCTCAAGCATTGGACTTATCTTGCCACATATTATGCTGCAGTAAAAAGAACTAGGTTATATGAGTCTTTCTTTCAGGATTCAGACTGGAAGTCGACCTGAATGTTTTTGATGAACTACAAAGAAGCGGCTCAATTGTCATTTGCTCGGGAATCATACATCTCTAGTGCGCTATCTCTTTTAAATTCACTGAAAAGAACCTGCTCAGACAAGTAATTTGATCGAGAATTCAACTTCGTGCTGTTTAATTTTGATTCACTAAAAAGTACTGTTTGACATTTGCTCACTGATCTCATTCTTTCTGTGTTTTGCACTAGAAATAACACCTTCAGAATAGTAGTGCATTTGTTGCAGAGAGCCATGCTAGAACGTTAGCTAAAATTCAGAGAATGTATCCTGTTAGCCGAGTTATGCTAAAAATATCCACCTCGGTTTTCTGTTCCATCAGTAAGGTAATATGTTTTGACAGTTTGAAGGAACAAGAAACTTAGCTTAGCTTAGGCTAGCCTGAAAATCCATTCAGCTTGCATTTGTACTCATAAGCTGCTGCTAAAAGGCTGTGTGGCTCAAATGTTCAGTTTTCAAAACTTTCCGTGATGTGTTTGTACTAAAACTCATTTCACCTAGCCAACTCTGTTTACTGATTTTATTGGCCATTTCAAATCATATATTCACTAGGCCTACGGCAAAGCAGGCTTTATTGTGTTTCAGTAAACATTGAAAACTACTCAATCACAACTAGCTCTGTATTGTAATACAATAAATTACAACTCAAAGCACTTACAGTTACTTTTACATTGACTGTGAGTATAAATTGATATTTTACATAAGGGGGCATTGTGACAATGGGTCAAATAATATAATTCTATATAATTCAATAATTCTTGTGAAAATATGAATCTGAGCGCACGTCTACAACGAGATGACATCATTCTGCTGTGTCACAGTCCTGTTTGAGTGTGTTTGCCCCTCTCCATCTGTGAGTGGGCTGCAGCATATTCATGGAGCATCAGACCGTCTCTGCCAGTCAGAGTCTGAGCCCTGCAATTACACTGTACTTTATGTCTCTCTCTCTTCTCTCTCTCTCTCTCTTCTTCCTCGAATTTTCCGTGCGCACATCTCTCCTCTTCTTGTGAAGCATGAAGCAATGCTAATTACTCTGATGAGGGTGCTTCATGTTGATTTATGTGATTGATTTCTGCACCTGCTCCTGGATGATGTTTTGAGGGGTTATTTTAGCACAGTTTCCTAATTTGGCAAGTGAGCAGAGGAATCCAACACTGCAAAAAATCACATTGTGTCCCAAATGCATATTTGATGTCAAAGGGATAGTTCCTCTACAAAGGAAAATTCGGTCATCATTTATTCACTCTTTGCCCTTCCCAACTTGTGTGACTTTCTTTATTTCCGTTTGGACACAGAACGGTGATTTTGGAAGCATTCCTTCATAATTCAGACTGGTGGATTAAGAAAGCAAACCTTCGCTGTGCTTGCTCTTTTGGAATACAAACACCATAAAAAACAAAAACAAAATGAAATTTACTCACAGATAATGTTGAAGTTTCATGTCCACAAATAGAGGTTGGATAGTACAGTGTAGACCAGTGAGTTTATTGAGACGGACAAACAGAAGTGCTAATAAACAATATTTTGTTGTTTCACTGCTGTTGATGCGCTGAGCAGCCATTTTTGATTCTGATTCTTCCCAGATTTTCCCAGTTGCAACTTGAGGGGCGTTCCATTTAAAAGTTCCTACTGGGAACTAGGAACTAACAGCATAAATCGTTGTCATATGTGGGGTTAATTGTAACAGATAGAGGGGTTAGTTGTAACACTTGTGTGTAACACACATAATTCAGTACTATTTTATTTGTATAGTTTGATATTGTTTGTGCATCTGTATAGACAGATATCCATACATCCATCCTTCATCCAATCATACTTCTATTATGGAACAATATCATGGATAGAGACATAGACAAGGGCTGGCATAAGTTTTGCAATAATAATAATAAATAAAATTCTAAATATTGTAATAGCAATTAAATTAGATTTGTGTGTGGCAGCTGCATGTACAAATATTATTATTAATAATAATAATAATAACAGTAATAATAATACAAATGAGCTTAAAATAAAAATTTAAAGGGTTTACTGCATTAATAACAGACCATATTTTTAATAAATAAACAAGTTATCATTCATAGTACACTAAATTTTAAATTCCAACATTGTTTGTGAAAGTCCAACAAAGTTAAATGTTTACTCAAACCTGAAAAGTTGTGTGGCTCCGTTTTCATTTGATTCTCATTGTACACTTGGCGGCTTAGTTGTAACACTGTGTTAGAATTAACCCCGCTGTGTATTACATATTTTAAGCCTAGCTTACAGTCGCTAGGAATTACTGACATGTTTCAAAACGGTGCTATGTTTGAGCCAACAAGACAGTGATTAAGGCAATATAAAGTTAGATTTGGAAACGTATACACCTAACTCAGAAACTGAAAAAAAACCTATGATGAAAAAAATTACTTTCATGGTGTCAAAACACTCTTTGTCCAGTATCTTCACGAAATATAATCAAAACTTTCCGCAAATTCGCAGGAGACCGTCTTCTGGCAGCAAGAGAAAAAGAGGAAAGACAACCTGCTTGATCCCAACGAACTATGTAAACGGTCCATGTTACATTTAACCCCGCGTTAGGTTGTGCCCGCGCTCCCCTACATCCCAAATCTATAAAATATCTTCAGAAGATTTGAAATCAAACCACACAGATTGCTTTATTATTGCTTATGGTATTTCGCATTTATTTTGAAGAAAAAAATTAATTCCATATTCATGGTAGGTATTTGGTGAAATATTTCCTTGTCAACTAGCTGAAATACAATTAGTTTAAGTTGTGTTTTATTGTAAAAAGTAAAAAAAAAGTAAAAAATTGTTTTTCGTGGTTTTAGTTTTAGTTAACTATTATAGTTAACTTATGTGGTTTGGAATTGGAACAACATGAGGATGAGTAAATGACAGAATGATATTTTTTCAGAAGGTTAGAGTCCACTTTGGTTCACAGTTGTGTGTCAGTGGCAAATTCTTTTGTAATCTATTTTTGAGGTGACATTCCTTGCTAGAGGATTACATAACTCAAAAGAGATCATATTGAAACACTGCTAAAATTCTTAAGGCGAGACACTAGGTGAATAGGCTAAAAACTTAAATAATATATATCACCATGAAACTTCCTCAGTTGATTACTCACACAAGTATATAAAACAATGTATTATACATTTTGGAAATTTGTATGTTTAATTATGCAAATTAGGCATTATCTCATTAAATATGCACAATTTTGCATATATTTTCGGTAGATAGATCTGACATGATAAAGCCAGGTGCAAAATTATGTTTTCATTTTGTTTACACACAAGATGAAAAAACAAACGTTAAGTGGATTTCAGGATATGCTTTCATTACCTAAGAAATCAAAATGTGTCCATAGCCTTAAAAAATCTATTTCAGCCATATCAGCCAATAACCACGCATAAACAATATTCTCTCAAAACTACAAACATTTACATACATGTTGCTCACATATTATGGTAGCCCTGTTTGAGCTAAATATAGTGCAATTTCACCTGTGCCATTAATATGTTTATAAGCAACTGAAAAAAGCACAAATGTCAGGGCATCTCAAAATATCTCAAGGACTCCAAATACACCTTGGACCCCAGAGAGTTAATGTATATTTTCAATGTTTTCCTTATATAAACTTGAAAGAACACATATTGAAGAAGTAAACTAGTCCAAAATCTCAAAACTGATCACTGCATGAAAAATCAATGTTTTGTCTGCCATGTCTGCCTTAAACAAAGAGCACTCTACTGCTGTCAACCGTTAAACTTGTTGTGGCGTGATGTGTGCTGTTGCAGATGCACTGTATTACATTGGCCTCATTAACAGCGCTAGCATATAAATTGCAATCGGTCTCAGGCTTCAGTGCTACAGCTGTACGCTCCAACAGCATTTTAAAGCAGCCAATTACCCTTGCACGGAAACGCTCAAGGACTCCGCATTATTCTGCGTAAGCACTTGGGCTTTGAACTGTTGTTTAAACTCTGCTGTTTTCACATGCATTATGCAACTTCATGACCGAATGAATGAATAGAAAAATACATTGAAACTGAATGGATGTAATTTAAAGCCGTGTATGAGAGGCAAATGGAGACGAACAAGCAGGCAGGCAACAGGAAGTCCATTCAAGGATGTGATGTGTAACCTAATCCTTACTGTGCAGATTACCACATAGCAAACAGAGAAATGACGCCAAGCATCGATCTTCTGTCGGGTGCATATTGATTCACTGCTGACTTAAGGAGATGAGCATTTTCCCTGCTTTAGCTACAGTTTATTAGGCAGATCTTAAAGGGTTAGTTCACCCAAAAATGATGTAATTAATGACTCACCCTCATGTCTGTTCATCTTTGGAACGCAGTTTAAGATATGTTAGATTTAGTCAGAGAGCTTTCTGTCCCTCCATTGAAAATGTATGTATCAATATAATGTCCTTGTGCAGAAAGGAAATAAAGACATCAGAGAGTAGTTAATGACATCAGTGGGTTAGTTAGAATGTTTTGAAACATTGAAATTACATTTTGGTCCAAAAATTGCAAAAACTACAACTTTATTCAGCATTGTAATGTCTTCCAGTTCTGTCGTCAATCCGTGTTCATGAGTTCGCAGGAGACATAAGACGCTGATGATCGTGTTATCAGTGCATCCGAGCTACGTTTACTGTACGTTCACACCCCGCCGACTTCAAAAGTGGCCGGAAGTCATTCATTTTCAATGGAAGCTGGCTTTGCTCAGCTGCAAAGAGCCTCAAATCCATCTGCGTCGTGTTTTGGGCGTTTTGAGCGTCAATCAGCAAAGTTGAAAGAAGCTCAACTTTATGGTAATGAGCTGTGACGCGGTTCAGCGGCAAAGACGGCATCAGACCAATCGGAATATAGACGTCCTTCACGCTGGTTGATTCCGTAGAAACATACAATGTACATTTTTGTTCCTACCAAAACATTAGCTCCTAAAAAAATGGAAGAGAAGCTAATCATCGCCGTCGCTGTTTCCTACTGGTTTCGTTTCTTTTATGACATGACGTTGTTTGCTTATAGTTATTAGTTATAGTTGCTTATTGCATGAGTGCAACTTTTATTTGAAATATTTATGAATGCTCGTTTTAATAGTAGAAATGCTATTAATTTGCTCACGGTGACACCGATTTGACCGCAATAATAATAATAGCTAACTATTTTTTCCTGACCAAATGTGACCAAAACGGTTATAAAAATGCTGTCATTAAAAAAGGTTTCTTCAATGTATTGCTTGTTTTTTTATGCTTCTTTGACGCTCAAGTCGATGGCGGTGTGAATGTAGTTACAGTATGAGGGAGACGCATGCTCTAAACAAAACAATCTTCGCAAACATGTCTAGGATTTCGACACAGAGGAAGACTTGCATGTTTTTGTCCAGCAATATTTATTTGAACCCGAATACACGGACGCACCAGATACTCATCAGCAGCGTTTTACGTCACCAGCGTCACTGAACGTGAATTGACGACAGAACCGGAAGAGAATACAATCTGAATAAAGCCGTAGTTTTTGTTCTTTTTGAACGAAAATTCTATTCCAACTAACCCACTGATGTCACATGAACTACTTTGATGATGTCTTTATTTCCTTTCTGCACAAGGACATTATATCGTACATACATTTTCAACGGAGAGACAGAAAGCTCTCGGAATAAATCTAAATATTTTAAACTGTGTTCCGAAGATGAACGGAGGTTTTACGGTTTTGGCACAACATGAGGGTGATTCATTAATGACATAATTTTAATTTTTGGGTGAACTAACCCTTAAAGTGGGATCAATATATTCTGTGTAGGATATGAAAGACTTGGAGAACATTTCCTGGATTTAAAGGTTCAATTTTCTAAAACAGAAAAATATTATATTACTGTGAGTCCAGCTCGTGAAACACTCATATGTGTACTTCGCATTTAGCCTTTAGTTATGCAAAGCAGTCAGTGACTTTGCCAGTTTAAAGTTTGAAGTGTTTAAGTTTCTACTTTCTAGTGCTCAAATGCTGATCATAGTTGAAAAACAAACAATATGCTGGTATTTGCTTCTCCCTGAGAAAATATTCTATGCTTGTGAAAGAAAAACAAATGTCAAGGTATTCCTGAAACCCCAAGGCTGCACATTAGCATAGCATCTAATGAATGCTTGTGATGGTAGACATATCTGACATAATTGGTTGTGACTTAAGTGTATAAGACGCATTGTCAGACAAAACCAAAAATGATAGTTATGTATGATGATATATCTATGTAAGCATTATTTAGTCAGCAGAAAAACAAGTGTGCCATTTCAAAAAATTGAATGTTAATTTTAGATTATAAAAAAAGTTTGCAATTTTTTTTGTGAATTAAAAGGAAAATGGTTTTATTTGGTTTTCAATTTAGTTTTCTGATGACAACAAAAACACAGTTTGAACGTTAATTAACTTTCATGTAGATGTATGCTCTATGCACTAAGTACATTAACATGTATATTTGAGTTCCAGTCAATGATTCCTATCAGGAAAAGGTGTGAAATTAAATCAAAACCTCAGCAAAATCTCAAGGGTGTTTTATGCTCACAATTTTAAATGGCCTCCATATAAAATAAGTTGTGATGGTATTGGCAATGGTCCCATCCTTCTGCAGTAAATCTTTTATTGCCGTCATCTTATTTTATGGAAAATCTATTGATTTTCCCACATCACCCAGGACAGGAAACCACCGACTCATTATAAAGCTGATTCCCTGAATTATAAATGTGTGTATATGTATGCTGATACCATGCTTGTTTTTGTTTGTTTGTTTGTTTTTGCTAGTACTGTATATCTGTATGTGTCTTTGTTGCAGAAATAAGGAATCCACTTTCAGTAGACAAAAACAAAAGCAATCAAACAGTTTATGATTTATTCAGGCTTTGTTTTTTTATTCCCTGGATTATTTCAGCTCACTTACATAATTACATGGCTTTCTCTCACTTAGTTCTTCTCTGGAGAGGTGCATATTGCTGGCAGGCGTGATTCATCATTTGGGCTGTTTTGCTTTGCTCACTTAATTTAATGGAGCTCAGACTACATGCCTTCCTGCCTCAGTGCTTATGTGGCCCATGTGAACTTTCTTCTAGATTAGCTGTTCTGACCTATTCAGATGCTTTCCTCTGATTAAAAAACTCACTTTAGTGTTGTCATCAAGGTGGCCATGTCACACTCATCGATAAGTGTGGTGACTGGGAGACTCATAGACACGCATTAGTTTCCGGCTGAGACTAATATTGCTCTGTGTGTCTGACGTATTGGCCAGAGACCAGGAAACCTGGTTGCTGCTGTTGTCAGGGCAACAGAGTTCAACTCCCTCATTTCCAGACATTGCGTTTGGAAGCTTTAGACGTAATGGTAAGTGGTGAATCAGTGCTTTACTTGTCATAGACAGGGACGTACAGCCACACATGCTCTTAGATGTTGTGCAAAATGTGCAATGTGGATGTGAAATGTTCCTGTCCTTTCTCTACTATCCCTGCAAAAAAAGTAGATAAGGATCTTACAACTATTAATAAAAATGACTATTATCTCATTATCCAACTGTTTAACTATAGGGTCAGTGGACCCCCAGATGTTTGCAATTAAAAAAATACCAATTTAAGTTTGCAAAAAATATTTTAAGTATTCTCCTTCCTTGCAACGTTTGCATAGTTTATATATGTTTTATATGTATTGTATATATTAGGGCTGTGCAAAAGTTAATTGAATTAATCGCATCCAAAATAAAAGTCTGTGCTTACATAATATATTTGTGTGTGCTGTGTATAATTATTTTGTATATATAAATACCTATGCATGCATGTATATATTTAAGATTTATTTGCGCTTAAATTCTGTATATATATATATATATATATATATATATATATATATATATTATGTAAACACAGACTTATTTTGGATGCGATTAATCAGCAATTCATTTTTTGCACAGCCCTAATATATATATATATATATATATATATATATATATACACACACACACACACACACACACACACACACACACACACACACACACACACCACATCATATATCTATATATATATATATATATATACACACACACACACACACACACACACATATAAAATACATTTTGGTCCAAAAATAACAAAAACTACAACTACAACTTTTTTCAGCATTGAATTGCATTCCAGTTCTGTCAATCCAAGCTCGATGAGAAAACATGTCACAACAAAAGTGAAAATCAGCGAAGAAATGACTAGAGTTGCCAAGTTCCCCTTTGCTACCTCCAATTCGCCTACTTATACGCACTAAAAGTATGTATGCTTAGGGACATACTATCATCATCATACTGATCATACAATTGCATCTTTAACGGTTGCTCTCTGTCTCATCCTGTCAACGTAAACTGGCCTGTGGCTGTCAATCATCTTGTCACGGTTAAAATCTCCACATTTCATTTCATTTCCTACTGTATTTGAGAGAAATGCAGTAGCATGTTGATCTGCAGTCTTTCATGTGGAGAACTCTCTATTAATGCATAATAATAATGCATTTCAAGTTAATGGCCAAACAAGTCCACATTGTTTTTGCAGATGAAATGTAACAGCGCAGAACGCGCATGCTAGCGGCTGTAGTTTTCTCTGTGTGTTCTAGTGTAGCTTTATTGATGAATGAATGCAAGAACTACCTTGAGCTCTGAACGACTACTCTCAGCATTTATACTCAAGGGTCAAAGTTTAGAATATCCACTATTAGACATCTTGAGCTCATGAACTCTCTTCTTTACTTTGATGTGTGGTTGAGGAACAGGGCCGGAGCCGTTTTGACATTCCATGTGGAATCTATATTACACCCAAGATGATAAAGTCTTCACGTCAGCTGACGCACACAGAGAAATAGGCCTTTACGAGTCTGTGCAGTGTTTAGAAAGGTGTCAGCTGCCTGTGTGTGAAGCTTGCATGGTGCGCTATTTCGCTCGAAGGGTGCTATTAACTGTGCAGCATCTCACACCTACGTGCTGTAAAGTTAGGAGAGACTGGGCTTAGGAAAACACTCTCAGACACCCATGGTGTCAGCCCTCTTACCCCACTGTTTACACTTCTCTCTCACACAGCATGGGAAATCACCCTGTGTCTGCCACCAAAACAGCATTACTCTCTGCTCAAAGAGACCGTGATTTAGAACATAATTGCACTGTATTTTATTTCAGCCACAGATTCTCTTGGTATTCTATTCTGTTGTTCTTTTTTGTGTCAACTGATGGCATTATGTCTACCATAGTATTTCAATGGATGTACAATTACATGTAAAAAAAAAAAAAAAACATATACAATTTTTATTAATTAATTTTTTATTTTATAATTTTTGCAGTTATTCTCGGAATCATCCACTTTACATGGGTTGTGCCTCGGCACAGCACAGCGCGGATGAATTCAATGTTTTGAGGAGAATGTGTGGCTTCTCAGTCACCGCGCCAGTGTGGTTACGGTCATTCGCAATCACAGATTATACTTTTTCGAAGTATGACAAACATAAGAATTTTCAACGGAAAATGTCATCTGAACAAGTAAGAGTTTAACCAAAAAAGTTATGAAGGAGCTTTAAAATGTACAAATTTTTTATTTACAATTAAGTAAATTTACAATTTAATTTAATTTGATTTAATTTTATTATTCTTATGGTGTAACCAATAAATTTAGGTTGATTCACTGATGTAATTTTTTTACTTGAATAAAATAAGCTAAACGTTACAACACATTTTTTAGTTAACGTTTTTCCCAATATTTTAGAATATTATTTTGTTTTAAATAATGTGTATAGTCAATGTTAGTGTTTTAATGTTTATTTTTTTTGCCATGCTGATAATCTTTTTTTAACTTTGAATTATAAATCGTTCTTAAAAATTTGTTTTAAAGAAATGAATGCTTTTAATACTGTCAAAAGTGACAGTAAAGATTTTAAGATTATTACATTTTTTTAAATAAATGCTGTTTCTTTGACCTTTCTATTTATTAAAAAAAAAATCCTGAAACAAAATTGAAATTGAAATCAGTTGCTTTAATTTGTAATAATTTCACAATATTACTGTTTTTACTGTATTTTGATACAGTAAAATGCAGCCATTGTAACCATAATGTTTAAAAACGTAAAAAATCATACAGACAAACTTTTGAACGGTAATATAAATATATATTATATATAGCCATGACCCATTATTATAACTATAAACTTTAATGTTATATAATCTATAAAGAAGTACAACAGTATATTACAAATCTCATTATGAATCATAAAGAAAGTTTTATACCACATGACTCACAGTTGTGCTTTTGCATAACTGATAAGATCTTACAGTTCTTACAGCCGGCTGATAAACATAATGGAAAGCGAGAGGGGTGGGGGTGTAACCTATCAGGGTGACGGTATGTATATATATATATATATATATATATATATATGTGGATCTGCATGTGGATGACTCATCAAATCCTTGATGTGATGATAGGTTTGGAGGTTTTCCATGGCAACAGGAACATTTCTATTCAGGAGTCCTGTCTAACTGCGTAGATGGGTTGATAACAAGTGATGCTTAATTACGTAGGCTCCCTGTTTGATTTTTTATTCAATGTTCGCGGTCTGCTAACACTGCCTAGATGGTAAACAACAATAAACAATCTCTAAACGGTCATCAGAACAACAAGTGAAAGTAGTTATATCAGAGTGTGGTGAAGTAGGCCTATATCAAACCATCTGTCTAAAGCAATGTTTAACGGTTGCATACAGACATTTCTTCAGTAGCAAGCACTGTTTACACTAATAACACTGTGTGTATCGGCCTACACTAATTATTATTCCTTGTTTTTTTTTGGCAGAGAGATCGTGAGACCTCTCTGATGTGAAAAGCAGAGAACGCTGATGCACCTGGTCTACTGGACATTCCAGCACACCAGTGTTTCCCCTGGATGGAATCAAATGTGTTCTGGAAAGTAGGTAGCAACATGGACATCACCCCAGGAAACAGATGTGAGGAGGGGGAGAGAGAGGGAGAAAAGAGAAAAGAAGGGGTGGGGGCGGCTGACAGAGGAGATAATGTGTGAGTGGAAATACAATGAGCAAATGAGAACTTTTCACTCTCTTTTCTCTCTCTTCTTTCTCTCACCGAGAAGCCCTCTGCCAGCCTCAGCAGACTGTACCCTGATTAATCACTGCTATAATGTTGCAAGATTAATATAGAGAGCAGCTCTGTGGTGCTTCGAGAAGCAAATGCAAAGTACATGGTGGGGGGCAAATGCTCAATTTTTCATGGGTTGGTTGCTGTGCATGTCTGATCAACAAGATGATCGATTTTGGCCAGGGGATGCATCCAAATACTTGTGCTTTAATATTAGGTACCAAATTTGATGACAAACTTCTTGACTGATGCAAGTATGAATGCATTCCCATCCCATGCAGCTAACGGGGAACATTCTAGAAATTTGTCTATATACGTTCTGGAAAATGTTCTCTACAAACGTTCCTCAGTAATGTTCATAGAGCATTTCTTCAGTTATCTGGTCTTTCATAATGTTCTCAAAACATTAGCACATAATGGTCATTCATATTGTTTTTACATTTTTTTCTGAAACGTTTCAGTTGGATATTCATCTAACATTTTTCCAATTTTCAGAAATCTTCAGAATGTCAAGAGAACATTAAGCATAGGTTGTTATGTTAGTAATGTTCCCAAAATGTTTGCTGAATGATTAAATGGAATGTTTCCTTAATGTTCGCATAACCAACAAGACATCATGACTTTTGCGTAAACATACACGGCACTTTTGAGTCAAGAGGCGTGTTATCTCTACGCATTTTGAGCTATCCGCGCGTATGTGTACGCCATTAATGTCCAAGTGATTCCGCGTGTCTGTACACGCCGTCAAATGCCTGAGCGAAACAAAGCAAAATGTAGATCTACATCTGGGAGCTCTCTTTTTTCCTACGATGGTAAGGGAACAGTCATAAATGCCATTAACCCCCGTGACGGGTAGGTTAAGAGGCGGGGTTGAGGTAAGTCATATTTATATATACAGTAATAACGTTAAGTCAACGGCATTCATAAACACACTGAAAAGTCGATAATGCGTGTTGATAGCACGCCAAAAATGGAAATACGTATTGGCGTGTCATACACACGCTACTTCATGAGATCAGTCTGGCATAACCAAGAAAAACAAATGGACATTTTGAACATTCAGAGAAGATTCAGAAATAACATGTTCATAACTTAAAGGTGCTGTTTCTTTTCATTTTCTTTTATTGTACTTAAGTCAAGTTAAGTCACCTTTATTTATATAGTGCTTTTTAATACAGATTGCTTTACAGAGATAACTAGAAAATAATGAAATATAGTTTGTTTCAAGAAAACAGCGTCACAGTCCAACTTAAGCAAATTAAGTGATGGTTCATTTTTGTTGTAAAAATTGTTTTATTCATACAGCCGCTCTGGAGAAACCTGTGATGTCATCATCCAGCTCAGTTCAGTTCTCGTATAATGGTGTCAATGCAGCCAATAATATTAAATATTAAATTAAATGTCCCCAACTTAAGCATAAAAATACCATAAAATGTTTGCAGAGATTTAGGAAACATTTCCAAATTACTCCAAAAAACAATGTTAGAGCCAGTTATTCTACTTTGAAATGTGCGTTCTGTGAGAATGTCTGTTTTTGTTTTTGGTCAGCGTGATCCTGCCCGCTGAATTTCCCAATAGTATTTCGACACCCCGGGTTGCCAGTGGGCGGAAAACACCACATATTGAAGCCACGAATCCAGCATACAAACTGGGTCAGAGATCACAGATTATATCCGATCTAAAAAGCCTCTGCAATAAAAACATTACAAACTTATCAATAGGTGATCAACTTACAGCGTAGGGCTTATCGCTTTCCTTTATCAATTGCGTGTTCTAGCAACCCATGTGAGCTCTGAGCCTGAGGGAAGAGGGCGAAACAACTCCCCAATATTTCTTTCGTTAGCTGTCAATTCGGCATACTGCATACATGGCATGTTACCAAAACATTCTTAGAACAGGTTTTTGTTAGCTGGGTTGACGGCGTTGTCCTTTGACCTAGCACTGATCTAAGCAAATCCAAATAATTGGCAATCCATGAAGTATCCATTACCACCATGTCATTTGGTAGCTCATGATAACTTAAGACACAGATCGGGTGTGCAAATAGACAGAGCCATTAATTATCTTGTTGTTGATGATGATACTCAAAAACATGACTCAATAATCATTCACACGTCACATGTCTCATGTGGTGTCTTGAATCTGTACTTTTAACTGATAAGATCCTCCTTTTATCAGTATGCAATCTTAAGGAGGAACAGTGTCCTTCTCAACAGAAATCTTGTTTCAGACAGCAGGATTTTGGGCTTTGGTTGGCTGGATCAGAGATACTCTCTTGGGGAGTTTGGACTCATCTGATTCCTTCCCATCAGCAGAGTGCTCATGCAAACAGTGGATGAATGAAATCACAGCTCTAGTCTGCTCACATATCACAGCATGTTCCCTGCAGCAATACGTAACTGAAACCAAAGAAACATGAC